>CM031626.1:35316485-35318985 GCA_018398815.1 Conus ventricosus | reverse complement strand
TCGTGTTGTTCTGAACGGAGAGAAGTTTCGTGTTGTTGTTCTGAATGGAGAGAGGTGTTTCGTGTTGTTGTTCTGAACGGAGAGAGGTGTTTCGTGTTGTTCTGAACGGTGAGAGGTGTTTCGTGTTGTTGTTCTGAATGGAGAGAGGTGTTTCGTGTTGTTGTTCTGAACGGAGAGAAGTTTCGTGTTGTTGTTCTGAATGGAGAGATGTGTTTCGTGTTGTTGTTCTGAATGGAGGGAGGTGTTTCGTGTTGTTGTTCTGAACGGAGAGAGGCGTTTCGTGTTGTTCTGAACGGAGAGAGGTGTTTCGTGTTGTTGTTCTGAACGGAGAGAGGTGTTTCGTGTTGTTGTTTTGAACGGAGAGAGGCGTTTCGTGTTGTTCTGAACGGAGAGAGGTGTTTCGTGTTGTTGTTCTGAATGGAGAGAGGTGTTTCGTGTTGTTGTTCTGAATGGAGAGAGGTGTTTCGTGTTGTTGGGAATGGAGAGAGGTGTTTCGTGTTGTTGTTCTGAACGGAGAGAGGTGTTTCGTGTTGCTGTGAATGGAGAGAGGTGTTTCGTGTTGTTGTTCTGATCGGAGAGAGGTGTTTCGTGTTGTTGTTTTGAACGGAGAGAGGTGTTTCGTGTTGTTGTTCTGAATGGAGAGAGGTGTTTTTGTGTTGTTCTGAACGGAGAGACGTGTTTCGTGTTGTTGCTCTGAACGGAGAGAGGTGTTTCGTGTTGTTCTGAACGGAGTGATGTGTTTCGTGTTGTTGTTCTGAACGGAGAGAGGTGTTTCGTGTTGTTGCTCTGAACGGAGAGAGGTGTTTCGTGTTGTTCTGAACGGAGAGACGTGTTTCGTGTTGTTGTTCTGAACGGAGAGAGGTGTTTCGTGTTGTTGTGAATGGAGAGAGGTGTTTCGTGTTGTTCTGAACGGAGAGAGGTGTTTCGTGTTGTTGTTCTGAACGGAGAGAGGTGTTTCGTGTTGTTGTTGTGAATGGAGAGAGGTGTTTCGTGTTGTTGTGAATGGAGAGAGGTGTTTCGTGTAGTTGTGAATGGAGAGAGGTGTTTCGTGTTGTTGTTCTAAATGGAGAGAGGTGTTTCGTGTTGCTCTGAACGGAGAGAGGTGTTTCGTGTTGTTGTGGATGGAGAGAGGTGCTTCGTGTTGTTCTGAGCGGAGAGAGGTGTTTCGTGTTCTTCTGAGTGGAGAGAGGTGCTTCGTGTTGTTCTGAGCGGAGAGAGGTGTTTCGTGTTGTTCTGAACGGAGAGAGGTGCTTCGTGTTGTTCTGAACGGAGTGAGGCGTTTCGTGTTGTTGTTCTGAATGGAGAGAGGTGTTTCGTGTTGTTGTTCTGAACGGAGAGAGGTGTTTCGTGTTGTTGTTGTGAACGGAGAGAGGTGTTTCGTGTTGTTCGGAATGGAGAGAGGTGTTTCGTGTTGTTCTGAACAGAGAGAGGTGTTTCGTGTTGTTGTTGTGAATGGAGAGAGGTGTTTCGTGTTGCTCTGAACGGAGAGAGGTGTTTCGTGTTGTTGTTCTGAATGGAGAGAGGTGTTTCGTGTTCTTGTTCTGAACTGAGAGAGGTGTTTCGTGTTGCTCTGAACGGAGAGAGGTGTTTCGTGTTGTTGTTGTGAATGGAGAGAGGTGTTTCGTGTTGCTCTGAACGGAGAGAGGTGTTTCGTGTTGTTGTTCTGAATGGAGAGAGGTGATTCGTGTTGTTCTGAACGGAGAGAGGTGTTTCGTGTTTTTGTTCTGAACGGAGAGAGGTGTTTCGTGTTGTTGTTGTGAATGGAGAGAGGTGTTTCGTGTTGTTGTGAATGGAGAGAGGTGTTTCATGTTGTTGTTCTGAATGGAGAGAGGTGCTTCGTGTTGTTGTTCTGAATGGAGAGAGGTGTTTCGTGTTGTTCTGAACGGAGAGAGGTGTTTCGTGTTGTTGTGAATGGAGAGAGGTGTTTCGTGTTGTTGTTCTGAATGGAGAGAGGTATTTCGTGTTGTTGTTGTGAACGGAGAGAGGTGTTTCGTGTTGTTCTGAACGGAGAGAGGTGTTTCGTGTTGTTCTGAACGGAGAGAGGTGTTTCGTGTTGTTGTTCTGAACGGAGAGAGGTGTTTTGTGTTGTTGTTCTGAACGGAGAGAGGTGTTTCGTGTTGTTGTTCTGAACGGTGAGAGGTGTTTCGTGTTGTTCTGAACGGAGAGAAGTGTTTCGTGTTGTTGTTTTGAATGGAGAGAGGTGTTTCGTGTTGTTGTGAACGGAGAGAGGTGCTTCGTGTTGTTGTTCTTCACGGAGAGAGGTGTTTCGTGTTGTTGTTTTGAACGGAGAGAGGTGTTTCGTGTTGTTGTTTTGAACGGAGAGAGGTGTTTCGTGTTGTTGTTCTGAACGGAGAGAGGTGTTTCGTGTTGTTGTGAACGGAGAGAGGTGTTTCGTGTTGTTGTTCTGAACGGAGAGAGGTGTTTCGTGTTGTTGTTCCGAATGGAGAGAGGTGTTTCGTGTTGTTGTTTTGAACGGACAGAGGTGTTTCGTGTTGTTGTT
>CM031626.1:35306485-35308985 GCA_018398815.1 Conus ventricosus | reverse complement strand
ATAATGATAATGATACTGCCACTACTACTACTACTACTACTACTACTACTACTACTACTACTACTACTACTACTTCTACGATAATGATAGTAATAATGATGATGATGATAATAATGGTGATAATAAAAAAAAGAGATAAGAATAACAACATTAACGATGATGATAATGATCATAATGATAATAATGATAATGGTAATGATGATGATGATGATGTTAATAATAATATTAATAATAATAATAATAATGATGATAATAATAATAATAATAATAATAATAATGATGATGATGATGATGATGATGATGATGATGATGATGATGATGATAATAATAACATATAATAACAATTTTGAGGATGAAGATGATAATGATATGATGATGATGATGATGATGATGATGATGATGATGATGATGATTACATAGGCTAGGAGATTGTAGATTCAAATCCCAACAGAAGCGTTTGTCTGTAGAGCTGTTTTCGACCTCAACCGATTCTTACTCAGACTGTGGTATGTATATGATTGGGAAGATTTGGAACCATTTCATCGAGTTCATCCACTTCATGGTCGCGTCTCTGTCATCGTCGCTCAATTTTTCTTCTTTTTTCTTTCTTTTTTTTTTTTCTGAACAAAACTGCAGGTATGGGTCTCTCTCGGGCCTGGTCGATTGCCGAGATGTATCATAACGAGAAGCGTGCAAAGCAACCCAGTTACGTAGTCTTAAGATCAGAATGCAACTAGTAAGCCACCTCTGCAGCAAAATCCTTCTCTCTCCTCCCTCCCTCCCCCCCCCCCCCCCTCCCCCCCTCCCCCCCCCCCACCCCCCCCCCCCCCCCATCCCCCCTTCTTCATGCTCTTGCTTCTCCGTGACCTCATCCGTTATTTTGTCTCCCAAGTCCGGTAACTCTCGAACCTTCCTCTGGATCCTGCGCCACTAGGTTACGGACTTGTTCACCTCGTTCACTTATGAATCAAGGTCATGCCCGTGGGGCTACTAGAACTCTCAAAGAAAAACTAAAGAGTTCACTGTCAAGGCCGGTCGACGGAGGGTGGGGGTGGGGGGGGGGGGGGGCTGTGTAGATGGACCGGACGGGACATGACGCTCACTCCCGTTGACATCGTCACCAAAGAAATTATCATGGCCAGGATAGGATTCATGAAAATGATTAAAAAAAAAAAAAAAAATTAATGTTGCTCTTCTGTTTCACCAATACAAACTATCTCTGAGGATGTTCAGAAGATTTACAACAGAAAATAAACAAACCAACCAACAGAAAAAAAAGCAAGCAAGCAAGCAAGCAAAGAAACGAACCAAAACCAAATCCAGAACAGAAAAGAGCAGAACACGAAGACGAAGTCCTGAAAACGTTCTATGACTTCTGTTCCACGATTTCTGTTCTGTGGTTTGATTTCTTTTTTCCTAGGGTCCGGAATAGCTCAGTTGGTGGAGCGCCGGACTCGTAATCTTGGTGATCCTGGGGTTGCGAGTTCGAATCTCCGCCGGGCCGTTCGGTACAGGGGGATTTTTCCTCGGAGTTAAACATTGCTTCTGACTCCATTTCCCCATACAGTCCTTCGAATGAGAATATAAACAGAGGTTCCGTGTGTGAACGCACGCCTAACATCTTGCACACACGTCAAATCCATCACCCACTTTCGGAATAGAAGGCCAGTTTGGTCGTTGGAATGGATGACACGTTACACATAGCATGCGTCTTCCCTGAAGTTGGAGTATGGCTGCCTTAATGGCGGGATTTAAAAAAAAAAACCGGTCATACCCAAAAACTCCACTCCCTTTGTTGGGTAGATGGATTAATCCTTGCCTGTCTATACAGGGAGTGTCCGCAGGAGTATCAGCCTGCGTACGCGAAATAAAAAAAAGAAGAAATAGTTCCTAGTGTAAGTTTTCTGTACACCCTCAAAGTTAGTTTGTATGTGTGTCAGTATACGGGGCTTATTTGTGTCAGTAGACGGGGCTTATGTGTGTCAGTATACGGGGCTTATGTGTGTCAGTAGACGGGGCTTATTTGTATCAGTATACGGGGCTTATTTGTGTCAGTAGACGGGGCTTATTTGTAGCAGTATACGGGGCTTATTTGTGTCAGTATACGGGGCTTATTTGTGTCAGTATACGGGGCTATTTGTGTCAGTATACGGGGCTTATGTGTGTCAATATACGGGGTTTATTTCGTGGCTATGCTGGATTCGAACAGGCTCTGCTGAGCGGAACGCCCCCAGTGATTCTGCAATAGTGCGGTACCTCCTCTTGTGGGTTGCCTCTCGGCAGACGGGATGATACTGCTTTCAGAGAACTGCAAGCTCGTCGGGAGTGGGTGTAGTTGTGTGAAAAGGATATTATCATCGGCATGAACGGCGTGAGCACAACGCTTTTAATCTGGCTCGGGAATCAGGACAGACAGACAGAGAGACAGACAGACAGACGCAGACACACACACACACACAACACACACACACACACACACACACACACACACACCACACAC
>CM031626.1:35278985-35298985 GCA_018398815.1 Conus ventricosus | reverse complement strand
TTCTGGCTAACGCGTGTGATTGTTTTTCCACGGATATCAGGCACGAAATGATGTAATGTCCGGTATCTTTGCAATCAAAAGGGTTTCAAACAAAGTGTTGCACACAGATTAGAGCGTCGGATCTTGGATCACTATAATAGTTTTTTTTGGTTTTTTTAAATAGCTTATTCCAAGGGAAACCCTATATACGAGTCACAGACATGCGGTTTTCATGACAACACCCCCCCCCCCCCCCCCCCCCCCCTCCTTCCAAGATAGGGATTCGCGCTCATCTACTAAAATGTGGCAGGACCGGGAAATGTTCGAATACACGTTACAGGTACACCCCCCCCCCCCGCAGCCCCCTGTCCTCTTTGTCACTCCTCCCTTTCTCGCCTGTCTTTCTCAGGAAAAAGCCCCGAAAGCCAATGTCTGCCCAAAAATTCAAAAAGAAGAAGAAAGAAAAACAAACAAACACCGTGCCGGCCTGACGATTAAACATTTCAGGCATCATTCTGCTGCTGCAGTGTAGTGTTCATAATGTACGAGTCTCACTAATCTTGCGTCTCTCCTTGACGCCCCCCCCCCTCCACCCCCCCCCCCTCCACCCCCCCCCTCCACCCCCCCCCCCTTCTCTACACTTTCCTCCCATCTTCCCTTCCTGTCCCGTCCCTCTCCTCTTTCCACCCCCCCCCCCCACACACACACACATATTCATCCTTCTCCGTCTCCTCTCTTCTGCTCACCTCTTCACTTCTCACCCACTTCTACGAACAAAATGATCTCCCCCTTTTTTTTCTTCTTTTTTTTTTGTTGCACATGTGACAATCCAAATCATGCAATGCCCCGCACCCGTGAAGTTAGCAACCTTCAACGTCTGCCATGTACGTTGCTCGGCGTTGCTTCCCCGTACACCGAGAGAAGACGTTAAAACAACGATTCAGACGCACTTGCTACTCCACCACGTTTTTGGCGAAAGTGGCCTAAAAGCCGCCTATTCCTGTTCTCTGACAAGTAACCTAAAAAATAACGACCCTACAACAAACATACTGGTGTAGGGTTTATCCTTTCAATACTAATTTTACTAAACTTCAGATTCAGTTTTTTGTTTAATCCTAGTTATTCCTGGTCATTTTCAATAACACATTTATCCGCGCAAGACATTCTTCAATGAGACTTTGTCTTTCATGTGAAATAAAACACCTCCTTTAACTGTTCTCTAAAGTCATTTAAAACCGAGTTATAATTTCCTGGCATAAAAGCCAAAAACAACACTTATCCCAGCATGTCTTCCGCTGAAAGCAATTTTTCGACAAAGTGTTTCTCTTTTTAACTATGTCTCTTTTCTGCGAACAGTCATCTATAATAAAGTAGTGGTCCTGCGTTTCCTTCAAACAGTCCTATAAAACTGTTCTAACACTCACGTCAGTTTTATTGCTAGGAGAAAACTAAAAATATGTTATTATCATCCATATAAACCTTCTATCATGATATGCGTTGTTCCCATTTTAAGTGTTTGGACAGAAAACCACAATATGATAAATTATAACGATAAACTTGTTTGAACAGGTCGAGGGATAAATATTGTTTTTCCCAACCAGTCTGCCCACAAATCAATGAGCCAATGAGGAGTGTATTGCATAAAGTTTAACTGCTCCATAGTTTTATAACAGAGTTTAATCTAATTCCAGTTATTATTTTTATCATACTCTCCGTCAAAAACTGTTCATATAATAAAACCCTATGAGTCCCTAAATTGTAAGAAGTAACGCAATTTAGTCCCTGTAAGATTGTTTCTATTTAAGTCAACATTGATTTGTTGCTTGTTGTTAAAGATCTTAATATCCTCGCCATTGTGAAGAACGACGATGGATAACGTTAAGGCCGTTTAAAGTCTAAGTTTTGCCAGCTAATATTAGTTCTTTTATAAGTCATCACTAACGGGCCCACAACCCCATCCCTCTCCACATCTTTAAGACAGAAATTTCAAATATCATTGTGACGTGGTCTCCTAATTTTTCTCTTGGAAAGAACTGGAATTTTTGTAAAGCTTTTTTTACAACTGTTTTCTTTCTGTGAGGATGTACCTGTTTTTTCCCATACGGCCGTTTATTTTCAATTTCTTTCCACTATTAGCGTCCGGTATAAGACTTACATGTAAAGGGCCTCACAGAGTTAATGCTTTCTGAAACTTTTTTGACGCCAAAAATGTAAATGGCTTATGAATTCAATTTTATTCCATTCTAAATATGGTTCTAATGCCATATGAGGTCAGGTTTTCCGAACTATTTTATATTCATACTGCAACATTATTGCTTCTAGATTGCTAGTTGTTTCTAGTTTAGAAACCTTTTGTTGTCGTCAAATCTCTTTGGCGTTTATAATCAACCATCTTTAGTGTACTCAAAACCATACAAAGTCCCTATCTCACCATTCAGTCAAAGTCCGCACGCTGCAAGGTCTTTTAATTCCTAAAGTTTAACCACCTCACAGGGCGCTAATGTAACTCCTGGGTTTTTCCGGGCCCACGCGACAATATTTTTTTAGTAGCGTATTATTTTATTTCCAAAACAATGTTGCATGTTTCACATTTTCACGACTTACCCTGTGTTTTCTTTGATTTTAATTAAATGAATCCGACCCTCCCACAAACTAATCTTTGTAAAACAGTGAAAATAGGAATTGTATAATTCATAATCGCAATAATGCAGCTTTCCCCTGACGGAAGAAGCTCTTAAAACAGTTGAGGGCCTTCCATCATATAAGTTTTCATCATGCTCAGCTCAACTAAATGGATATAGAGTAATGAATGTAATGCAAGATCGAGCGGATTTTCCCCTCATAAGTAGTTTTGGTCTGGTCCGCAATAAACCTATGAGTGGGTAAATTGCTATTGTAAGCCAAACATTTAGCTAGCGCTCCCTAAAAAAACTCTATCAAAAAAGTAAAGTTCCTTCGGCTTCAGAGCTAAAGTAAACATTGTTTTGATTTGCATTGTTAATGGTTTGAGAGTAATGTCAAAGTTACTCATTGCTTCTTTTTAGTGAGCAAAACCCTAATAACCATCAGGTATTTGTTAACTGGCTCATTTTGGGTCCCTCTCTGTTAACTGTTAGAACCTTATTATTCTTTTGCTTGCTTATATTAAAACCATACGACTTTGTAGAATATTTCATGAGCGCACATTTGTGGTTCGCAATCGTTCTTAACAGCATGTTCTAAAAACGAAGGACGGTCTTGGGTTGTTGATTGTTACAATAACATTTTTTTAAAACAAATTAAAAATGAGTGCAGTCAAATATACTGATCAAAATATTCTGTTGGGCCGCCACTACATCTTAAAAATATAACAACGACACACCCTCGACAATTCCTGTGCCCCAGACTGTCGCTTTTCATAAAAAGGATGAGTCTCCATTGAAGAGCTCTCTTAACCCCCCTCTTAGAAAAAAGACTTACATCGCGAAAGCGTGGTTTAGTCATCCGATGCAGTTTTAAATCACAACCATTTAAACTTTGCTGTGTTTTGTGCATCAACTGGGTGTGGATGTCGTATGCTGATCACTTTAAATCATCGTGATCTTTGTTAGGTCAGTGAACAGATTTCATTTTATACACCTTCAGACGAATTTTAACTGAACTGCAACGCCAATTCTCGAATGACACACACGTTTAAATCATTCCAGCAACAGAATAGACATGAAGGCATTGAAGGATTCTGTAAACGAATTCAATATAACTCCAAGGACGGACTTTTAGACAAAAGTTGGATCTTAATCATGGTCTAGCACCCCTTATTTTGGGGCAAGCCACGAAAGTTTAAATATTTTGACTGGAATCCCCCTTACACATCTTTCTCTTCCAAGCGAAACAGCTTTCACCTCGGTCCATAGAGCAAGAGTCATAAAACAGCATGGACAAACATTTATCTTAGACACTTCCTAAGGGCCTAGAAAGAAGAGCGGGGAATAGAACGAATAAACGACTCTATCGTACTTACGTTTGGTGTATTGCTAGGTCGCAAGCACAGGCAAGATCAAGCATAACTGATCCTTCTACTGGCTTTGACGCACAAAAACAATACTTAGCAAATTTCGAGGATGCCATTAAATCTAGCAGTTGATTTACCTTCAAGTATTAAAAAGATAACAAAAGTTTTACAATACCAAGATCGAAAGTAGACTTTGCTGTTGCAACTGGTTTATCATGTTTGGCCTGTCTGACCTTAGCTCCAGGGTAGGAATAATAATAACTATAATAATGACATTTCTTATAGCAGGCAATGAACAGAAGTGGGAAAGAACGGGACATAAATTCCCGGAGTTCCAGTAATATTGCAAAGCGTAAAAGAGACACCCAAGAATAAAGTCAGCCAATCCCCCGCCCAAAGCAAAGGCCATTGAAGACTCAGCAAAGCTCGCGACTCTGTTCGCGATGACCGAATATGAAAAGACAGGCGCTTTGTTCTTGGATCTTAACTGGCATCGGATTACTTGTTCTTTCTTACTAAATAGTAACCCAACTATAAGAAACTAATGTCCATAAGTGCTCGGCCATAAAGCCAACTACTTTGCTTGCAGTAGACAAAAGCCAGCTAACAATACCCCTAATAACCCTGGCTAAGAGAGTCCTATAGCTTTACTGGCTAATTTTTTAATAAACACGCAAGATGATCAAGCTGATTTAGTTTACCCATGAATTATCAGGTGGAGGCGAGGGCGGCGGAGGCACGAACTTTGCTCTCCACCACCAGCCTGTAATAGCCATCACCAGTGTAAACTTATTGCAAAATCCTAAGCATTTATAACGCTTGCCTAATGTGACGTCCCTGCCTCTCTAAACAATGTTCCTTATTCGTTCGCTAGCGTTTGTCTTCATATAAAATTTTTCCCGGATATTTCTCTATTCTATTCACATTGGTTCTTAATTGGTCTCGGTTAGTATCGTCACTCTAGTCTGTCTGATCTCTCTAGTCAGATCTTTTAGTCTTTGGTTATTCTTCTTAATATCAGCCCTAAGTTGTGCGTCCATCAGCTCAACGAGTTTTTATCTTTTCTCTTTTTATATGCCCATCTTGTTCAACCTAGTTTTTGCTAAAATTGTTTTGTTAATTCGCCTCTGACGGTTCTTAAAAGTACATCAAGGGCAAATAATTTCTCGCATAGGCAATGGGGAATCAGTAACTTGTTTTATCCTGTTTCTTCTTCTTCTAAAAACTGGTTTTCCTGCTTCTATTGTATTTATTAATTGGCCTGCCTGATTGATTTAATTCTTAAGTTCATGTTTTGCAGTTTGGTTATCTGTTCGGGAGTTCTTGTAGTGGGGGGGGGGGGTTGTTGCAACTGCCTCCTCCTTAAATTTGGACTAGCAATGCAAGGCGATTTTTATCTTTCACACTGAGTCCTATTCCTAATTTGAACCCACATAGCTAAATACTTTGATGGTCGGTTTAGTTTGTAAGCCGAACAAGTTGCCCTTGATCGTTTTTTACAAACAAATGACCATCTTCTAATTCAAAATCATTTGTCTATAAATGCAGAGGTTCTTTGACCTAAACGATTGTAAAATGCTCCCGACCGTACTTTCTGTTAATTCACCTGCAGTGAGAGCGTTTTGAGCGATGCTGTGTAAAGGGATCATTTCACCATGTCGATCCCAGATTAAAAACATCATAATCTTCTTCATCTACAATACCTCCATGTTTTTAAATAAATAATTTTTATTTGCTTCATAAAAATTTCGCAGCACATGGCTTCGATTCTAACCCGCATAGAAGACTGAAAGAACCCTTTGGCGTGAAGGGAAATAAGCGACTATACTGATCCAATGAATCCATCTACTATTGATGCAGATCAAAATTCTTACTGTTAAATTTCCAGAACCTAGGAGCAGATGACGTGATTGTGCCAGGCTCTGCGCGTCTTATCTTTCAAAATAGTAACTCGATTCAACACAGACCCAAACAGGACAGTTTACAGAATCTGGGACGCAATCGTTAAGAAAATTTCTATAAAACTGAGGGGCAAGAATTATTTTCCTTACACAATGCAGACATATTTAACCTATTCTGATCTATGCTAACCGAATGAAAGGGCTGATTTTTGCGTTTCAAAGGAATTGAAAATGAAGAAGCACTAAAACATAGAATAGGCGCTGAAATACTAAAGAAAGGCAAAAAGAGTATGTACGCGAAAAGTTTTGCGTATGGAAAGCGCTTTTCCATTCCCTTAGATTTTGATTGTTAAAACGCATGCGCCATGACTTTCAAGTGAGCATTAAAGACAGACTGACATATGAACTAACTTGTTAACGAATACAAACGGTTATCAGATCAACAGACACCGAGCCAATTAACAGCATTTTCTGACATCTCGTTAGAGTTTGACGTTGATAGCAACTCTACTTTAGCAAGGCAGATTGAGCACCAATATCAGTCAAAATTACAATATATTTTACGAAAGAGTGATTTCATATACACAATCCTAGACGCAGGGCCAGACACTATATTGCAATTTTAGTTTTAGCGTCTCAGCAAGATCGCCTTAAAGGTACTTGATTGCTGTGGAAGATGAGAAACCATTCAAAAGAGAAGTGAAAAGTTTTTAATCCAAAATAACGAAAGTAACAATGTTTTCGTTTGAGGGTAGTCCTAACAAATTCTCGCTAGCGGCTTAAACCTTATCAGCATATTTGAGAAATAAGACCCTGTTTGGAGTGGGAGTGTAGAAAATCCAACAGTTGACCTTGTGGCTAAAGATCTACACCTTCACAGCGTAAGACCTTGATGAATAAGTTAACAACAAAATACGGGTTTATGGATTGACCTAGAGGTCAACGAGATAATCAGTTACAAGGAAGCGGGGAACTGTGAGAGACTAATAAACATTCAAATTGATAAAGATGAAGAAGCTGATAAACCGCTTAATGTACATTTGTTTTTTATATAAATGATGCCGCAGCTGAATATTGAAAATAACAGATTTAAAAGATATACAATACTAAATATTATTTTTATTTTATAAAAAGCATGTCTGTTCAGGTTTATCCAAACGTGCCTACAGCGCCGCAAAAGAAGAGATACAGGCAATTCTGCTGTTATAGAAACCCCTAACATAAAAACCTTCAGATTAACCAACATTACACAAAAGCAGCAAGTAACTAGAGCAAGACCTTTCAAATACAGCAAAACTAAACGAAGGTATTCCTGCTGCCTTTAATGCTGTACATAAGTTTAATACTGGGGCAAAATCGACTATTAGTGCTCTATCAGCAGGAACGACCGTAGGTCTTTTAGCAAATACGGCATAGGCGCGCTCCGCAGCTTTACTCTAGGAGGTTTGTCTTCAGCTCTTGGCCTGTTGTTCATTAGCAGTAGGTGCCCGCCAGCAAAAAATAAAAACAAGACTCCAAAAGCACACAGCTATGGTTCAACTAAAACGGCTAAACTTAGTTCGTTCAAGCTGATAATAAATAAACGCTAGTTGACTCAAACATCTCGGATGAAGTTTTAATCGGTTTACAGGCCGATTTTGATGACTACAAAAGACCAAAGTTACTTCAAAGAATTGCGGAGGGCAAGTATTTTTCTCAACAGCCAGACGCCGAGCAGATAAAAAAGGAATGCTGTAAAACAAAGTAAACGAAACATTAACTCTGCTCTAAAAAACCTCACATTAACAACACCAAAAGGTGTTATACTTTAGTTTATGAGTCCAAGCGCAAAAAGACCGTCCAGAATATTGATTCTGAGTAAGTATTTTTTTTTTAATTAAATAAATATTTTGAGTTAGAAAAGAGACTCAACATGCGTAAGATATATGAAGGACAAGCCAATTTTTTGAAGCAATGCAAGAAAATTTGACAAGAGCGCTGAATGATATTGATTTAGAGTCATGACCCCCAACCAAACGTACGGGCAAGTGTTCTCATGCTATTTCTCAAGTTCCAAGTAAACTAACAATAGACCCGCGCATTAACTGGAAGTAATGTTAGCTGTTTTAGATCGACAATATAACAATAAATGAAGAAAATCTAGAAAGTCTGGGTCCTCAACTAAACACTGACTATTCTTTCGCATAACGACTTAACCACCAGGTTGGTCGCGACGAAACTGCTTACGCAGTTTTGACGCTGCCGCTGAAGAAGCTAAACTGAGAGGCTCTGGTTTGGTCAGAGGCGGAAGTTTTAGAGATCAGATTAAAACAGGCTAAGTAGGCACCGATTGTAGCAAGCGTACATTCCGCCTAACCCCCCAGCATTAGTCGCAAAGAAGATCAGATCTAAACATAAGGAATTCAGACGACAAAAGTTTTTAAGTGGTGTGTTTTCTCGCAAGGTGCATTAACGCCCCGCAAAAAGCGCAGAGAGAGTGTCCTAACTATCCCCTTACAAAGCAATGATCTTAACTTTAGTGGGGTGTCCTTTCCTGTTAGTGTAATCAAATTGATCAGTTTGAAGAACATAACAAACCAATAACTGTTTACTGTATACACAATGGGATGAGAAACAGATTTGGTGCCGATTAAAGTGTCCAAGAAGCAGCCCAACGATTGGCCGAGCCAGACAAAAATCATGTTGACATACGCTGATGCTTTCACCAGAGGGGACTGCCGCATTACACAATTGATACCACAATGAGTAATTAATGCCCATACTTCAAAAATTGGGCATAAACCAAGAATTCAGCAAAAATGTTTAAACAGAATGCCATCTGTTACAAGCCGCAAGCGGAACATAAGAACATGTATCGCCCAGTTGACTGTAATAATAACTAACATACGGACGGGCCCACCAGGATCTAAAGTTAGTTTTAAGAACTGGAAACGATGCAAAATTCTCCAACGTAGTTTACGCAGACTTCGAGTCTCTTATTGTTCCTTATGAAGGGCCAGCACCACAAAAACTTCAAAAACAGTCTTAGAGTAAAATCACAAGAATTTGTTCATTTTGCCTTCATTATTGTTAGGGTCGATGGCGCTCATTCAACGACAGAATATATAGAGGCCCAGATGCTGCAGAAACATCTTAAAACGCATGCAGCAAGTGCGTAATGATTGTTCTAATAATCTGATTTATTCTGAAATCATGAGGCCGCCTGAAGACCACAACATAATGACTTAGCCACACATTGTTGGATTTTGCGGTTTTAGAGCTAACGCCCAAGAGTGTAAACCCCACAGAAGAACCATGATCACATTATGGGAAGTTCAGAGGAGCCAGCGCATAACATAATGCAATCTTCAACTTAAATTTTGAACCATAAGACATGAAGCTGTCCATCTTCTTTCATACCATGCGAGGTTACGACTCCCACCTTATAATGAAAGCAGTGGAACGATGCCTTCATGGTGATCATGCATTGCACAGTCATCAAGAAAAGTACATGTGCTTTAAATCTAAATACCATGTCTTTTTATGACTCTCTGCAACACAAGATGGGTTCATTAGAGTCACTGCAAAGGTCCTATAAAGACCCTGCCCAAATAACGAAGAATATTGTTTGACCGATTAAAAACCAACGCTTGTAGAAAGGGGCGTATTATCCTGTATTGATACATGAACTTTGGGGAAAGGTCTAACGAAGATACACTTCCTCCTAAAGGCGCTTTCTCTTCTAGTCTTAGAGAAAGGACATCAGGATTCTGATTACCAGCATGGCTCAAGATTGCTGGCAGAAGTTAGAGTGTAAAACGATGGGAGACTATCATGACCTCCTACATGATGGCAGATACATGTTTGTTGCGACGGTCTTTGAAAACTATAGAAAGACCTGCATGAAACATTAATAGCCTGGATCCACGCGCATACATTTCTGCCGCCCGGGATGAGCTGGGACGCTTTCTTAAAGTTTACCTGGAGTACAGATTGATTTATTGTCCAGATTTTACCATGATCAGATGAATGAAAACGGATTGCGTGGGAATTAGTATGGCGTCGCACCATTCTGTAAGCAAACAACTAATACCGAGATGACTAAAGATCCAAGTAAAAGGTCAAACTACTCTCATGTAATTTAGAATGCAAACAATTGTATGGAGGGCTATGGCGCAATCGCCGCTTCCATTACGCAGCATACTTTAAAATGTAACATCAGGTACAAATAATTTTTTCCCCAAAAGGCATTAAAGTGGTTGGGTAGTTGGCGCCTGATCACCAGCGTGGTTTCATTCTAGAAGTTTGATTTAGAATATCCTCATGACCTCCATGACCAGCATTGAGTGACTATCCATTAGCAGCAGAAAAGTCAAAAGATGATCCAAGAGAACCGCCTAAACTTGTGCCTAATCTTCGAGCAAAAAAAATTATGTCTGTCATACAGACTTCTAACACTTTAGCTTAATACATGGTTTGAAAGTTAAAACAGCTGTTCATCGCTAATTTTTTTGCTTTCGATCAAGAACATTCATGAAGGACCGGGCCATACATCATGAAGAACACTGATCTCAGCACCAAATCCCAGATTGCTTCAGAAAAAGACTTTTTTAAGCTGATGAACAACAGCTGTGTTTGGAAAGACTATGGAGAATCCGCATCAGTAGCGCAAAAGATTTTAGGATTAGTCACCAAAGAGAACGAAGCAATAGAGCTGACGTTCAAAACCAAATTATCCGGACTTTAACGAAGATTTCATTATCAGCTTTTTGGCATAATGATTAAAAAAAAGAAAAGTCCAAATTGGACAAACAAACCCTTTTTATTGGGTTGTACCTGTTTACTGTTTTAGAATTATCATAGCTTTTGATGTTAGAAATTCTTTATGACTACTTTAACCCCTCTATCCATCCAGAGTCCACCAGAGTATACTTTAACACAGATACAATAGTTTTGTTATAGTATATTCCTAACTGAATAAAATTATAAAGACATGGAAAATCCGGAAGTAGCTAAAGATCATCGGGATGGTAAGATACTTCAGATTACCCTAAAATTCAACCTTACATTCAATTACTAACAAGAAGGTTTTAGGAAAGTAAGGATGAATTATCTGGCAAGGTAATCAAGGATATGTGGGTTAAGGTCAAAAATGTACAGTATAACGAGCCAGGAGAAAATCATTAAGAAAAGCAAAGGATATCTCGCTGCGCGTGTGCAGTCAAACATATCACATGACAACTACAAAGAAGCCTTGTTTGGCAATAAGACTATTCATCATGACAACGTAAACTTGCGATCTAATCTACATGAGATTCAACACGAACAGTTTGTAACAAAGAATTCATATAGATAGAACAAACACAAAACGGGTGTTTGTTAATCCAGCGAAAGTTTTCATATGCCAATTGGGCACTGGAGAACCTAAATTGAAATTAAGCGAACTGTGTCCTGGCGGAAATTATCCCTGTCAGTTCTTCATTTCACACAAAAGATCTTTGATGGGCTGGCTGTTTGTTGTGTCAGTTTCTATTTCTTCGTCGTAAATAATAACACGGGGTGGTGCGGATTCATCTGTACAATTCTTTTTTATTTCATAAGGGACAACAACTGCACGACTAACACTACTTCCAAACTAGGATCTGTTTGTCCCTATTGGGCTAGTGTCGCCCTTACCTTCTCGTCTTCTCCTGCCTGCTTCTGCTTGGGGAGCCTGTCTGCTTCCTCGCGCCCTTCTTCGTTGCTATCCCTCCCCCCCAGCCGGTAATTAAAGGTAAGGACCTCGGGGGGGGGGGTTAAACCTTTCAATATCCGAAAATGGTATTAGTTTGCTGGATGAAGAGCTCTCCTTGCGATCAGCAGCCATCATTTATGAGATTAATTGTTTTTTTGTTTCTTTTGTATTGTGCTTGTTACTACTCTACTGGCCTGGCTTTGTAAAGCGCCGAGAGAAAAAGATTCTTCATGAATGTCATAGCGGGGGGTGGCGTGGGCGTTGCGTGCGAGCGGCGATTGGTCATGTAGCGGGGCGGGGGGGCATTGGAGCGGCGATTGCGGGTGGGCGGGGGGGCGTTGACCTGCCGCGGGCAAAGAAACTGAAGGGGGAGGGGAGGGCAATCTTATCTACACTGTTGTATCCATTGGTAGCTGTGTTGAAACGTTGAGACATGTCATATCAGCTCTCTGTGATACTGGTAGAAAAGAAGGTACTTTCGGCTAACTGTTTTGTTAAAAGTTTTCAACTGAAAGCCTGTGATCTATGAACTCCAGGAGATCCTCTTATTTAAATGGTAACTCTATGTTTCAACAATTATTGATACCATCCACTTTTGCCTTTAAGATTCTTTCCCAACATCGACATGAATCATGCGAGGGTAAGTTAGTGGACCTCGCTGGTATATCAGCTATATGGCAACAGCAACAGGCATAAGTCACTCTTTTGTGTTAATTGGTTCTCATCATTGTAATCTTGAAGCTGCATGTCAAGACGTAAGAGCGTACATAAATTCTTTATTTCGCTAATCGTACAGAAGGTAAATAAAGAAGATCCATTTGGATGGTGTCGTTTGGAGTTGTATATTAACAAAGTGTGGTCTCTGTATTCGTCTAGGGGCAGGTAAATAAAATTTGGCCAAATCGCTGTGTTTATGATAACCATCCTTTGCTGTTTTGTCACTGATCCCGCTGCTTGGCTATAGCTTTTTAATTTGCTGTGATGCCCTTCCAATATCCTTTGGGAGAGAATAATAATTTTGTTCATTTTATTCAGCAATATTATGTGCAACAAAATACACTACGGTCATGCCAACGACAAAAAACGCATTTCTTGCATCTTTTGTTATTTCTGATGGTTGATAAAAGTCACTGATTTTGGTGGGGCAAATGTCTGACTGGTTTGCCTAGGTACTAGATAATTATACATTCTTTCTTTAGTTGCTTGATCAACATTTTTAAATGTGTAAGCAGGCATGCCCCAGTCTTTTTCAGTGTGTCATTAATAAAATCTAAATGCTCAAGTACTCTGCCTTTCAAGGCGCTTGGTGCTAGTGCTGCTAGTTTCCTCCTAGCTTTTGTATGGCACTTTTTCTCGTCGCCGCCATATTCCCCAGTTTACTAAATGCAAAATTACTGCCGCAAAAGACAAGCGCATTCACCACAGAGCCGGCAGTTCAGGGTAGGACAGATAAAATTGCGAGTGAAGCATTTTTTATAAATGTAAATTTTTTTTATACATATTGTATATTCTCCCCTGGAATTAATTCCTTCTTAACTAGAAAATCTTTCGTGGCAACCGAAGCTTGCAATAATAGCAATTAGCTTTGCGAATCCTCAAAGTCTAGTTGCCAAGATCTGCTGGTTTAATTCTTAACAGGCTTTTACCAAGCATTGAGTATCCTACACTTAGCCCACCAATAACAGCAGAATGGTACTACAAGGTTAGCAACATGGGTGTCGGGGGTGCTCATTTTTTATAAAATAATAATAATTATAATTTAATAAAAACAGTGAAGCACGATTATCGTCCTTCAGCTACAAGGCGGCCTAACCTTCCAGAACTATATGAAATGACCTAGTTAAGTGATCAAGCCTGAATATTGCCGCCAAAAGGATAGGATTTGTATATCTTTGCAGCGGTGTGGAAAACAAAACAGTTCCTCGGAACCTGAATTCATGCATTGAACAGATTCACAGATGTCGACACAAGGACCTTATAAAGTATCATAACAGGTAAAGCGCACTGGGGTCTAGAATGTGATAAGTGGTGGGCAAACGGTTCTTAGGTTTGTACACTAAAACTAGTCATAGATTTGCCTCCCATGGATTCTGAACAAGATCTTATGCGTATGATTTGAACGGCAAGATCCAGTTTAACACAGTCAGTAAGTCTCTAGATGTTGAATTATACTATAGATTTGGAGCATTTGTTAACGCCATTAATCATGGGATTATAACTTTATAGAATCATATAGATTTTATTTATTCCCCTTGGCAAAATTAAACGAGCTGGAAAATCATCATAAAAACCAAGAAAACATCGAAAGGTCAGGTGGAGAAAGTAACCAAGCCAGAAAAACCGACAGAAAAACGCTGAACCAGGTGGGACCGAGATAAAACAGCGCGAGACCAACTTAGTGCCCTTAGAGGGTGATAGGGGCGGGTGCGGGTGTGTAGTGGAAGTCGAGGCAATAAGCTAGCGGTGACTAAGCGACACTGAAGGTGGGAACAACAAAAAAAATTAATGTTACAGAATATGACTCAGTCATGAAAACATAACACCGGCCAACGCCAGAACAAGTTGCATCAATGCCAGCTATAAAAAACTCCATGTGATTCCAGGGCCCCAAAGTCTTCATGGAATATTAGACTCTTAAAACTGTTGCCAGTTTATGGCGCCCTTTCTTGCTGTTGGGGCAGTTATATGGCTATAAAATAGGTACACACAATGGCAACAGAAAAGCGAAGGGAGTGTAAAACAACGCTGAACGGTTAAATACAGAAAAAGACAACTGCACGCCAAAACCGCCAATATCAAAGCATCATTTTGATCCAAATATATTGAGGAATAATATTTTAAATTTTTAATAAAAATAGATCTTGGCGTATATAAAAATGATAAAGTCCGAATAAATAAAGACATAGAGTCTTATAAGAACAATGTTCCCATAGACCAGAAATGTAATCAATGTGGTTGCTTTGGGTGGAAAGACCTTCCTTAAACTATGCGCAGGAGACGCTGAGCAAGACATCCACAACGATGACGCGTTTTTTTGAGGCTTTGTTGGTACAATAAGAGAACATTTACATAGAGCTTTACGATAAAAACATAGAATAATGTATTTTTTTGATAATTATCAGAACTTGAATCCGGAACTGGTTGTACTTTAAAGGATGACTTAAATCAAGAACATGACTAAGGAACAAATTAAGAACTAGAATCAAGAACTTAATTAAAACGTTAATCCAGAACTTATTAAGAAGCCTTGATTAGGTAGTAACTTAATATAAAAAAACTTGGGGTGGACTTGGGGGTGGGAGTGTGTGTGGGGGTACACAGGGGTGGGGTGGGAGGACGTGCGTGCGTGGGGTGGGGGTGGGGGTACGTGCGTGCGTGGGGTGGGGGGACCGTGGCGTGCGAGGGGGTAGGACACAACCCCACAACACACTACAAACAAACAACAAACACAAACCAAACAAACACACAAATAACAGGACATTGGCAAGTAAAGCTGGCGCTAGTTTGCGGTGCTCCTCTTTTCTCAGGACCAGGGGGCTTGCAACTGGCATTGGCAAGAGTTTGTTACAGCCGGTATTGCTGTAGCCAAGCTTTTATGGCGGCTCTAAATCGCCATGTAATTAGTACAACCGTCATAGTAGTCGTTGGAGCGATTTATATGAAGTATATGCTGGCCAACACAACGTCCTCTCCATACTGGTAATGTACTAAGGCCTGGCCTAACTCCAATCTAGTGTTATCCAGTTTGCATCGGGCAACAACCTGTGCGTTTGTTTAAACAACAAGACATGCCGAAGCAGATGTAGGCGACAAATGACCCTATGGCAGTCACACCGTACATGCTGATCGGTTACTAAATTTAGAGGAGGGCCACGTCACAGTTATAGCTATTTTTTTTGGAAAAAACCGTACATGGCATGATCCGTTAATTACTATAATTAAGCCACGTCAGATAGCAAGGCTGAACCAGGAAGAGTTGCTGCCAGGTGTTTCTCAGTGTCAGGTCTAACGCATGAAGTGTGGCTCCAGGGTGTTTCCTCAGGTTGGCCAGTGTGTGGATACTTGCTGACTGTTACCCCAAGACAAGCACTGTATGTCAAAGACTGGGAACTGTTGCGCTCATGATGTGATGATGCTAAATAACTGTCGGCTTGACGCAGTACTTTTTGTACTCTTAAATCTGAAGCATCTCTTCAATTTAAGTCTTCAGTTTTGCTCATCAAATTAACTAGATTTGGCAAATCCAACAGGGTGTAAAAGTTGCGGGGTGAAATCTGCTTGAGTGCGATTTAGCAACAGCACGCAGTCTACGCGCATGAACCTCCCAGAATAGCCTATTTTTTTTTTCTTCTAGGCCACTGGAGGCCCACGTTTTTGTCAAATCCTTTCCTATTCTATTCCGTGCTTTGTCTCTCCTGGCCATTGTTTGCATAAAATCAAAAACTTCCCAAAACCTGAATGTAAATCAAGATTATGTTGAGCGATCTGCCTTTTGAGAGATTTCTCACTCCCTTTTTGCAGTCTTTCTACAATGAGTCTTGTTCAGGCTTTGCTGTTCTAGAGAGCTAAATAAGCATCTGTGATAAGCTTCTGTTGATATAGTCATGACTAACAACTGCTTGGTTTGAAACACTAAGACTTTAGTGATGGTACATCACTTAGTCGTTGTTGAGGTGTCTATCTGCTCTTTTTATGCTTTCCGTCCTTTTTTTCTTATAGAACAGAATCTTCCATCTCTTTTATGGTTTTTGGGTAGTATCTCCATTGGTTCCCTTTTCTGTTTTACCTTAACAGCTATGAAGAGGGCCATCTGCTCAAAATATATTCTATTCGCTTCCAGTACATGCTGTATCTTCTTACTGTCCATAACGAGCTATCTGCTCTTGATTAGATCCCATACCTTCAGGAAGAATTAAAGCATTTTATTTTGTTGTAGACAAATCTAACAGTTTTGTGTGAGATTAAGCTGCTAGCGCTTCAGAATTTCCATGATTTAATTCTTGCGAAGAAGACTACCCAAATAATACTGCATTCTAGTGTCATCATAGAAGAAACACTATCACGACCGACATAATAATCTTTTTACAACACCTTTATTCACTAAAAAACAACCGCGTCTTTCCACCACAGTCCCCATATCGCGGATGACTTGTTTTTGATTCGTCCAACTTCAACAATGCAGCGCCATTTATCTCAGTCGATAGCCAAAACAAGGTATTACAACTGGCTGGTATCTTTGCGACAACAATATTGTCCTTCAACGAGGCCAATAACCATTAAGATACACAAATCTGTTCTTCAGTAAACCGGTAGACGACCACAGCGGCCGATAAAACACAACCTGCTTGCACAGCTGTCAGTGGAAGAATGTTGTGAGTTAATCTAGTCGTGAGCGGTCCGCAATTGGCTTAGGCTGTGACAGCGAGCGCCCAGCGGCTGAATTCATATGGGGCGATCGAGCAAGCTCTAAGCAGGAAGGAGTGGGGGGAGTGCAGCAGTATGATTTTTTGGCAAGATACACACTGCAAATGTATATACGAGGGTGGAGCTCGCCACCTGTAGGGGGGGATGTAGCTACTGTAAACCATGGCACAAATTGTTTAAATAGTGTTGTGTGTATTTGTTGTGTGGTGTGTGAGATGTGTGTGGTGTGTGTGTGTGTGTGTGTGTGTGTGTGTGTTTTGTGGTGGTGTGTGTGTGCGACGTATTTTGTGAAACGCAAAACACGTAAGCCAAAGGGCCCCGTGGGTCTAAATGAAACTATCACAAAAGAATCCTTCGCCACACGGTACAGGTTACGCCCGCCGCTACCTATGCGCCATAAATTAAGTCCTAGGAACCTCGCAGGTTACTGGCTCCACAAACCCCAACCCTCTACTTAGGTTGTTCGCAGAAAGGGGGGGAAGTAGGGGAAAAATAGTTGGGGGGGGATGGGGGGGGGGTTGGGGTTTATATGGTGTATGCGCGAAAATGATGGTATTGATAATGATCATAAATTAGTATTGAAAACGATAACCCGACAGAGTATATGTTTTTTGTAGGTCGTGGTGGGAGTAAAGTAGTTCTGAAATCGGTGTTTAAACTTTCTCTCACCGCCATTTACCATTAAAACAACAGTCATATTGTTTTTAAAGTGAGATGACGATCACTAATGCAGAAGGAAACGAAAAGTAGTGGCGCCGGTTTTCCATCATGAGCTCGCTCTGCCAGGAAGAAGCAAGAGAATTTTTTTTTATATATAATTGAGAACAAAATGGTCTGCCATGCAAAAAAAAAAGTTCCATACAACGCACACAGTTTCATAGTTATATTCCACTCAACTACGAAAACCACGGGGATGGGTCCTCTTCGAGAGAGAGAAAAACAAAACAAAAAAAACAACAACAACAACAACACTACCACCCCCCAAAACCAAACCAAAACAAACAAAACCGCGCTTACTCCAAATTCTAAAGACATGATCAGAAAGCGAACGATCCTTTAATCACTGATGTTTTTCTTTCTCCTCGTAAGAAATAGAAGGCATGATATCAGTCTTTTGCGCTTGTAGGATCAAACCAATATCCACAACAACCAACGAGAAGTAGTGAACAAAGAAATGATCGAAACCTTCGCCCCCCCCCCCCCCCCCCCCAAAAAACAAGGACAAATCTCCTGCACAGAGTCAATACTGATTTTTTTCTTACGCTTTTAGATATTCAGACGAGGAAAGCTTGAAATAATACGGTGTCATCTTTTTTTTTCGCCTGCGTTTGTGAAACGTCAGGGAACAACACTCTGTTCATAGCCAGGACCAGAGAGAAAAAACCCCATGAGCAGCTGACTACATATCACACCACAGACGGCGCGCCCGTTTCCTCATCATCGTCAGGGTCGCTCCAACACGCACGTGAAAGTGGGCAGTCCTCACCAATGACATGTCGTAGCTCTCGATTGTTCGCCCACACACACACGGAAAGTGACAGGATGTCTGCTCAAACCAGCATCTTTCCTCAAAGGAACTGTCATTGTCTTGCTTGCTGGCAAGTCCATACACGCACCAACACGTCCTATATGAGAAAGTCAGAAAGGACATTCGATGGTAACGGATGTCCTCCCTCCACCTCCTTGTCCTTCCCCCCCCCCCCCCCACCGTATACCACACCCCACACACAAGAAAGCAGCTATTTACGATGAACAGTCAAACCCCAGACGTATTGATCGTAGAGAGCGAATCTGTGTGTGCAGAATCGAACCCAGACTTCCCTGCTGAGTATTCTGCCACCAGAGCACACACAGGGGGTGTGCCTCCCCAAAACCGTGCCGAGAGACGCTAGTCTGTGTGACGAAGGTCAGAATCAAGTATGCAATGATGTAGAGATGCAGAAGCAGTATGCCTTTGATGTAGAGAAGCAGAAGCAGTATGCCAGTGAATGTAGGAACACGCCACGTACTCTTGTAGTAGTGGTGGTCTTGGTGCATTTCCGAAGCGACGTCCTTTTTGTTCACAAACATCTGCGATCTCAGAGGTGATGACGATTCGGGCCAAACACACGTGTGCGCAGTTTATTATTTCGGTTTTTTTTGGTGGGGGGGGGGTGGGGGGGTATAACTAAAATCAAAGCAAAACGTATATTCTTCTTCGTGGTTATTCCTAGCTCTTTGCTGGCTGCAGTCCGACTTAATTAATTAGAGAAGTCAAGGATTAAAACAGACACACAGACACAGACACACAGACACACAGACACACACACACACACACACACATACACACACACACACACACACACACACACACACATACATACATACATACATACATACATACGCGCGCGCGCGCAACCATACACTGTGGTGAGTCTGTGCGCCATGTCCCACTATTCTTGTACCAGATGTTCCTTCGTTCCAGTGAAACAGGATTTGTACACAGCAGAACGAAAAGAAATCAACATCACCATTTCTCATTGTCAATAGTTGACGCATCCATAAAATATTCTGTTTTCAACACGGTTTTCACACACACACACACACACACACACACACACACACACACACACACACACACACACACACACACACACACACATGCAGTGGTGGAGTTACCGCCCGTTACAAAAGACACACTCTCTCTATGAAATGTTCTAATTCAAAGGCTGTCTCTGGTTTTCAGCTGTGTTCAGAGGCAAGTTTCCACGTGTGGAAAAAAAAATATACATGCCTCTCTACAGTCTGTGTTAAAATCTGATTACGACATCACGACACCATCGCAGAGAGAAGAATATTGTGATATCGAAATTTCACTCACATTCGCAACACTTTAAGTGGTTCTTTTTTTTCTTTCTTTCTTTTTTTTTCTCTTCCCCCCCCCCCCCCCCCCCCCCCCCCCCCATTGAATAGCATTGCCAGAAGTGACACCGTTCCTTCCATGCGCGACAAT
>CM031626.1:35253985-35273985 GCA_018398815.1 Conus ventricosus | reverse complement strand
GGCGGGGTGGGTGGGGGGGGTGGGGGGGGGGGCGGGGGGAGGGGGGGGGGGGGGGGGGGTCGTTTTCAAATAAAAAAAAAAAAAAAAAAAAATATAGGATACGATTTATAAACAAAATGGAAGGAGGTGGTTTTTTTTTTTGGGGGAGTACCCATGCAAACGATGGAATATGAAAAGAAAAAAAAAAAAATATGAGGGAAATAGTTCTTCAGTGGGATGAAAGATAGAAATGAGGGTTCTTCAGTGGAAGATAGAAAGGGTTCTTAGTGGAGATTAGACAATGAGTTCTTTCGTGTTGGAAGATAGAAATGTGTTCTTCAGAGGAAGATAGAATTGGTTCTTCAGTGGAAGATAGAAATGAGTTCTTCAGTTTAAGGAAGACATTAGGTTGAGAAACGAAGTTCAAGTTCTAGGTTAGTTCTTTCAGTGGAAAGATAGAAATGCAAATGTTCTTCAGTGGAGATAGAAATGAGTAGTTGGTTTCTTCAGTGGAAGTAGAAATGAGTTCTTTCGTGGGAAGATAGAAAGGTGTTCTTCTGTTCTTCGTAGAAGATAGAAAAGAAGGATAGAAAATGAGTTCAGTGTTCTTCAGTGGAAGTGATTAAGATTAGAATAGAAATGAGTTCTTCAGTGGAAGATAGAAATGAGTTCTTCAATGGAGATAGAAATGAGTGAAAATGCGATTTCTTCAGTTGGAGGTAGGGAAAGAAGGGGAAAAAGAAGTTCTACAGTGGAGAAGATTAGAAATGAGTTCTTTCAGTGGAAGATAGAACGATAGAATGAGGTTCTTCAGTTGGGAGGGAAGATAGAAAGGAGTTCTTCAGTGGAAGAATTAGGAAAGAAATGTGTTTCTTCAGTGAAGAGATAGAATTAGAAAATGAGGTTTCTTAGTGGAGATAGAAGTGAGCTCTTCAGTCGAGATTAGAAAATGCGTTTTCAGTGGAAGATAGAAAATGAGTTTTTCAGTGGAAGATAGAAATGAAGTTCTATCAGTGGAAGATAGAAAATGCGAGTTGTTCTTCGTGGAGATAGAAAGGAGAGTTTATCAGTGGAAGATACGAAGGAGGTTTTCAGCTGGAAGATTAGAAAGGAGTTTTTCAGTGAAAGATAGAAATGTAGTTCTTTCTTCAGTGGAAGTTTGGAAAGGAGTAAGTAGTTCTTCAGTGGAGATAGAAAACGAGTTCTTCAGCTGGGGGAAGATAGAAAGGAGTTCTTCAGTGGAAGAAGATAGATATGAGTTCTTCAGTGGAAGATAGAAATGAGTTAGGTTCTTAGTGTGGAGATAGAAGAATAGAAATGAGGTGTTCTTCAGTGGAAGATAGAAATCGGGTTCTTCAGGGAAATTGAGAAATGAGTTCCTTCAGTGGAAAGATAGAAAGGAGTTCTTCAGTCGAAGATTGAAATGAGTTCTTCAGTTCTCGAGAAAGATAGAAATGAGTTTCTTCAGTCGAAGATAGAAAATAGAAGAAATGAGTTCTTCAGGGGAAGATAGATAGAAATGGAGTTCTTCAGTCGAAGATGAAATGTGGTTCTTCAGTGGAAAGATAGAAAAGGAGTTCCTTCAGTGGAAGATGAAAGGATTCATCAGTCGAAGGATAGAAATGAGTTCTTTCAGTTCGAAGATAGAAATGGGTTTTCAGTGGAAGATAGAAATGAGTTCTTCAGTGGAACGATAGAAAGGAGGTTTTCTTCAGTGGAAATAGAAAGGAGTTATTCAGTGGAGGATAGATCCATCCACAGTGCACGATCTTAGTCCAGTGGAAGGGGAAGCCGTTGCAAAGATGAAATGGAAAGGAAAAAAAAAAAAAAAAAAAAAAAAAAAATTAAGGGAAATGAGTGCTCTTTAGTCGAAGATAATCACTCGTTTTGAATAATCATAGTCACAGTCTTTGTTTCTATTCAGCACAGCCAAAGCACAGAGGCGCTGCACTGCAACTCACCGGGGAGTGATCCCCATGGCGACGACACACCACATTGTCTCTCCAAAAAGGGATGGCTAAAGTACAGTTAAAAAAAAAAAAAAGTGAAGGTAAAATGAGTTCTTTTGCCGAAGATACAATACCACTGAATATCATAGCCACCAGTAGAAGGGGGGGTATGTGTGTTTATTGCAAAACGAATCAGTTTGTACAACAAACAAAAAAAGGTATGAAAGGTATGAGGTTCTTTTGTCGAAGAGACATTACACTGAAATAATCATAAGCCACAGTAGAAGGGGGTGTTATTGCAAACGATCAGTATGAACAAAAAAAAAAAAGTTCTGACGGAAATGATGTCTCGAAACGAACTACATCCCTCATGTCCCATTGATGATCTTCGTTGTTGTAGGGGATGTCAATGCAATACGATATGGGAATATGAACAGAACAAGAGAGGATGGGACTGTGTCAGACTCTCGCTCAGAGAGAAGAGAGAGAGAGAGGAGGAGGAAGAGGTGAAGGTGATGTGAAGATAGATGAAGAGGGAGGGGAGAGGGAGAGGAGCGGAGACGAGAGAGAGAGCGATTGTTGGAGAGAGAGGGGGGAGAGATATGCGTGGAGAGAGAGAGATGAGAGAGAGAGAGATTGTGATTTTTCTTTATTCATTTATATCCTTAAAAAAAAAAACCTTAAGCTGTTCTGCCTGTTTCTGACAAAACGCCCGCTGTTGTTAACATGGCCCTTCATCTATTCAATGGAACTTCATCATCCCCCCCCTCCCCCCCCCCCCCCTACCTTTTTCCCACCCCCCACACCCCCCCCCCACCCCCCCACCCCCACCCCCACATCCTATACGCCTTTGCTTTGACAAACCTCCTTATTTCTTCTTTATAACTTCTGCAATTGCCCTGGTTTAAAACGCCACTGTTGACCTTTCTAATAAAAAAAAAACATTTAAAAAAAAGCATATTATTCGCAATTTGCCCTTCTCGTTCATCGTAACCTTCACTTTCTAACAAAGTTCCATGGCTTCCCATTAAGGCACCGCGTTTTGTAAACTACGTTCCCGTTTTTGGTTGGGGACATTTCAGGGCCACACATGGCTATAAACAAGAAGGGACTGAGGAGTTGAGTTTCTAGCGGCTTGGAAGTTGCCGAGTTGGGGAAGCGAATGGGAGAGAGAGAGAGAGAGAGAGGAGAGAGAGAGGGAGGAGTTGAGAGAGGCAGGAGGAGAAGGACGAGTGAGAGGAGGAGAGGGTGACGCGAGGAAGATGGAGGAGGGGAGGGGTGCAAGACCGAGATGGAGCGGAGGGATGGACGGAGAGTGAAGACGGGAGAGGAGAGGGAGAGGGGAGAGAGAGAGAGAGAGAGAATGTGAGGAGCAAATGAGAGAGAGAGAGGATGGAGAGGAGAGAGGAGAGGGAGCGAAATGAGAAGAGAGAGAAGAGAGAGAGAGAGAGTGACCAGACAGAGAGAGACAGGAGGAGAGAGGAGACAGGAAAGGAGAGAGGAGAGAGGAGAGGGAGCGAATGAAGATGAGAGAGAGAGAGAGAGAGAGAGGGGGGGGGGGGACGGGGGAGGGGGAAGCGAATAATGACATGAGAGAGAGTCAGAAGAGAGAGAGTGACAGACAGAGAGAGAGACAGCTAGGGGGGGGGGGCTGGGGGAGGCGAAATGAGAAGATGGAGGAGAGAGCAGAGTTTGAGAGAGAAGCGAATGAGAGAGTAGAGAGAGCGAATAAGAGAGAGGAGAGAGACGAGAGAGACACACCGGACAGACAGACAGACTGGACAGACAGAGGAGAGAGACAGAGAGGAGAGGGGAGAGAGGAGAGATGAGGTGCGGGAGAGTGGGGGGGGGGAGTGAGGTAGAGAGAGAGAGAGAGTGAGACGGGAGAGTCAGAGAGTGAGAGAGAGGAGAGGAGAGAGAGAAGGGAAAGGTGAGGAGAGCACACAGAGAGAGAGATGGAGACGAGAGAGATGAGAAGAGACAGAGATGAGGAGAGAGACAGCAGGAGAGAGCGACAGAGCAGATGATGAGAGAGACAGAGAAGAGAGAGGGGACAGAGGAGAGAGAGACGACAGAGAGGGAGAGAGACGAGAGAGGACACACACACAACAGAGACACAGAGAGGAGAGACATAGAGAGAGAGAGGAGAAAAATACAGAGAGAGAGAGACAGAGAGCTAGAGAGAAGAGAGAGAGAGACAGAGAGAGAAAGACAGAGAAAGGAGGAGAGGGACCAGAGAGAGAGAGAGAGACAGAGAGAGACAGAGAGAGAGAAGAGACAGAGAGAGGACAGAGAGAGACAGAGAGAGGACAGAGAGAGAGGGAGAGACAGAGAGAGGAGAGTGACAGAGAGAGAGACAGAGACAGAGAGAGACAGAGAGAGAGACAGAGAGAGAGAGCAGAGGAGAGAGAGAGAGAAGAGAGAGGAGAGGGGGGCGCGAATGAGAGAGAAGAGAGTGAATGCGATGAGAGCGAATGAGGTGAGAGAGAGAGAGAGAGAGAGAGAGATAGAGGGGGAGAGAGAGTGGGAGAGAGAGATGAGGAGGGTAGAGAGAGATGGGTGTGAGGAGAGGAGGGAGGGGAGAGAGCAAGAGAGGAGGTGAAGAGGAGTGAGAGAGTTGTGAGAGAAGGAGAGAGAGAGAGTGAGAGGGAGGGAGAGAGAGAAGGAGGGATGGAGAGAGAGAGAGACCAGAGAGAAAGAGAGAGATTGAGAAGGAGTGGAGAGAGGGAGAGAGAGAAGATGAGACGAGAGGAAGGAGGAGAGGAAGAGAGGGGGGAGAGAGAGAGAGATAGAGAGGGAGAGAGGAGAGAGAGAGAGGAAGAGAGGAGAGCAGAAACATGTTTACGACTGGACACAGTCAAATCGCCCACTTTTCTTGCAAACGACCACACTTACCCCTTTTCCTTTCTCCCCACCCCCCCCACCCCCACCCGTTTCCTAAAAAAACAGTTTTGTGTGTGTGTGTGTGTTGTGTGTGTGTTTGTGTGTTGTGTGTGTGTGTGTGTGTTTGTGTGTATGTGTGTGTGTGTCTGTGTGTGTGTGGTGTGTGTGTGTGTGTGTGTGTTGTGTGTGTATGTGTTTGAGTGTGTGTGGTGTGTGGATGTGTGTGTTGGTGTGTGTGTGTTGTGTTTGTTTGTATGTGTGTGTGGTGTGTGTGTGTGTGGTGTGTGAGTATGTGTGTGTGTGTGTGTGCGTGCGATGCGTGACGTGTGTGTTTGGTGTTTGTATGTGTGTTGTGTTGTGTGTGTGGTGTGTGTGTGTGTGTGTGTGTGTGTGTGTGTGGTATGTGTGTGCGTGGCGTGGCGTGCGTGCATGCATGTATGTGTGTGTGTGTGTGTGTGGCTCGTGTGTGTGTGTGTGTGTGTTGTGTGTGTGTGTGTGTGTGTGTGTGGTGTGTGTGTGTTGTGTGTTTGTATGTATGTGTGCTGTGTTTGTGTGTGTGAGTGTGTGTGTGTGTGTTGTGTGTGTGTGTGTGTGTGTGTGTGTGCATTGTGGTGTGTTTGTGTGTGTAGTATGTCGTGTGTGTAGTGATGTGTGTGGGTGTGTGTGTGGTGTGTGTGTGTGTGTATGTGTTGTGTGTGTGGTTTGTGTGTGTTTGTATGTATGTGTGTGTGGGTGTGTGTGTGGTTGTTGTGTGTGTTGTTGTCGTGTGTGTAACTGTGCTGTGTTGTTGTGTCGTGTATTATTGTATGTTGTATGTGTGTTGTGCTGTGTGTGTGGTGTTGTGTTGTGATGTGTGTGTGTGTGTATTGTTTTATTTTGTAGTGTGTTGTGTTGTGTGTGTGTGTGTGTGTGGTGTGTGTGTGGTCTGTGTGTATGTGTGTGTGTGTGTGTGTGTGTGTTTGTATGTGTGTGTGTGTGTGTGTGTGTGTGTTGTGTGTGTGTGTGGTGTGTGTGTGTGTTGTATGCATATATATATATATATATAATATATATATTAATTATATATATATTATTTTTAAGATATATATATATAATATTATATATATATATATGTGTGTGTGTGTGTGGGTGTGTGTATGTGTGAGTTGTGTGTGTGATGTGTTTGTTGTGTGTGTGTGTGTGAGTGTGTGTGTGTGTGTGTGTGTGAGCGCGTGCGTGAGTGTGTGTGTGTGTGTGTGTGAGTGTGTGTGTTGTGTGTGTGAGTGTGTTTGTGTGTGTGTGTGTGTGTGTGTGGAGTGTGTTCGTGCGTGCGTGTATGTATGTATGTGGTGTGTGTGTGTGTGTGTGTGTGTGTGTGTGTGTGTGTGTGTGTGTGTGTGTTGTGTGTGTTGTGCGCGCGTGCGAGCATCGTAATTGAGGGAATATGGGGAAAGAAGGATGTGGACATTATTTGGCGCAAAGGACACGAAAATCAAGTTCAATCGACTGTAACAGTGTGTACATAGTGTGGAGAGAGAGAGAGAGAGAGGAGAGGGAGAGAGACGAGAGAGAGACGAGGAGTTGTGAGGAGGAGAGAGGTGACGAGGGAGAGAGGAAGAGAGGGGGAGTCGAGAGAGAGAGAGAGGAAAGAGGAGAGAGAGAGAGGAGAGAGAGAGAGGGAGAAGGAGTGAGAGAGCGAGAGAGAAGGAGAAAGGGAGGAAGAGGGGAGTGAGGGTGAAAGGAAGGAGAGAAGCAGAGGGAGAGAGAAGGGGAGTGAGGAGGGGAGAGAGAGAAAAGAGAATGAGAGAGATGAGAGAGAGAGGCAGACAGTCAGAGACAGTGAGGAAGATAGCAGGTGAGGACACAGACAGACAGGCAGCAGGACAGACAGACAGACGAGTAGGGGGGGGTGTTTTGAGCGAAAGGGAAGAAGGTTGAGGGGGGAAGATGGTGAGGGGGAGGAATAGGAGGAGGTACTTTGAAGGAGGGGGGTTGTTTTTTGGTGGGGGATTGGGGTGGAGGCAATGGTTGCACATTTGTACCCCATTTGCTGGGAGGAGAAATTCTGAGACCTTTTTATTTAGTTTAGTTTTTCTTCTGGAATGCTCTCTTTGAAGACTGTTTCAGATTAACTTTCCTCTTTGGTACTGTCCCCTCATCCACACGCCGCGCACCCTCCCCCCCCCCCCCCCCACACACATACCACAGCATACACAAACACACACAACACAACACACACACACCACACACACACACACCACACCACACACACACACACCACACACACAAAACACACACACACACACACACACACACACACACACACACACACACACACCCACACACGCACGTGCGCGCGCGCGCGCGCGCGCGCTGCCGCACACCACCCACACCACACACACGATACAAACACACACCCACACACACACACACACACACACACACACACACAACACACACACACACACACACACACACCACACCACACCACCCACACGCATACACAATCACAAACACACACACATACAACCAATCACACCACACCCACACACACCACACACACGCATACACAACACACACACACACAACACACACAACAACCACACACCACACACACACACACACACACCACACACACAACACGCCTCGCCTTACTTCCACCCTCCTCTCCAATCTCTCTCCCCCCCCCCCCACCCCATCCCTCTGTTTACTTTCAACCTCTCATTCTAAAACTCCTGTCTGATCTCTTGTGTCTGTTGAACATTTTTTTTCTTTGTGTGCTTCTTCAAAAGGACGCCTCGTTCTTTTTCAATCTGATAGGGGAACTCTCATATACATTGGAACAGAATTTACTCTAAACTCTTTTTTCATCCCAGGTCAATTTGTGCTAATTGTCTTTGCTTATGAGAGACACACAATGCCTCGGTTTTTTGTTTCTTTTAAATTTCTTTTAAAAAAAGCTTTAACCCCCCCCCAACCCGCCCCCCCCCCCTCCCCGTCCTCATCACACTTAAAAAAAATCCAAATGTAATGAAGATTAATTTCATCGAAATTCTGCTCTGTTTTGTGCCACTCTCTTCTCTCTCTCTACTCTCTCTCTCTCTCTCTCTCTCTCTCTCTCTCTCTCCCTCTCTCTCTCTCTCTCTCTTCTCTCTTCTCTCTGTCTCCGTGTGGGTGTGTTGTGTGTGTGTGTGTGTGTGTGTGTGTGTGTGTGTGTGTGTGTGTGATGTGTGTTGTGTGTGTGTGTGTGAGACAGAACAGGAGACAATAGAGAGACAGTGCGAGAGACAAGGAGAGGGAGGGAGAGGGAGAGAGATGGGGAGAGAGAGAGAGACAGAGACAGCAGACAGACAGACAGACAGAAGACAGAGCACAAAAAGGAGAAAAGGAGACAAACAGAGACAGAGGCGAGACGAGAGCGATGAGAGAGAGAGAGAGAGATGAGAGAGAGGAGAGAGACGGGTGTGGAGGGAGGAGAGAGAGAGAGAGAGAGGGGATGAGAGGGAAGGGGAGAGTAGGTGGGGTGAGGGAGGAGATGTAGGAGGGTGGGGTGGGGGTGGAGGCAGAGGTGATGGCCCGACATTGCAGACCTTATTTCCAGAAGAAGAGTCTCGTTGATGATTTTCATCTCTTATTTCTTTGTTTGGCTTTTCTTCTCGAATTCTCCCTCAAGGACAGTTTCAGATTAATTTTTCATCTTCTGGAACTGTCCCTCTCTGCCCTCCACCCACCCCACACACACACGCTCCCTCCCCCCCCCCTCCCCCTCCCTCCCTTGCCTTACCTCCACCCCCTCCTCTCCGCCCCTCCTCCATCCCCCTCCCTTCGACCCCCCCCCCCCCCCCACACCCCCCCCCCCCCCACCCACCCCCACCACCCCCCCCCCCCCCCTCTCCGCGTTTTGCCTCGACCTCGACACTGAAATGCACTTGTCTTGTCTGATCTTTGTATCTGTCCCAACATGTTTTTCGGTTGTTTATTTATTTATTTTTTTCTATTCAAAAGGACGCCCCGTTCTTTTCATCTGATAGAAGAAACTCTTAGAAGAAAACTGGAAGGGATTTAAATAAAAAAATTTTTTTTAATTTTACCTTTTTTTGTCATGCTCGCTCCACTTCTTGCTGATTTCATTGTTCTGAGAGCAACAAGGTATTGTCTTTGTTTTTTTAAAAAACACAGCTTTAATGGCCACCCTCCCCCCTTCACCTCCCCTTTCTACTCCTCATTTAAAGTAAAAAAGAATCGAAAATGTAATGTTGATTAATTTTCATAGAATCTTTCTGTCATGCCCCCCCTTTTCTCTCTCTCTCTATTCTCTCCCTCTCTCTCTCTCCTCTCTCGTCTCTCTCTCTCTCCTCTCTCTCTCTCTCTCTGTGTCAGTCTGTCTGTCGGTCTTTCTGTCTCTGTAAGTAAGTGTGTGTGTGTGTGTGTGTGTGGGGGGGGGGGGGGGGGGATTGTTTGCGGGTGTGTTTGTGCAAGTGCGTTTATATATATATATTATATATATATAACTATTATATATATATTTATATATAATTTATTATAATATATTTATATATATATAATATATTTATGTGTGTGTGTGTGGTGTGTGTGTGTGTGTGTGTGTGGTGTGTGTGTGTGTGTGTGTGTGTGTTTTGTGTGTGTGTGTGTGTGTGTGTGCACGCACGCGGTGCGTGTGTGTGCGATGAGCGCGCTGGTGTGTCGTGGTGTGTGTGTGTGTGAGCGTGGTAGTGTGTGTGAGTGTGTGTGTGCGTGTGTGTGTGTGTGTGTGTGTGTGTGTGTTTGTGTGTGTGTGTGTGTGCGTGTGCGTGCGTGCGTGCGTGCGTGGTGTGTGTGTGTGTGTGTGCGTGCGTGTGTGTGGTGTGTGGGTGGGAGCGTGTGTGTGTGTGTGTGTGTGTGTGTGTGGAGGGTGTGTTGGGAAGCAGGATTGAGGATTGTAATCCTCAGCAGTCTTGTTAGTTCTTCATTGTTTGTGTTCTATTGTCTCCATTCTTGTTGATTGTTGAAATTTACGAAGCCTTTGATTTCAATTTCCCTGACTTGTTGCTGTGTAGCAGATTATTTTATTTTGTCCTTCCACTTTTTTCGAACCGCATTCATGTGATTTTGCAGCTAATTCCTACTCAGATTTGATGCATTCAGGTATGTGATATCACGACGAACATATTATTTAGGCAACAATAAATAAACAAATGATTACATTAAATGGAGTATTATATAAAACAATTTATTACACATACGTGCATCATGGCATGTGCATTCATGCATGCATGATGCATACATACATACATAATACATACATACATACATACATACACCACAAACATACATACATTAATACATACAAATTACATACGTACATACACACATACAATAAAAACATAACATACATCCATACATAAATTCATACATACCATTTTTTTTAAATACACACACAAAACACACACACACCACACATAATGCATACGTTCATACATACATACACACACACACCACACACTCACACACACACACACCAACACACCACACACACACATACACACACATGCATACATGATACTGCAACATATATACATCATACTCAGTACATAACATAATACGTCCATACATAATAATACATACATACATACATAATACATAATACAACATACTACCTACCTATACATACATAATAATACATACATACATACATACATACATACCATACATAATACATACAATGTACAGACGTTTGTACATACCTAGTATACATACATAAAGATTAATATATATTATACACGGGGTACATGAAAACATTACATCATTAAATATGTACTTACCGCCCAAAAAAAAGGAAGTTTTCTTTTTAATTTTAATCGGAAAAAGGCATCATGTTTCACCAAAATACCATCGTATTTACTCCAGCAATCTGTTTATTCATGGTTCTACACGTTCTCACATGACTGATGATTAAACTGAACAGAGAGTTTAAACGTACTTTTTTCTTTTCTTTTTTTTTTTAACAGTATCGCTGACGATTCAAGCGAGACGAATTGTTAATGTCGATGAACTTGTGGTTCACGGTGTTTCTAATGAGGCAAACATATTTTCACATGTTCAGCATTTCACTGCATGACAATACTACCGACAGTGCATATGTGAGTACAGACCTCCTCGCTATTTGGGTGTTACAGTATCATTCTCAGCGTTACTGATAAATGTTTTGCTTCCGTTGACGTGTTAGGTAAAGGTAAACCAGCATCCAGTTCTTTTCTAACTGTCCATTTCCTGGACTGTTGTGAGAACAAGAAGACCCAAAGATTCTCACCTTGAGGTTCTTGAACTCCTCTTATTATAAACACATGTGAACACACGCAGACGCTCGCGCATCCACGCACGCACGCGTGCGCGCGCACACACACACACACACACACACACACACATACACACACACACAACAACACACACACACACACACACACACACACACACACACACACACACACACACACACACACACACACACACACCACGCACGCACGCATGCACGCACGCACGCACGCACGCGCGCGCACGCGCGCACGCACACACACACACACACAAACACACACACACCGTATACTCAAACAAACCATGCACACACACACACACATAACACACACGCGCACGCGTGAACACACACACACACACACACACACACACACAACACACACACACACACACACACACACACGCACACACACACACACACACACACACACACAACACACACACACACACACACACACACACAATGCCGATGATCTGTGTATGTAGATAAATACTTGTATGAGAAAAAACACACCTAAAAGAGCAATAAACTACCACAGAAAACTTTATCAGGCAGAGCTTAGCAAATACTTGTTTATAAATGATTTAAAGCTTTCCCATGAAAAAACGTATATGGTTTTATTCAACAATGGGGATGATCCCTCTGATTTACCATCTTTTAAGCTGGATGGGATAACACTTGCGTACGTACACTTAATTAAATTCTTAGGTGTCCACTTCACATCGAAACTCACATGAAATATCCATACTGATTACCTTTTAAATAAGGCAAGAAAAACTTTAAATTTTCTGAAAATTTTGAGCAAGCAAAGCTGGTGCCAAGATGGAAAAACATTAAAGCTCTTGGCTTTGGCATTAATTCGTTCTAAATTATCATACGCCCAAGAGGCTTTTTTAGCGCACCTAAATATTTGTCACAAAAACTACAGTGTAGATAGCAAAGCCTTCAAATTATGCTAGGAGTTCAGGTATATGCCTCCACTTTGGGGACATACAGAGAAATAGACGTTTTACCGTTAAATGAATATAGGAATCTATCACTTGCAAAATATTTCATGAAATGTGCAACTATGGAAGGTGTGAATGAAACGGAAATATCTATAAACCCAGAGAGTGATTATCCAAAAAGAGCAAAAAATATTGCCTCTCTGTGCACTATCAGTTCATACACTGCTGATTTGTTTAAGAAAAGTAATATAGATGTAAAGTCTTTGTCAAAAACGTCTCTTATAGATCCCATTCCAACGTGGGAAAGAAAGAGGGCGAAGTTTGATCTTGATTACACTGATACAAAGAAAGCAAATCAGCCTTACATCTTGTCATATTTAGCGAAGATGCAAGTGCAAGACAGCTATTCCAACCATCTTAAGGTGTACACAGATGGATCGTTGACGAGTAACAAAGAGGCCGGATCAGCATTTATTATTCCATCGCTGAAAGTACAAAAAGCATATTTCATTGGAAAATATCGCTCCATATTCGAAGCTGAAATGATAGCGATACTTATGGCGTTGGCATTTCTAATTGATTTACCGCAGTCAATTTTTCAAGTGTTGTTTTGTGTAGATTCAGTCAGTGTTACAATCGATTCAGTTTTTTTAATTCAAATTCAGATAACTTTATTTTGAAGGAAATTCAACATTTAATCCACGTCTTGATATGTAAAGGAACAGATATAACTTTCTTCTGGGTTCCTTCACACTGTGGAATTTCGGGCAATGAACTTGCTGACAGATGCGAAAAAAGGCGCTGAAAATGGAACGAGGGTACAAACTATTTCCATACCGTTCACTTTGAAAGAGAGTCAACAAATTTTAAAACAAACAGCTTGGGAATATTTTAGAAATGGTCAGGACAAAGCTGTTACTCATGTTCAGACACAAAATAATCCTCTTTTTAGTATTGATCATTTCAAAAGCATCCATAATCTGCACATTTATGATATGCATCAAATACAGAAACTTCGTTTCAATATTTCATCGATTGAAACTGGATGCTTTTAGAACTAAATATAGCTCTGCAACAAAATGCATATGCAGGGAAACAAAATTAACAAAAGATCATTTTTTATTCAAATGTGTGCCTCTCAAGGCATTTCTGCTACATTTATCAGGCATGTCTGTGACAGATATTTTTTCTTATGTCGATTTTGCTTTGAAAGTTACTTTCTGCTTGATTTGTAGTCCTGTCAGGTATTTGCTTTAATCTGATATTGATAGTGTGTGTAGGTTTGTTTGTTTATTCGTTTGTCTGTCTAATTGTTTTCTGATGTTATGTACACCACCCTCCGCTCACTCCCAGCCCCACCCCGTCCCCACACAAACACACACACACACACACATTCACACACACACGCGCGCGCGTGCGCGCGCGCACACACACCACACACTTGTAAGCAACATGAACAAACTCTATCTATCTCCCTCTATTTGCCTGTCTATCTCTCCTTTCTTGTCTAATATCACATAGTTTGTGAAAAGACGTTAAATTAAAGTACTACTACTACTACTACTACTACTACTACTACTACTACTACTACTACTACTACTACTACTACTACACACACACACACCTGCGCACACACACAGACATGTACACTCACACAAACCATGAACACTCACACACACTCACACACACACACACACACACACACACACACACACACACACACACACACACACACACACACACACACACACACACACACACACACACACTCACACACATGATCAAGCAGATAGAGCAGCAAAAAGGGGAGCAAAGAATATATTTGGTAGTATTAAGGTTGATTGTCCTTTATCATACAAGGAAATTAGTCATATAATCGAGAGGGATTTCTGGAGTCAATACAGTTCCTCATCAAAACCTCGTCAGCAAACTCTGTCAAACTTTGTGTCGATTAGCCGACCGGTTTCTAGCCTGACTTTTAGACTTTTATGTAATTCCCTACGAACCAAGTATTGCCAGACTGTTAAGTGCGTATGTCGTGGGGATCTTTCAGTTCAACATGTGATTTTTGATTGTGAACTAACGAAACCCTTTTTGAATGGTGTTATACCAAGTGCTGACACTGGGCATGTTAATGTGTTTGACTTTTTAGATTCGTTGCCAGTTGTTTCTCTTGTTAAATTAACGAGCAACCTTTTGGGAAGTCCATTAAGGAACATTTTATAATCATAATCGTAAGTTAGATTATTTTAGTTATTTTTTATCTAATTTTTCATAGTTACTGTCCTGCAATTCATCTATCCTTTATTTTTGTTCCATGTAACCACATCGTCCTCTTTTCTTTTATGATAATAGTCTAAAATTGTAAACAATATGTTATTTAGACGTCTGCAATATGTGTGACGAGACGTAAAACAGAATTCCTTCCTACACTCACACACACACACACACACACACACACACACACACACACACACACACACACACACACACACACACACACACACACACACACACTCACACACACACACACACACACACACACACACACACACACACACACACACACACACACACACACACACACACACACACACACACACACATACGTGCAACATTGGGACATACTATGAAATTGGAATTTTACCTTTGAACGAGTTTCGAAAAGTGTCCTCCACCAAATTTGTTTTAAAGAACCTTTCACAAAAAAGTTTCTGTACAAATGAAGTATCTCTAAATTCAGATACAGATTTTGCTAAAAGAGCAAAAGACATAAAATCAGCAAAATCTATTCAGTCATACACATCTACTCTTCTGAAAAAAAAACAACATAAACCAAAGTAAAATAGCTGTCAATCCGTCCTTTCCACCCATTCCCAAATGGGAACAAACCAAAGCAAATTATGACACAAACTATACTGAACTGAACAAAAACGATCCACCATATCTTTTAAAAAATTATGTAAATTCTTATTTGGAAGATCAATATAAGGATCATCTGCAAATTTTTACAGATGGTTCAGTGTTAGATGACCATAGAGCAGGAGCAGCTTTTATAATACCAAAATTAAAAGTGGAGGAATTATATTATCTTGGCAAACACTTGTCAATATTTACTGCAGAATTTGTTGCTGTTCTAATGTCCCTAAAGTATGTTTTAAAGTCTTCCATAGAAAATTGTCAACTTTTATTGTCAGTCAGCCCTTTCTGCCTTACAGTCTCTAAATCCAAAGATCCGCTGTGAGACTATTACAGAAATTGTTTACGTGACACATCTCCTATCGATGAAAAGAATAAATGTGACTTTCTGTTGGGTGCCCTCACATTGTGGAATTTCAACAAATGAGAAAGTTGATCAAGCTGCTCGGAGAGCAGCTCGCAACATTGAAGGAACGACTACTCTGAACATTCCGCTAGACCTATCAGAATGTTGTAATTTAATTACTAGAGCATCCTTTAACAGTTTCAAGAGGTTATTGGAAGACACAGATAGCCAATATTATCAAAACTGTATACAGCCAAATCCCGACATCCACCCCAAAAGTCAATTGGACAAATTTGAAAATACGACATCTAAAGAGGTAGTAACTTTAATTCATAGGATGCGCTTAAATTCACTTCGAACCAAATACAGTAAAAATGTTACATGCATGTGTGGGGAAACTCTCAGTGTACGTCACCTGCTACTAGATTGTCCAAGAGTAAAGAATACAGTGCTCAAAGCTGGTTCTAATACTTCACATAATAGATCGACTCCACTGACTTTACCAAAAATTTTAAATAATTATGCTTTACTTTGTTCGATATGCCCACATCTATTACGTAGTCCAGTAGGAATTTGACTTTAACTTTCAACAACCCCTCATACACAAAAAGAAATTACTTACTTACTTACCTACTTACACACACACACACACACACACACACACACACACACACACACACACACACACACACACACACACACACACACACACACACACTCACACACACACACACACACACACATATGCCAGACATGCACACACAAGAGAGAGAGAGAGAAACAAACAAAAGAAGTGACCCTTACACTGAGACGCTTCTAGACGAAATAAACACCCCGTTACACTCCCACCTTCAGCTTGCTGGGCTCCTCTTTAGACAATGAAACCCTCCTCCCCTCCCCATCCACTCTCAACCTCTCCCCCCCCCCCCCCCTGATCCTAATCCTTACACCCGTGACTCTTACCTTGAGCTTCCTAGATTTCTATGACGAAAGGAAGAATCTCTTCCCCTTCCCCATCCACCCCTAACCTCCCTCCCCCATCCCCCAGTGATCCTTACACGAGTAATGACTCTTACCTTGAGCTTCTTGGATGTGTCTGCAGAGACAAAAAACCCTCCCCCACCTACCCCACCTTCAACCCTGACCATCACACCCGTCACTCCTAGCTTGAGCTTAGATAGAAGAACCCCCCCCCCCCCTCTCCATCCACCCCAACTTCCACCCTGATGAATACACCCGTCACTCTTAGCTTGAGTTTAGATAGAAGACCCCGCCCCCCTCTCCGTCCACCCTGATCATAACACCCGTTACTCTTAGCTTGAGCTTAGAGAGAAGACCCCCCTCCCCATCCACCCCAACGTCCACCGTGATAATTACACCCGTCACTCTTAGCTTGAGCTTCTTGGAATTGTCTGTAGAGACAAGAGCCCCCCCCCCTCCCCATCCACCCCAACTTCCACTCTGATAATTACACCCGTCACTCTTAGCTTGAGCTTCTTGGATTTGTCTGTAGAGAGAGGACCCCCCCCCCCCTCCCCATCCACCCCAACTTCCACCGTGATTATCACACCCGTCACACTTAGCTTGAGCTTCTTGGATTTGTCTGTAGAGAGAGGACCCCCCCCCCCTCCCCATCCACCCCAACTTCCACCCTGAACATCACACATGTCACGCTTAGCTTGAGCTTAGAGAGAAGACCCCCCCCCCACCCCACCCCTCCCCATCCACCCTAACTTCCATCCTGATCATTACACCCGTCACTCTTAGCTTGAGCTTCTTGGATTTCTCTGAAGAAAGGAAGAACCTCCGCCCCTCCACATCTCCCCCAACCCCTCCCCCCTCACCCCCCCCCCCCCGGATCTCTACATTCAGGGTGACTCTTACCTTGGGTTTCCTGGGTTTTTCTGTAGAAAAAGGAGACCCTCCGCCCCCTTCCAATCCATCACCCCCCCCCCCCCCCCCCCACCCAATTCTGATCCTTATACCCGGGGTGACTCTTACCGTGAGCTTTCTGGGTTTCTCTAAAGAAAGGAAGAACTCCCCCTTCCCCGGCCATCCCCATCCACACCACGTGACTTTCACCTTGAGGTTCCTAGATGTCTCTGCAGGAAGGAAAAGTCTGTTCCCCTTCCCCTTCCACACAGCCCCCACCCTGATCCCTACATTCTAGATGACTCTCGCCTTCTTGGATTTCTCTGTAGAAAGGAAGACCCCCCCTCTACCCATCCCCCCCTTCCTCCCCCCCCCCCCCGCCCACCACACACACACTCACACATACACACTCTGATCCCATACACCCGTGACTCTTACTTTGAGGTTCTTGGATTTCTCTGTAGAAAGGAAAACTCCCGCCCCCTGCCCTACTCCTACTGTGATTTTCTTGGATTTCTCTGAAGAAAGGAAGAACCTTCTCCCCTCCTCTTACACCCGGGGTGACTCTTACCTCGCGCTTCCTGGATTTCTCTGTAGAAAGGAAGAATCCCTTTCCCTTTTCCATCCACACCCTGCACCCCTGTCCCTGATCCTACATCCGTGACCCTTAACCTTGAATTTCCTGGCTTTCTCTGTAGAAAGGAAGAATCCCTTTCCCTTTTCCATCCACACTCTGCACCCCTGTCCCTGATCCTACATCCGTGACCCTTAACCTTGAATTCCCTGGCTTTCTCTGTAGAAAGGAAGAATCCCTTTCCCTTTTCCATCCACACCCTGCACCCCTGTCCCTGATCCTACATCCGTGACCCTTAACCTTGAATTCCCTGGCTTTCTCTGTAGAAAGGAAGAATCCCTTTCCCTTTTCCATCCACACCCTGCACCCCTGTCCCTGATCCTACATCCGTGACCCTTAACCTTGAATTCCCTGGCTTTCTCTGTAGAAAGGAAGAATCCCTTTCCCTTTTCCATCCACACCCTGCACCCCTGTCCCTGATCCTACATCCGTGACCCTTAACCTTGAATTCCCTGGCTTTCTCTGTAGAAAGGAAGAATCCCTTTCCCTTTTCCATCCACACCCTGCACCCCTGTCCCTGATCCTACATCCGTGACCCTTAACCTTGAATTCCCTAGCTTTCTCTGTAGAAAGGAAGAATCCCTTTCCCTTTTCCATCCACACCCTGCACCCCTGTCCCTGATCCTACATCCGTGACCCTTAAACTTGAATTCCCTGGCTTTCTCTGTAGAAAGGAAGAATCCCTTTCCCTTTTCCATCCACACCCTGCACCCCTGTCCCTGATCCTACATCCGTGACCCTTAACCTTGAATTCCCTGGCTTTCTCTGAAGAAAGGAAAAAGACCAACCCCCATCCCCACCCACCCACCCCCAACCCCGCACCTGCACCGTGGGGTGATTCTTCTACCCTTGGGATTTTTCTGATTTCTCTGCAGAAAAGCAAGACCCCCCCCCCCTCCCTCACTCCCCGACCCAACCATCCCCAATGCACCCCACACCCCAAATCCTACACCCCACGTGTGTGTGTGTGTGTGTGTGTGTGTGTGTGTGTGTGTGTGTGTGTGTGTGTGTGTGTGTGTGTGTGTGAGACTCCTTACCTTGAGCTTCTTGGACTCGCTCTTCTTGTTCTGGCGCAGCAGGATCATGCGGCGCTTGCGGGCCACACGCATGGCGTGGATCAGCAGCGCGTTCATGACCACCAGCGAGATGCAGGGCACCAGGTGCATGAAGATGACCCGGAACCAGAAGTACAGGTTGAAGTACAGGTCCTTGTTGGACTCCACCCAGGACGGAAGACCATCACGCAGCCCACCACGGTCCGGTTGGGCGTGACGGCCGACTCCAGCTCGATGGGCACGGGGTAGTTCTCCAGGAAGCGGCACAGCTGCGAGAGGAAGGCCAGGAGGTAGATGAAGACCGTGCCGCGGATCACGTTCTCCGTCGTGCACCAGGTGCGCGCCTTGAAGGAGTGACAGACGTAGATGTAGCGCTGGATGGCCAGCGCCATCGTCAGCCAGATGGACGCCGTGTGGAAGATGGTGGGGATGAGCTCCGAGAGGTACTTGTAGGCCAGGCACCAGTCGAAGGGCACGTACTCCCAGAAGCGCTCCGTGCTGAAGAAGTGGAGGAAGATGGGCACGGGGAACACCCCGGTGAACATGTCCGAGATGGCCATGGCCACCAGCAGGGCGTTGGTCGGGCTCCGCATGTGCCTCTTCAGCAGCACGGCGCAGACGAGGGAGTTGTTGAGGATGGTCAGGAAGACCAGGATCGGGGAGATGTAGCCGTTGATGGGGATGGCGTAGCGGGGCGGGGCTTTGGCTCCCAGGATCAGGGGAGGCAAGACGCCTTCCAGGAGGAAGGGGTTGACCAGGTCCTGGCACTGTTCCCCGCCCAGCTCGTACGACTGGTTGAAGCTCCAGGGACCGTCAGGGTCGCCGTCGTCGTGGCCGAAGGGCGGCAGGAGGTCCGGGCGGCAGGGAGGGAGGGTGGTGGATCCCGGCACTGACCCGTTCATGGTTCTGGGCTGTGGAAGAGAGGTGATGATCATGTGTGTGGGGGGGGGGGGGGGGGATTATCAGCCTGGAACTCTCTGTCTCTGTCTGTCTGTCTGTCTGTCTGTCTCTCTGTGTCTTCTGTCTCTGTCTGTCTCTTTTTGTCTCTGTCTCTGCCTCTGTTTCTGTCTGTCTGTCTATCTGTCTGTCTCTCTCTGTCTGTCTGTCTGTCTCTCTTCTCTCTC
>CM031626.1:35246485-35248985 GCA_018398815.1 Conus ventricosus | reverse complement strand
CTGCAAAATCGAGTCTTAGATACTGCGCATGCTCGTGTCTTATTCTGATACTTTTAATCGAAATCGTAAACTTGACTGGCTATCACACAAGAGGTGATTGAACCGAAATTGAAAAGCAACAGACCTAAACCCTCTGTTTCTCTGATTTACAAAAGCATCTCCACCGTTATGGACGTCAGTTGTAAGATGGACTCTGCACACATTTGCCTTAGCTTTACGTGCTTTGACGTGCTGCGGAACGCAATTTGTCGAAGGTCCTCGTAAAGCTGTCACATACTGTCTACTTCCCCTTTAGCCCATTAACAGAATCCCAGGGTGGAAAAATAAAATCCTTGGGAGTAGAGAATGAAAGTGAGGGTGGTTGGCGACAAGAGTGAGTGTAAAACGTCTGGACAACGCTCACCTGAAATGATCTGTCTGGGTCGTGGAGCTGGGTCTCTAATTCAATTTGGCCCCCTCTCAGGAGCCCAGGAGCCGGCGTTATTGATCCAATGAATTTGGTCTGAGAGCCGGTTAAACACCCGGCGTTTGACACCAGGTCACTATTTTCAGAGCTTGGGAATGGTACATCGTGCGTCCTCCAATCAACACACACACACACACACACACACACACACACACACACACCAACACACACACACACACACACACAAACACAAACACACGCGCGCGCGCGCGTGCGACTCCGGAATTGATTCTTGAAGGCAACAAACGAGCAGTTCCTACTTCTTGTCACGAAGTCATGTTTACTGTGGTCGTCTCCCGAATGGTACTCATGGATCGCCTCCGAGCAAATTTGGCCATGCTTACACTGGCGTTAAACACAGACACAACGCACACACGCACACACAAAAATAAGAAGAAAGAAATAGCGCTCCAAGGGAGGGAGTCCTCACAGACGAAAATTTGGCTGGCAGTTGTTTAAGAATGTTAAATGATTAAAAAAAAAAAAGGCACTTTGATCTTGGAAGTGTGTCGTCGTCTGTTCAGACGTTGTAAACAGAACTGACAGTACTCCGTGTTGAACACGTTGTCTAGTGTCTCTTAAAGGGCAGTCTTCCTCTCTGTTCGTTCTAATGTCACTCCTTTTCGCTTTGCCATTTCATGAATGGTCATGTACGTTCTAACGTCCGTAGAAATATGAATATATTATTTTGAATGATTTAGTTCACTTTAGTATAATATTCATTTCATTCTGCGTTGAATTGATGCTGTTTCTGCTCTTCAACACACTCTTCTAATACTCGTTGTCTTGGAGGCGGGTTCTTCAATGAGCAATCGCAGACAACAACTATTGAACAACCAGCCTTGTGTGGTCTGTACCTTCCTTGGTTTGATCACTTCTCAAGTCTTGTTGTGTGCGTGCTCATGAGCCTTCGGTTCCTAAGTCCTAAGTCAGCCAAGAGTGATTTCCTTTCTTTTCTTCCCTCGATGTTGTCCTGCTCCTGTATATATCATCACATCAGTGGCCGCCTTTGTTGCACGCATCATATTCACTTCGATCTCATCGTCTTTTGCTCACAGTATATTCTTCGTCTCTTCCTCTTTTTGTGCACGTATATTCATTCGATTTTTCTGTCTTTTTTTTTTTTTTGCTGCACAATATATTCACTTCGATCTCTTCTTTCTGTTTTTGCCGCACAGTATGTCCACTTCGATATCTTGTCTTTTTTGCCGCACAATATATCCACTTCGATATCTTGTCTTTTTTGTTGCACAATATATTTACTTCGACCTCTTCTTTCTTTTTTGTTGCACAGTATATTCACTTTGATCTCTTCTTTCTTTTTTGTTGCACAGTATATTCACTTCAATATCTTCTGTTTTTTTTTTCTTCTCTTTTTTTTTCTTTTTTTTGTTTGTTTGCTTGCTGCAGCTCAAATTGAACGCTGTCTGTGCTCCAGTAGTTTTGTACACACTGGCTTAGCCTTTATAATCAATGTGTCTTGCTTTGTTTTCATCGTATTATTTTGTCCGTTCTTTACATTGTTACAGCAGCTGCCAAGCCCTTAGCCTTCATGCCCCCCAATCGTTCTTTCCCTTTCTAATGTTTTTAAATCCGCTCTTCGAGTTCTCCGAATGTTACCTCCGTCGGTTTATTCACTGATTTGTCCCCCTCACATATATATGGCAGATATCTGGCTGCGCCTGGCTTTCCTTTCATGCGTGCTGTCAAGCATTGGAGCATTTTCTGCTCATCAAATGGTTTGTAGCTGTTCTAAGTATGTAAAAGAAAGCTACGCTTGATCATCGCGTGTATTCACAGTTTGACATAATCAAGATTCCACGCGTAATGTGCGCAACAGAACTTTGACATGTTAGCATTAACACGCCGTAAATCTCATCCTTCAGAAAGTTCGTTGCATCTAACCAAAAAAAAAAAAAAAAGAAAAGATAATAAATGAATAAATAGAAAAATAAATATCAACTTCTCAGACGTATCAAATGTGCTGATCATAAACTCAAAGTTTCAAACTTAAACCATTGTGCAGTTTATTCT
>CM031626.1:35241485-35243985 GCA_018398815.1 Conus ventricosus | reverse complement strand
TTATGCCCTTTTCAATCTAATTAAAACTCTCTAAAAACTTTCGCTTTATACAACCTAAATAAACTTCCGACACATAAATTTTTGAATCCTTAAGAACATAAGTCCGGGTAGAAAATTTGTCCCCATCTTGGGGTTCATACAAGGAGTCTCTTTTAAGACATTACAAAATCGATTCACATCACCCACTCCCTGACAAGCCTACAAATCCAAAACCATTCTTTTCATAAAAACCTCTTTTCTGAAACCCAGTTCCTTTTGGCCGTTTAATCTAAATTCATGAGCATCCCGTATTTTTTCTTGGTAAGCGTTTATCATTCTACTAACAATCTAAACCCAAAAATTTTCAAATTTTTCAAAAAACCATTGATAATGAGGGGGTTTCGCCGACCACCAAAACCTTTTTGGTTGGGTCGGGGGCCACGTTAAGAATTTTTTGCAGGAAAACAAAGAATTTTTTCAGTAATCGTCCTTTACCAAAACTCCATTTTTCTCACATGTACAACAAAACGGGTTGAATCTGGTATCAAATATTTTAAAAAAGGGGGTTTTTCGCATTGGTAAGAGCTGTGAGCTTTAAAACCCCCAAACAAGGACTTTTACCTTTGCGGCAACTTTTTTAACGTTCCAATTCTTTGACGGGGAAAATTAACCTAAAAACACAAACTATTTACAACTTAAATGTTTACCTTTATGGCCCCTGCTTCATCCCTTCCTAATACCCCCCTTCCTGAAAACCATGCTTGTTTTTTCAATATTTACATTTACCGATTTTGGTGCACTTTTTTAACAACCAACGACGGGCGCTGTGGGCCACTGGGCAACAAAAAAAATCTAGGTCATCAGCAAACACAAAATAAAAATTAACAAGTCTGGTATAACTGATACCTTTTTGCCAAAACCGGTGACATTTTTCTGCAAGCTCATTAAAATTACAGCAAAAGATTGGACTAAGGCACAACCTTGGCGTAACCGGGGGACATTAAAAACTTCGGTGACTTCATTTTGAACTCTAACACGGCACACCTTAAATAAATTGCCTTATTGCTTAAAAAAATTTGAATGTACACCTGCCCTGTGTAATCCCCAAAAAGGGGCCCCTTTAAATTTGATCAAACCGCTTTTTGGAATCGAAAAGGGCGACAAAATTTCCCACCAGGCTAAAAAAAGTATTTTCCGTAAAGAAACAACAAAATACGTGATCGGGGGTTGAATAACCCGTCTAAAACCTCCGCGTTTCCTCCTTTTTTTTCTTTCGCTTCCAGCCAGTTTAAAGTCTTTTATTGGGGATTGGGGTGTACTTTTAAACCCAAAAGCTCAGAACGATATCCCTATAATTGCGGGACAGGGGGGTTCCCTTTTTTTAAAAATGGGACATTACAGCACTTACCACTTTTCAGGGTCGGGCCCTTTTTAAAAAAAATATGTTAAGTTTTCAGTAAAAAAGGGGACAACGGGGGTTCCCGCTTTTCAGCTTTTTCAGAAAAATTTTTCATTTTGGCCACTTGACTTTCGTTTTTTTAAACGACTTAAGCTTTTTGAACCCACAATTGGATTTTATCGTCAGGGGGTCAACTTACTTTTGGCATTTGTAGGTGGATTAAATTTTCTCTTTTGTCCCAATTAACTGGAATAATTCATAAAAGATTCTGCCTTTCATATTCGAATGCCTTTGGGGGGTCTCTTTCTTGACAGCCCGAGCACCCCTTAACCTTTCCAAAAATTTTGATTGTCAAAGTACTGAGAGGACTGGTTTTATCCCTTTTTAACGACATTTATTTCCAAAAGTGATTGTATTCTTTACGTCCTCAACTAGGGTTGCCTTCCCGGGGGTCACGCGCCAAAAGATCGAAGTTTCAATCGGGTTTCCCTTTACATTAAAGCATCTTTGTCAAACCATGTCTCATTAGAAGGGGGCCCGCCCTTTTTTAATTTTCCATAAAAACACGGAACTATCAAACAATCTACAAAAAACCTGAAGGCCAAGTTTATATCAACATTAATCAACCTAACACTGAAATTACTTGTGACAACCAGAAACATTTAAGGAACTTCTGTTTCTTCCGCATTCCACAATACTTATAAACCCACAGCCCTGGCAAGTGATCATTTCTCGTTAAATGGCAAGCTACTTTAAGAACCAGGGACCAGGGAAATGACGGGCTCACACAGCTTTCAACTGTCAATGAATCTAAAATTCTCAAAACTAGGGCATTTTACAACACAAAATAGTCTATTTATGATCCTTTTTTATCATAAATGAAACATCAAAAGCGAAAACGGGGAGCACCCTTAAGAACTGACATTTTTTCTCCCCACATCTGACAACTCAAAAACCCAAAATGATTGTTCAAATCTGCAATTTTTTTTCCAGGAGCTTTTTTTTTCACCCCTCGCTGTCCATTTTTTGCCAAGTTCACGGCTGTTTCCTACCCGTTCGGGCTTTGAATCCCACATAACAAAATATAGAAATCGATTTTTTCTCTATCACACTGCTAAACAG
>CM031626.1:35216369-35236385 GCA_018398815.1 Conus ventricosus | reverse complement strand
CTGATGCCCTCATTGTGCAGGGATTGATGGTAGCAGGTTGTCGTATGATTGGCAAGTGTCAACTGACATTGTGCAGGGATGGATGGGCTATTGCAGTGTGAATGATTGGGCAAGTGTTCCATGACACTGTGCTGGATGGATGGGAGATACAGTGTGAATGAATGGCAAGTGTTCCATGACATTATTGTGCAGGGATGGATGGGCCATACAGTTTGAATGATTGGCACAAGTTGGTCCACTGCATTGTGTGCAGACTGGAATGGACATATCTGTGTGAATGATTGGCAAGTGTCACTGACATTGTGTCATGGGATGGATGGGCTATACAGTGGAACTGCATTGGCATAGTGTCCTCTGACAATGTGCAGGGATGGATGGACCTTATTACGTTTGAACGATTGGCAAGAGAACGCAAGTGTACAGAATTGTGACAGGGATGGATGGACATTTCAGTTTTGAAAACGATTGGCAAGTGTCCATTGAATTGTGCAGGGATGGATGGGCTATACTGTGTGAATTTGAGTGGAATGTGTTTCCACTGACATCTGTGCAGGGAATGGTTGGGGCTTTACAGTCTGTGTGAAACGTGGCAAGCTGTCCACTTACATTGTGCAGGGATGGATGGGCTATACAGTGTGAATGATTTGCAAGTGTCCACTGACATTGTGCAGGGAGGGATGGGCTTCTAGACAGTTGTGAATGATGGCACGTGTCCACTGACATTGTCAGGGATGGAAGGGTTTACCTAGTCTTGAATTGATTGGCAAGTGTCATGACATTGTGCAGGATGGAGGGCTCTTTTATATACAGTTTGATTGACAGGCCTAGTGTTCGATGGCCGTTAGGATACCACTGGGCAATGTGAACAAGATAAAGGTGTTCAGTTGAAGGCCTCGAAAAAATTGCGAAGAATAAATTTTTGCCCATAAGTAATACCGTGCATGCGATCCTTCACTTTGCATACGCGTATACTCACACTGCCACGCTCACTTGCACGCACATCACACATCACACATGATTTGCTACCATATGTACATTGCACACGCACACGCAGAGAGAGAGAGACGAGAGAGAGGTGAGAGGATTGAGGACGAGAGATGAAGGGGAGAGAGATGGAAGGAGGAAGGAGAGAGGGTTTGAGAGGAGGTGAGGAGGCTGTTAGAGGTGAGAGAGATGAGGAGAGACGAGTGGAGGTGAGAGAGGGAGGTGCGCAGAGGCAGGATGAGGGGTGGGGGAGAGCGATGAGAGAGAGTGAGGAGGAAGAAGATGAGGAAGAGACGAGAGATGGAAGAGAGGAAGCAGGGACGATGTGAGGGAGTGGTGAGGATAGTGGGGAGACGGGAATAGGGAAGGAGATGTGAGGAGAAAGGATTAGAGGAGGGGAGGAGAGAAGGAGGAGACGAGAAGAACGATAGTGAGAGAGAGAGAGAGATAACGATAATAACGATTAACGATACTATATTTTATTATGAAAGGCCACAGCCCCATTTGAAGGGTGTGAGTAAGTGTGTATAGTTTGAAGTGTTGAGTTGTAATGGTGTTGTGAGTAATAAAGAACAAAGTACAAACAGGTATTTTCATCACAGATATTTAAACATTCTCAACATTTGCAAATTACCTATGTAACAATCACTCCGTATGGTATTTATGATTTGTACTGTTATAAAGCATAAGATTTTTTGACAACGTTGTAATTTTTTGTCGGACAAAGAAAGATCTAATCGTACTGTGCTGGACGTCGATGAGTTTTTTATCGGAATAAGTTTTTGTCCGCTTAGGTCTGCCAGCACTGGTACATAAGTATACAAAATGTAGTTCATCTTCACATACCTGTGGTCACTACCAATCATTTTCTGTAAGGGATATTTTTCAGTGGGACGATGTACAAGCTTCCTGCGTTATAAATAATTACTTTTCTGCGGTTCTTACTCCTTCTTGGAATTTATTAGTTTATATACACAACCGAGTTCCTTTCCTCTTCACCTCACCCCTCTAATCCCACATTCCGTTCTTGGTTTGCTGAAACTCAAACATCTTCTCCTCATGAGCCAGGAAAATGCGGGAGGCTATGCTTCCCCACCCATATAGCCGAAAAGAAAATCGCGCGGCGTGTCTTGTTATTATTCTGCTCTTGCCATCAGCTCTACCGGATTCAGTTGACATCTATGCTGGCACTGCTTCCAAATTGTACTGCTGAAACACTGTGGGGTTGGTGATGAAAAAAACCATCTTGTTGAGAAGAAGAACATTTGGTAGTTGCTGGAAAGGAGTGGACATTTACCATCCGCGTAATCCGGCCTGTCCTGTGTAAGCAGGCATTATTGTCTACATGCTGTACTGCTACCAAACTGTCGAGTACACAGTACATGGGTGATGAATGCAAACTATTTGTGACACTGAAAGATTCGCCCTTTATCTGCACAGGTCTAACATCAACGTTCGAAACAAAAGGTGCATGGGTTTCTTGTCAATCAATCATTTAAACTTACCTGAACCACTCTCTGAAGATCATGAAGATGCTTTGTGGGTGGATAAAATGGTCCAAGCATGATCAAAACTGCCTATGAAGAGAAGATATGAGAAGATCAAGGACAGAGAAGAGATCGATTTCTGGAAGAATTAAACTAAAGAAAGTGTATCCTTTGGGGACTCAACGGCATTGATTCTTGGATACATGATTTGCAGAGGTGAAGACGGGGGGGAGTCTTTGTGTTGGAGGGGAAGTCTTGGTTAACTTATGGGAGGTGGTGGGCCTGATGTGGTTGGTGAATTTTTTGTGACCTGCTCGTGTATGTACATGGTGTGAATGTGTAGGTAAATACTGTTCTGGACATGGTACCTGTAGGCAGAGGGACGTGGTTCTCTGGCGGTCTCGGTGGCAAGAGAAATCAGTTCTTGTGTGTGTATGTGTGTCGGGTGTGTGGGTGGTGTGTGTGTGTGAGTGTGTGTGTGTGTGTGTATGTGTGTGTGTGTGGGTGTGTGGTGTGTGTGGGTGTGTGTGGGTGTGTGTGTGTGTGTGTGTGCACCGTAAGTGTGTGTGGAATGATGTGTAAGTGTATATTGGCGTCTTCCCCCCCCCCACCCCCCCCCCCCCCCAAACTTATCTCTTAATCTCAATTTATTAGTTTAAATAGCAGACTGATAACATCTGACGTCATAGCTATGACAACTGTGTTTCAATTGCCCGTCAATACTTATGACGTTCTTACCTTGTCAATAAACAAGCCCCAGAAGAAGGCGCGCATGGCCGAAAAATTTGGGAAAATTTTTATGAATTAAAGAAGTGCGTTGTTGTTTCTTTTTTAATGTATATATATATATATATATATATATAAATATTATTACTATTATATTTTATATATATTTATTTATATATATAATTTTTATTTATATATAATGCTAAATTCCAAAGAGCGAGTTTCATTCAGCTGTTTAAGCAAAACTGAGGTGCAGCGTAAGGAACAGAAAAGATAAATGGCCAAAGTTGAATTTAAGTTGTTGATACTTTATATAAAAGTTTTTTAGGTCATCAAGTAGGTAAACGTTGGCTAGAAATTATTTGAACAGGAAACTTTTGTCCATGTGCATGTTTGTGTTGATGATTTTATGCAATATATGGTAAAAGATTTTTCTCGAAGATTGCTTGTTGTTATGTAATATCATCTGTAAACTTTGCTGAAATGAAAGCCAAAACAAGGATCACTTTTTAATTTCACTCAGTGAACTTTGCATATGGAAATCATGTCAGCACACTCAGCTTTTTTCTATTCTGTTTTTTTTTTATTATATCTTACATGGTTAGTCTTTAGTCTCCGAATTTGGTTGCTAATTGTTTTACATCCACTGGTTTCATCAAACAACCAGGGGCAGTCATATTGGGGCCTCTTGTACTTTTGTATTGTTGTTTCACTCTCTCTTCTCTCCTCTCTCACTCTTTTCTCTCTCTCTCTCACACCACACACACACACACACACACCACACACCACACACACACCACCACACACACACTCACACTCACACACACACACACTACACAGCTCACACACACAACCACACACCACACACACACACACTGGGGAACCTGAACACCACTACCCACACATGCAAACACGGACGTTGTATGGAAACAGGCCACATGCGCTAACAGCGTACACATACAGATGCACACACAAAATATAAAGCAGAGAGAGAGAGAGTAGCGAGTGGAGATGAGAAGAGAGAGAGAGATGGAGAGGTTGGTAGTGAGAGTGGACAACAAAGGTGAGAAGACCGTTCGAGAGAGAGAGAGAGAGAGTGAAGAATCCTCTGTTATGTTACTCTGCATCAACAAGTTTTACACGAAGCTTGCCTCTGGTCTCTCTGTGTCTGTAGGACAGATTACGCTCTCAAGTCCATACCTGTGATAAGGGAATGTTAATTTCAAACATTAATCTGACGTTCTCATACCTAAGTTCAGGCTAATCAAATGTATCAGGATTACTGATTCTGATTTACAGTTTAATCATGCGACGTGTTTCGCGGAATTAATGATTCTGAGTACATGTTAATATGGGGACGATGTTTCTAGGAAATATGATTCTGATGTACAGTTAATATGGACCTGGTTCTCACGGAATACATGATTCGTGTACAGTTTATTATGGAGTGTTTCTCGGAATACTGATTCGAGTCAGTTAATTGGGAAGTGTTTCTCGGAATTGGATTTGATTAGTTAAATATGGACGTGTTTCTGTCTCCAGTTTCACACTTTTTGTAGTTCCTTGATTGTAGAATGATATTTGAGACTGGTGTATGGAAATTTTTGATTCCTATCTCTCTCTCTCTCTCTCTCTCTCTCTCTCTCATATCTCCTCCTCTCATCTCTTCTCTCTCAACTGGCAGTGTGCCAATTCCAGAAGTAATGAGAATACAATGAGAAATAATTTACTAATCAAACGAATTGATGATTGGGTTTTGTCTGTGATGTTATAAAGAAATATAAAATAGGACGTGAAAAGTATCTCAGTATATCCAGTAAGACGCTAGACGATGAATAACAGAAGACGTATTCATTGTAAAACTCGAAGCGGATATAAGAATCTTTAGAAGGGTTACGGCATGGTGATGCGGTGCCGGTGCTTGTTTTTTTGTTGTTGTCTGACTCTTCGCTCTCAAAATTTTGTAATGCTGTTATAATTAATTCCCTAATTCCCCCTACCCCATACACACACACCCATCTCCTGAGTACATGGATAGCCAAGGCATAACACACGAGGTAGATTTCTTTTCCTTTTGATTTATGATGCCCTGTACCATCAATTACTTTCATTTTGGGGAATTACGTACAAATTAATAATGTCATAACAGCACATATAGATCGAAAATCAATACATCAGGAACTTTTCTTGTCACCAAAAATTTATAAATAATCAGATAATCATATTTCATATCATTGAATGTCACTCTCAGATATCCCGGCGCATTCACAGTGTGTGTCTCACATACTTTATTCAGTCAACAGACCAGGTTCCACAGTTCAAGCCACAGTCTTACAACACTAAAAGAAGACAAAGAATAGAACCCCCCTCAACCACAACCCCCCCCACCCCCCTGGGTCCGTTCCCACAGACAAGCACTAGCGTTTCACAAACACAAGCGATTGAAGAAGAAGAAACAGTGGTTCTCTATATATATTAGCACATTAAATCTACGTCGATCTAGTCAGAAGAAGAAACCGCAAATTTTATGGCACAATATCCACTAGCAGACATGGTACCGCAGATTCACAAAGCACAGCAATCCACAGAAGAAGTACCGTTAGATTCTTTTAGCACAGCAATCCACAGAGAAGCTGAAGATTCCATTAAGCACACAGGTTATACCATAGAAAAGGAAACCGCTGGTCATTATAGTACTGCAATCCACTGGAGGATGTATCTGCTGCATTTCTTTTACGCTCATGTAGTTAATCCAATTGAAAGAACTGCAGATTCATATAATGCACAGACAGTCTATCTATTGAATCCCGGTGAATCACATATTTCAGCAGAGTCCCACATTTGATTACTTTAAACTTCGATTCGACGTATCGTTACCGCTTGAAAGTAAAGATTATTTTATCTTATCCGTGTATTGATATGGCCGGGTTCACATCAAATATATTTCAGCCCCCACCGACACACTTGCGGTGTGGTACAATTAGAGCAAATCATAAATAATCATTCCCAGCGAGTTTTAAGTAACTTAGGCGTCATAGCCTGCACAACAGTTTATAACAAAAGATATTTTATGGTATACAGGTATAATGCCGGCTGGTACTCGTTCATTTAAGGTTCCCTCATACACAATTTACTTCGATATACTACTGACTTGATAAGTCTGCCTCGCATACTTAGTGTACACCTAAGGAGGATAACGATTGATTTCAACAAAATTATATTGGTCAGGTAACTCAATGAATCGGCCGGTTTTAGTTCTTGCTCTTTCCTCTGTCTCATATTAGTATTTTAGTCAGTAGTTACCTATGTCATTTTAAGGTGACGTCATAATTGACGTTGTCGTCACTATTCGCCCCATCCTCAAGTAATAATAAAAAAGGACCGTAATTGTTTGTTTGTTTTTTTAAAAGATGTATCAAACTGCAGAATACACTTTCCTAAAATTACTTTCTATCCACGGAAAACGATACGGTACGCTCTCGGATAGGCATATGCAGTTAGTGGAGGCCTTCACAGGGACTCTCTCACAACTGAAGTAACTCAAGTTGTATCCCCAACGAACCTAGGTAGGACCTTTTACATGTTAGTTGTTAGCTGACCTCACGGACAACCTCTCCACTCCATAACCACAGGAGTAGAGAGAGGACGGGGATTGGGCATGCGGACTGCACCCCCCCCACACCTGGGTGGCATGCTTTTACAGATGTCTTCTGAACAAATCAGTTCAGCTCTCCATACCCACAATGGGTACGAGACCACACATGTCTAACGGCACCCCACTCGGTCCAGCTCTCCTTACCCCCACGGAGGTTGAGGACACTGGATTAATTAAAACAGATAAACTGCCCGCCAAATAGTGATGTATTGCCTTCTCTCTATTCTGCAACTGTCGACAAGCTAACTCGATTGGGTGTGAAGAACATCTTCATCCCCCCCTGGAGAGATACAGCACCCAAATCATCAGATCGAGCATCAGTCCTGATAAACAAATGTTTATTATCCAAATCTAAGTAACAAGTTACATCACAACAGGTGCTCCAGCAACGGAATGCTCCATGTTTCTTACTCAGCTTCGCTCACTCCAGGAGTTGAAAACGAACAGTACCAATCTTTCTTCCTGTCTCGAACTCATACTGATAGTATTCGGTATATTGATGGCCTCAATGATTCCAGATCAAATGATACCATTCTCTCTCTCAACAACCTCTTTCGCAGAACAGATAAGAATGAGGATTTCTATAGCTCTTCTTTCTAACAGGGACAATCTGCTGTGTTAGAGGGGATCTTTTAGTGCATCACCTGAGAATAAGAAACTGTGGGTTTTTTGAGATCTCAATAATGTCCTGAATATCTTCAATGACTGCCTCGCAACTCCCTGGTTCCTGATCGTTGACAATAGCACAATCCAAAAGGTCGTACAGAATCGTTCATCTTCTTCTGGAATAGATGTACGCCCATCGGAACAGTTAAAGTGGGGATATGGGGGAATTTGCGTAAAGCGTCTTCTCATTCCTGGACCGACTTCAACTGACCTAAACTAATTCATGAACAGTATCAAACAGACTCTGGCGAGGGTGCCACAGAAAAAGACCAATTACTCCGAGAATGTCAAAGGATCCCTGTTCCTGTAACAGCCATAGGCGCTAGCTCAACCCAGGAATAAGTACCTTGGGAAAGATCGACTGTAAGGTAATTTTTTAGTTTGGTGATCAGCAGAAACATCCAGATGACGTACATATGTAGCAAGACTTCAATGATTAATTCCTTTGTTTACTGAACAAAGATCTGATACAAGGAATTGTTTCGATCATCTGGGATCTGTAACATGGCTTTTTGTCCAACATGCTTTGCTCTAGCCCTCGGTAACGGTCGGGTTTCTAAAGGAGAAAGTTCAACAGATACATTATCTAAGGCATCACAGCTCCACTGTAACTCCAGGAAGTACCTAAATGTGATCTGCGAAAGGGTCTTTCCTAGACACAACATGTAATTCTCCACATATTTTGGACAACTGACGGACTGACAATGTTGCCAGTGGCATAACTCAATCCACTCGACCTACATAATGTAAAGATACACTACTTCAACTGTGGTTCCTATAAATCTGACTGTCAGAATATAACCCCTGTTTGCGTAACGCCACAAATAGTAGCACCAGTATCCGCAGAAAACAGAACTCAATGTTGCCATTCACTGAAACAAGATCCTTTATGCATTTTGCCTGTGAAAGTATCATGCAGCTAGACAAGCAAAAAGGAGTAGTATCTATAGATCAGACAACATGCACTGAATGTTGGCTGTCGGCCGATGACCGAAGCCCCCCGAGTTATCGTCAACAGTGGAGTTATAACTACATAATGGTCATTCTTACTGGGTGGCTAAGGGATGCAATTATAGCTTCAGGGGTTTCGACCTGACTTCCATGGTAACATAGCAGCTACATGTCCTGTCTTTTTACTATAAAAACTCACTACACTTGCAATCTGAATCTAAGCTCATTTTTATTGAGGAGGATCTCTTTACTAGCCAGATGGTTATAAACGGGGGCCACGGACCACGATATCGGATACCGCCAAGTGTTTGTATTCGTCAGAGGAGTTAACAAAGCTCTGAGGACCTCATTAACAGCTAACCAACTAAAGGTTTTACTTCTTTGATCAGCCGAATGGAACCTTAGTTGTAGGCCATGCTCTCTGATCATGGAGAGTATCTGTTTCCTCTGTCAGAATGACTACTGTTCGGTGTGTTCTATCATGCGGTCCTGATCTCTGACCAGGATATGCTATTTCTGTCAACTAAGGTCAGGATGTTTTGTACCCGACAGAAGCAAAGATGTTTTCATCAGCTTTCCTAGAAAGCACCTCCTTAGTTGGATGAGCTAGTCTGTATGTCTCTGAGAATGGATCATTTCATCAAAAGATTTCAATCTCTCTCCTAATATATACACCCAAAAAGTGGCCAATCCTTAGAGACACACTCAAAAACTGCTACACGCAAAGAACTTTAGTTACCACTGATCTTCAAATGACTTATCAATTTTTGACAAAGAGACCCTACGGTTCATAAAAACGCCTAAGGTAAACTGCTAAGGGTCTCGAAAGGTTCCATCTGAGCTAGGAATTGGCCTCACGGAAAACGCCTTTCGAAACACCTTCTGGTTGTTCATTGCATTTTTTCAGCGAATGCTTCTTTCCATAAAGCTCGTAAAGTCACTACCTTAGTTTCAGCGAGTACTGTGATAGAGAGTTAAAGCAGATACATTCTAGTAGTGCAGACAGGTATTGTTATCCCACAAATCTCTGACCATCCCAAGGAACGTGCCAATGGGTTTCAAATACGAAACTATGTAACTGTTCTTTTATATACATCAGTTCTTTCTTTAAAAGGGCGGTAACTGAGCGAAACGTGTGGCCGAGAGGGCGTGTAAACCCTGGGAAAACCCAACAGCCGCCGTGTCGAAGTGGTTTATGGCGCGGGAACTCCGGCTGGGGATGGTCGTGGGTTCGATTCCCATAGATGTCATGATGTGGGGTTTTTTTTTTTTCTTTTTTTTTATCTGACCGAACCGGCTCCTACCCAGAGTTGTGTTGGCTGCGGACTAAGTTGGGAAGACTGGGAACACAGTCGAGTCTTCATTCTCTTCCACTTTATTGGATGCGTTATGAGTGTGGTGCTCATATTGTTTGTACAAACACTGCTGGAGGTGCCGGTCATCTCTCGGGACACTGGTGTGAAGCGGGATAATTATATTTTGAAAGGAAAGGTTTTTTAGTACAGCCCTGTCTGTAGTCTCTAAGACCGAAAACGGAAATCCAGTAGCATCATCCTTAATCAATCACTTCATGCCTCACGATCAAGCTTAAAAAATAATGTTCAAATTTCTGTTGGCCCCTTCTTGCCGGGCTCTCATGGTTGACATCAATTTTTCGTTGTCTCTCACGTCTGTGACCTTTGTTTGGTTCGTCGAGCGTCACCGGTATGGCGAAAGTTCCATGGGGGCTTGTCGTTATCGTTGGGACAACTTGTGAACTTTGATACTGTGACACTTTTGACAGTATGACATTTTGTGGTCACCTTTGAAACTGATACTTGTGACACCTTTTGGAACAGTTTGTTATATGTGGGCACTTTTGACACTTTGATACTTGTGCACACTATTGATCGTCATGAACCTCTAGGACACTTTTGACACTTTGATTACTGGTGACGAAGGTGGGAGGGGGGGAGGGGGGTAAGGCATGACCTCAGAGTGACCACACCAATGACCAAAGCAAACAACACATCAATAAAGAGGCAAATAAGGAATATGAGCTATAACCCATGCAGTGATAGAAGGAAGAATGTTTCCAAGTATGTACAAACAATTCCTGATCGGGCTTTAGTTGGCCATCAGGATCAAGCACCCTGAAATCTAGATAATAAAAAAAAAAGGCAAAAAGGAATTAAAACGGCTAATCTACTATATGTCCGTAAACTGCTTCTAACCATCCCAAATTCGGTAGGTTAGCTCAATTCTTAACTTCTTTATGTCTCACAGTGGTATATCTATTATTTTGTGTATCTTCCATACTCAGGGAGTATTGTTTTGCTGTTGTCTGTATCGATTTTTACGTCTTTTAATGACAGTATGGCAGCGATGTTTCTCTTTTTTAGCGATATCTATTCAATAACAGCAGAGCCCGTGTGTGACCCGATATCTTTGGAAAAAAATGTACACCAAAGTGGTAATAAAAAGAAAAAAAAAGGATTTCATGTCAACCGGGTTTTACATCGCTCGGGCCGGCAAGGCGATTTCTCAGGACCCTTCGGACAAGTCTCAGCAGTAAAATCACCCCTCGTCTTTGACAGGAACTACTATGTCGCTAAATTCAGATTGTGTACATTGGGATTGATTATCCAAAGGTTCTAATCTGATTTTTGCGAAATGTTAGTCTGTGCCATTTATTCCTAATCACTTCAATGCATTTTCTTGCCTTGAAAGATTATGTTGGAATGAGTTAGAAGAAGTTAATATTGTCCCTTGCTTTCCATGTCGAATCCAGTTCTGTTTATAAACGGCGCGGGTGTAAACGATCTTTGAAGTCGGAAAAGAAAGTTTCAGGTTCATGCCCACTTCTGGGACAGCCACACAATCGCTGATCACATTCTTATGATAAACTGTTTTTACGCGATACGCCAGTTTTCATTACCATGCTCCAATGAGAGATAGTAGAGAGAGACAGAAGTGAGACAGAGAGAGACAGGGACAGAGAGACGGGAGTGAGAGAGAGTGACTGAGATGAGAGTGAGAGAGAGAAAGGGTGAGAGAGATGAGAGAGAGAGAGAGTGTACAGTAAGACAGTCAAGACAGACCTGAACAGAGAGACAGACAGACGGACAGAGGAGAGCGATTTTTCTGATGGTCAACAGACAGTACGGACAATTTTATATTGAATGCGTGAGCCAGTATGGGTTCGTCAAGGCCAGCGCGCCTTTTTGCGAGACGGAAGAGAGAGAGAGAGGAGATGAGATGATCTGGAACGAGAGGGAAGGAGAGTGGTAGAGAGATGCTGGTGGTGGAGAGAGAAGAGAAGACGGGGGGAGAGGGCGGAGAGGAGAAGAGAGGGAGAGAGACCAGGAAAGCAGAACAGACAGACTGTCAGAAGAGACAGGAGACAGAGACAAAGAGAGAGGAGAGACGACGAGTAGGAGAGAGGAGAGAGATGAGAGAGTGAGAAGAGAGAGAGAATGGAGAGAGAGATAGAGAGGACAAAGAGAGTGTGACAAAGAGAGAGAGACCAGAGAGACGAGATTTTCAGATGGACTTAAAGAACAGATACGGGTCAATTTCTCTATTGAATGTCCTTGAGTGAGCAAGTATTGGATTGGCAAGCAGCGCGCCTTTTTGAAGAGAGGAGAGAGAAGAGAAGAAGAGAGAGAGAGAGAGAGAGAGAGAGGACAGAGACAGAGACAGAGATCACAGAGGTGAGAGGAGAGAAGCGAGGAGAGAGAGAGTAGAGAGTGAGAGAGAGAGAGGAGAGAGAGGGAGAGGAGAGATGGGGAGAAGAGTGGTGAGAGAGACAGAGTGAGGAAGAAGAAGAGAAGAGAGAGAGAGACAGGAGGTGAGAGAAGAAGTGGGAGAGAGTGAGAGAGATGGATGAGACCCAGAGAAGAGGATCAGTGTAGGGAGGTTGAGAGAGGGAGAAGAGAGGACGAGCGAAGAGGAGAGGTGAGGGAAGTGAGAGGAGTGAGAGAGAGTGAGACGAGTGGAGGAGAGCGAGGAGGATGAGGGATGAGAGAGGAGAGAGAGAGGAGAGACAGAGGAGAGGATTGATGAGAGAGGGAGCCGAGGAGAAAGAGCAGATAGAACAGAGTGAAGGTAGAGAGAGAGAGAGAGGGAGTAGAAGAGGGAGGAGAGTAGTGAGAGATGAGAGAGTGCATTGGCGCTGACAGGACTGACTGTCGATTGTGACGACGGATGATATCCGCTTTGAATGTGGGGCTGGACGGTTTGTCAATGCAGCGCTCTACACGTTTAAAAAAAGAAGAAAGAAAAAACGTGAGAGAGGATGAGAGAGAGATGACGAGAGTGAGAGAGAACGGGGATGAGGGCGAGAGTTGGTGGGCGAGTTGAGAGAGGTTGAGAGAGAAGTCGAGAGAGAGTGAGAGAGAGAGAGTACGGAGGGGAGAGTAGAGAGTGAGAGAGTGATGGAGAGGAAGAGAGAGAGTGAGAGTGAGTGAGAGAGGAGAGAGTGAGGAGAGAGAGAGATTATTTCAGACAGATTGACAGGACCAAACTGGGATAATCGATAATACCCGTTGGAGCACGTTTGGAATGAGTGAGAAGTGAGAGGAGAGGAGAGATAGAGAGATGAGAGAGGATGAGGGAAGACTGAGAGTGGGGGAGGAAAGGAGAGTGGGGGAGAGGATGAGGTGAGAGAGAGTGAGAGAGGGAGAGGGTGAAGAGAGGAGTGAGAGGAGAGAGAGAGAAGGAGGAGAGAGGATAGAAAGAGTAAAGAGAAGAAAAGAGGATGAGGACTCAGTGGAAGTGAGAGAGAGAGATGAGAGAGGAGGCAGACTGAGATGGAGAGGTGAGAGGAGGAGGCAGATGGGAGAGGAGAGAGGAGAGGGAGAGGAGAGAATGAGAGAGAGAGATAGGAGAGACGAGAGAAGAGGAGAGTGAAATAGTATGAGGAGAGAGTAGTGTTGAGGTGATCGAGAGAGGGAGAGGAGAGAGAAGTGACTGAGAGATGAGAGATGAGGGGGAGAACGCGAGAGAGGAGAAGAGATGAGAAGACGGGGTGAGTGGAGAGAGAGAGAGAGAGTGGGTGTTTTAAGAAAATACTGACTTGCATACTGGGATTGAATTGATTTACCACAATTGCGACAAATGCTGGTGAGAGAGAGATGTGTGAGCAGAGAGAGTGAGGTTGAGAGAGAGTGTGAGAGTGTGAGGCGTGTAGTCTAGAGTTGGTGATGGTGGGTTGTTGTCGGGAGGTTGAGTGTGTGTGTGTGTTGGGTGTCGGTAGGGTTAGTTGTGTGTAAGTAGGTGTGTGAGTGTGTGTGTGCTCTGGCTGTGTGATGGAGGATGATGATGATGATGCTGATAGACTGATGATTGATGTGAATGATGTAGACTAAAGATGTGGATGATGAAAAATGATCCTGATGATTGATGATGAATGGGACATGATGATGCTGGAAGCATGATGATGTGCATGGATGATGATGATAATGATGATGAAGGAAGATGATGATGTGCATGCTGCTTATCGTTTGATACTGGATGATGCATGATGACTGACTGATGCTTGCCCATGCTGGATGGATTGATAGATTCAAATTTCTTTCTCATCCATCATCATTCATCATCATCACCATCATATCATCATCATCATAATCATCAGCATATCATCATCATCATCATCATATAAATAACATCCCATCATCATCATCATCATCATCATCTTCATCATCATCTTGATCATCTTCATCATCTATCATATCATAATTCATTCTTCATCATAATCAAAATTTCTCTTTTCATTATCTCATTCTTTATCATCATCTTTTATCATCATCATCATGTCGTAGTCGGTCCGTGTCGTCGTCATCAATCATCGTATTTATCATCTCCTATTCAGCCTATCATTTCATTCATCATCATCATCAATCATCATCATCATAATCATCATCAATCATCTTCATCATCATCCTTCTTCATCCTATCATCATCATCATCATCATCATCATCATCATATCTATCATTCATCATCATCTTCAATCATCATCGTCATCCAATCATCAATATATCTTCCTATCTTCATTCATATTCATCATCAATCTATCATCATCAATTCTCATCATCTTCATCTTCATAATCAATCTTCAATCATTCCATCATCATCTCATCATCACATTTCATTCATCATCTTCATCATATTCATCAATTCATCCGTTCAATTATCAAATAAACGGGGGTCTGTTGCCTACATATGACTGCTGGTCACTGTACTCACTGAACGAGATGACAAATGCCGGAGTCCTACACTGACAAGTGTGCTTTACATGATGTCTCAGACTTCACACCTTTGTGCAGTCCTAATGATGAGCATCCTGGCCTTTGGAAACACGCGTGGCTCCGACGTTCTTTTAGTGCCGGGGGTCCCTACTCCATGATCTGGTTATGCTATACACTGAAGGACAAAAGACTCTCCCCAGTGATGCAGTGTCCTCGACTAGTCGTCCTTTGGCGTGGATCTCCCGCTATCCTTCAGGTGACGGGGCCACTACGGACAGGGTGACTATAACTATGTGGACACAGGTAACGTCACCCCTAATGATGCAGTCAGGCCTTGGGCGCTGGCTCGTGTGAATTTGGGCCGGGGGGAAACAAAAGATTGCACCCAATACCCTGGATTGCCCCCACTGAGGGAACCGTAGTGGGGAGGTTACTGATTGGGTCACCCTTGGGAATGGCAAGTCCAGAATGCCCCGCCACCCCACCCCCACACACAACCCCCAACCCCAAACCCCATACCCCCCAGTCAGGGTGTGGTCCTCCCCTGGGTGGACAATACACGGTCTGAAATGAATGCTAACCACCACCTCCCTTACCACAATGACGGTGGGGGCTCGCTCGCGCTAGCGAGCGATGAGCGCGCGCGCGCGAGCGAAAGCTCTCCGATCATATGCGCTCTAGAGATCTCGAGCAAGCTCGCTCTCGCGGTATCTGTAGGTCGGGTTATGTCATGTTATGTCTGTCTCTCTCTCGCTATTAAGGAGAGAGAGTGAGTGAGAGAAGGTGAGAGCGAGAGTGTAGAGATCGTGGGGGAGAGAGTGAGGAGTGAGAGAGGTGGGTGCTGTGGTGTGTGTGTGTGTGTGTGTGGGGTTGTTGTGTGGGTGTGTGTGTGTTGTGTGTGTGTGGTGGGTGTGTGTTGTGTGGTGTGTTGCTTGGTGTGAGTCGAGTGTTTTGTTTGCAAGTTGCAGGAGTCGGTAGGTGTCGGTGTTGATTCGCTCTGTAAGTGGGATTTACGTGCTATGTAGGTTTAGTCTGGAAAAAGGCGTGTGTTAAGTAGTAATTTTATGACTGTTTAATGTTATGGCAGTTTCTAATGTTTTACGCTGTTCATTCACCTCTTGATATGTATGGTCTTGTTAAGAATTTGGTTCACATACGAACTGTTTTTACGATACATTTTGACGGCGACAGATCAGATCTGTGGGACACGGTATCGATCATGGTCTTGTATGTATTTGATTATTCTAGGCATGGCTTCCATTATTATATGGATGGCTACAATTTTGGAAGGACAGGATACAATAGGACTGAAGGATCGTGTACTTGACCTGCTAGCAGTTTTCCTATTGTGATTTGTCTGGGTTCTTCACTGATTTGTTTTTGCATGCACATTTATAATAAAGATATCGACTTTGTTTTCCTTCGATGGCTTGCCTTTTTGGTAATGAAAATAATGCGGGAAGTGGTTTTAAACATTCTGGGAAATGGGTTTTAAATATGTTGTTTTCTTGATATTTATGTTTATACTGATTTTATGTTCTCTTGTTGGGTGTCCTTAATTATGCATGGTGTTTTTGTTTATTTTATCTGGCAGGAAGCTTGGCTGTCCGGCGTGTGGGGCTGGGGGTACTTTATGCGGGGTGGTGGCGCAGGCAATCTTGGTGGGTTTACGATAGTAAGCTTAATGCCACTTCTGTTTACGTTGGGGCCGACATTACGGGAGTGGGCTGGCAGCACCCATATAATTGGAGTGTGTTCAATTTAAGCCGTATTTTTTTTATCAATTCTAAAGGTACCCTAAAATCAAAGATTCGCATTGGACTAACATGGCAGATGTGTAGTATATTGTGTGTTCTGACTACTTGGACATTGTTCCGTTGGTTAGTTCAGATCCTGTTATCATTTTTTGTTGTGGATAGATACAAGTGTCGCCTGTTAAAGCAAGTTGGGATTCTGGCATGTTGAGTCACCTCCGGTAAACACACACACTACTCACTATCTCAACAAATCACTCACTCCAGCACACAACTCACACAACACACACCACACACACCTCTAACAAACATCACACACACACACACACACTCTCTCTCTGATAGATCGCTCGAGCGCCGCAGCATCTCGTCTATCGCGTAGCGACGGTCTCGCTCTCTTGTCTGTCGGCCGCGATTTACTCGCTTTTCTGGGCTGGCTGTCTGGTATGTCCGGTCGTCGCGAACTCTGTTGGCTTGCTCGCCTCTGGGTAGGTATTCATCGCTTTAGCGGCATGTATTTGTCTCTTGGTCTGTCTGTCTGGTTCAATCGAGCCTGTCTGACTGTTCTGTCTCGCTTTTTTCGGGTGTCTTGTCTCTCGGTCGGTATATGTGGGGGTCTCTATGTCTGTCTGTCTCGCTCTGTATCGCTGTTAGGGCTGTCTCTCTATCGAGTGGTCTGGATGGTGCGGATCGCTTCTGTATGCTATCAGAGCGATAGGGGAGCGCGAGAGGGGCTGGTCTGCAGCCTCTCTCTGTCTGTGTTCGATCGCTCTGTCTGTCTGTCTGTCGGCTCGCTAGTATGGGTTCGCGGGAGCCTTGTCGGTCTGTCTGTATCATTAGGGGATGTCTGGTCTGCTATCTGTCTGGCGAGTGGGCCGCGCTAACCTGGTGGTGTAGTACCTGAGTGTAGCACCGGGTTGGAGAGAGAGTTCGATAGGTCTGTCGCAATGTCTCGTTCTGGGCGAACGGGCTGACTCACGGCCGTATGGATCGCTGTAAGTTGTCTGTCTGTTATCGCTCACACACACTATCGCACGCACACAATGTCACTCTCACGCTTGGCGATCGCACGCTCACAAAACACACATACCACTAGGAAGGGCACTCGCTTCGCTTGCACTCTTGCACGCACGCACGCCATCATGGGTCCAGATATTGCGAGAGCCGAGAGGGGAGGTGAGAGTAAGGAGAACAAGAGGGGAGGAGTGTGAGTGTAGAGAATTGGAAATGAGGGGGTGGGCTCGGGCCTGGGGGCAATTCTGGGATTGAAAATTATATTGTCCTCATGGGGGGATGGCATAATAGATTTGGGGGACATTTTTGATTTGCCCCCCAGAGGGGACGTCGTCTAGCTACCAGACTTGTCACCCGGGGTAGGGGACATTTTCTTCCTTAGGCATACCATACATGTCCCCCGGGGGACATTCTAGCATACCAACATGTCCCAAAGGGGGGATTATGCATACCTGAACCATTATAGACTGAAAAGTTCCCCGGGGGCTTTCTGGCTACTGAAACCGTATCCTGGGGGGCTTTCTGGGAGTGGGGTGGGCTTCTGGGGTGTTACACCGGGTCCACCCTCCTGACAGGTGGAATACAACTGAAAGACACAGTCTACACCACTATGGGGAGTCTGTTCTTCGGAATGGCTCCGCTATCATAAAGTGACGGTAATAGCGAAGTGATCGACCGCACAGATCACGAACACTGTTGGTGGAAATCCACCTTATGTGCTTTGGTATGAAAAAATCTACTTTTGTCTGTGATTGAACAAATTTCCACCTTATGTCTTTGTTTGAAAAACCACACCATTTGGTCTTTGGTTGACATAAAAAAATCCCACCTGATGTCGTTGTTTGAAAAATCACCTTATGTAGTTGATTGAAAAATCCACCTTATGTATTTGTATCTTGAAAAACCCACCTTTATATGCCTTTGATTAAAAATCCTCCTTTTGTCTTTGATTGAAAAAAAAACCCCTTATATCTTTGATGAAAAAAATCAAAGCATAGTTTTCTTGACAGGGTGGAAGTATTCAGGGATGGAGAGAGGGTTGGAGAGAGAGAGAGTGAGAGGAGTGAGAGAGTGAGAGGGAGAGTGAGAGGGTAGAGAGAAGTGAGTGAACAGAGAGAGTGGTGAGGAAGAAGAGAAAGTGAGTGTGAGAGAGAGTGTGGGAGAGAGGTTGAGAGAGAGGGAGGCGAGAGAGATGTTGAGAGAGAGGTGAGAAGGAGAGAGAGAGAGTGAAGATGAAGAAGAAGAAAGAAGAGAAGAAGAAGAAAAGAAGAAAAGAAGGATGAGGAGGATGAGGAGAGGGCGGATGACAAGGAGGAGGAGGAGGAGGCGGAGGAGGAGGGAGGAGGAGGCGGAGGAGGAGGAGAGAGAGAGAGAGAAGAGAGAGAGAGAGAGAGAGAGAGAGATAGGAGTGAGAGAAGAGAGAGGAGAAGAGAAGAAGAGGAGAGAGGGAGATAGAGAGAGAGAGAAGGGATGGAGTGAGAGAGAGCAGAGGTGGAGAGAAAAGAGAGAGAGGGAGAGAAGAGAGAGATGAAGAGGGGAGAGAAGAGGTAGTGATGAAAGAAAGAAAGAGAGAGAGAGAGAAGTGGCAAAGAAGAGAGAAGGAGAAGAGAGAGGAGAGAAGAAGGAGAGAAGGGAGAGAGAGAGGAGAGAAGGAGGGAGAAGAAGAGAGAGTGAAAGAAGAGAGTGGAGGGAGAAGAAGAGAGAGGGAGAGGAAGAGAGAGAGCGGCGAGAGGATGAGAGAGAGATGGAGATGAGAGAGAAGAGGGAGATGAGTGAGAGATGTTCATGGAGGGGTGAGATTCAAAAAACATCAATATAAAAATATGTTAGTCGACAGTTGAATAATGATGATATGTAAGAAAGAAAGAACAAAAAAAAAAGAAAAGAAAGAAACAGAAAACAGGACATACAATAAAAATAAATGGAAATTAATTGCTTAATAAACGAATATATAAATGAACTTAATGGATAATAACACGAATAATTTTTAATTGCCTAACATGGAAATTAATTAATGATTAGATTATAGAATAGATAGATAGTCAGAGATAGATAGATTAAAAAGAAAGACAATATATAAATCAATGATAAATTATTAGTAAGTTTTCTTTTCGCGTAAGCAGTGTGAAAAAGTCCCTGGGGACAACACTCGGTAGATCAGTCGCCGGTGTTCGTTTTAATACTGTCGCTCATAAAATCGTGTCGCAGCGACAGTATTTCCGGGGAAAATAACGTAGCATTTTATTGGGAAGTTCATTTTCTTTAGGGACCATGTTTCGTGACTTAAGTTTGTCGCGCGACTATTTCAATTTTTTTATGCAAATATTTTGTCGTTGCAACAGGATTTCCACGTGAAATGCTGTCGCTGCGATTCAATTCGTCGGCGACCAGTTTTATTTACGACACCGGACTACTCTGGTTTCTGACGGTTCCGAGCCCACGGCCTCGGGCAATGAGTTCCTGTCTAGTTGCATGGGTTGTCAGTTCTTCCAATGGTGTTGTTTTAATTGTTGCTGCGGGAAAGGGTGTTGTTGGTGTATGTTGTTGTTGT
>CM031626.1:35193869-35208869 GCA_018398815.1 Conus ventricosus | reverse complement strand
TCCACAGCCACAGCCCTGCCCATTCCGCCGTAGTCCCAGCACCGGCAATCCATTGGAAGCAGTCAATGTCAAATCGTCAAGAGGCAACCCACAGGAGGAGACACTGCCGAGTCACATCGCTGGTGTTCAGTGGTGCCTCTTCTGATCCAACATACGCAGGACACCCCCTACGAAGCCCCAGCTTGTTTTTCATGTTTTTTTGTCTTCCTGTTGGACAAGTTTGACGGCTCGTATTTCATATATGTGTGTTCATTTATTGATAGTTCTTTTAAATGTTACTTCTATGTTTATGACCAATGTTTATGTCGACTTTCGTAGGAATAGGAACAGTAATTGATTTTGACCAATCAATGGGGAATATTCCACGTTCATATAAAACAGCAATACAAAAAAAAATCTATCTTTAACTTATTGTCATTTTTCAACATTTTATCTTCGATTTAATCTAGACGAGCACTCTTTTGATTTTGAAAACATGCTCACTGTACAGTTATAGCAATATCTAATAAAGATTTCAAACTGTCCTCAACCTGTTTGAAAACATTTATCCACATTCTGATGCACGTTTTTATTTATTCATTTTCTTTTATTTTGTTGTTGTTGTTGAAGATATTAGAAGTAGTCAAAGTGCTCATCAACTGAGAAGACGAAAGTCAACATAATAATATTTCGTAGACGGTTTTTGATTTTTTCAAACATAACAATTCTTCCATTGGTTCTTTTCATTTCTGTCTTCTGTTATCATCAGTTTCTTTTCTATTCGTTCGTCTTATACCAACACTTTCTTTTCTTTCTTTCATAAACGGCCTTTTTCACGCCTTTTTTAATCCTTGAGTTTTCGTACCTCAGGAACACTGAATAATCTTTGTACATTCTTTTTTTTCTTCTCTGCATAACGTTCACTATCAAACCAGTCCACCGCCTTCTCTTCCCCCCCCCCCCCCCCCCCCCCCCCCCCCCCCCCCCCCCCCCCCCCCCAACCGCTCCCAAGCCAGCACCACGCTGTCACCCCCACCCTTTTCCCACAAGAACTCCAACTGCTTTCACTCCACCACCACCACCACACCCGTCCCATCGCCTCTTTTTCCACAGACAAGCTTTAAACTTTTCAGACTTCTCGTTGTATTCGTATTGCTGGCCATCAATTCAGACCAAAGCAACTTCTTCTTCTTCCTGCCGGGTCAGGCCGGCGGCCTCACCTTCCTCCGTCTATGCTTTCCCCATCATGGAATGAGCAGAGAGATGAGAGAGAGAGAGAGAGAGAGAGAGAGAGAGAGAGAGAGAGAGAGAGATTTGTATGTGTGTGTGTGTGTGTGTGTGTGTGTGTGTGGTGTGTGTGTGTGTGTGTGTGTTGTGTGTTGTTGTTTCTTCATTTAACGTCCTTCCACTAGAAGTGATTCAGACAATATTATGTGTAGAGTGAGCTTGATGTAAAGAATGAAAGAGATGCATTTTTTAGGGAGTGTAAGTTTTAAAGTAGTACGTAAGACATGTAATCATAACCCTCCACCCCAACCTATTCATCAGAACGTTTAACTTAAACTAAAATTTTAACTGTAACAATCACAAATGCTAAAGATAAATATTAAGTGAACAGCCTAATAAACATTAGAAATAGATTCAAGAGTAGCAAAATTACTAGATAGTGATAAAGGAGTCGATCCATCAACAAAACCCTCATACCTGATTTATTAAACAGCTCTTTTGTTTTGGGACAATGAATCAGTAAATGATTGACACTTATAGAATCCCCACACATACATTTAATATCTTTGCAATATTTTGTTTTAAACGAGTTTAACGAAGCCTATGGATTAGACTTTCAATCTCCCTGGATGAGGGAAATAAATCTTTTGTATGATGTTATCCCATTGTTTTTGTCATTACAGTTGATGCAATTTTTATAATAATATATGTCCGAGTTCCTCATGTTTTTGTTGCATTATCATGAGATGTTTTATTTATGATAGAGAAACATTCTGCCAGATCTAAGCGAACATTTATTGTTACTGTGCCGCTAAGGTTTTGAGCTGCCTTTTTTGCAAATTTGTCTACTTGTTCATTTGCGATATACCACAATGAGAAGGCACCCAACAAAAAGTAATATTAATGCCTTTTTGGGAAAGAAAGTGTACTATATGATTAATTTCAGTTATCATGTCTAATCGTACATATGAATTGAAGACTTAATACCATTCAGTGCCGCTTTTGAATCAGCGCATATTACGATTTGACTGTTATTTATGGGGAAAATTCAAAATGAAATCCAATGATTTGAGTATAGCAAGTAATTCTGCGCTATATATAGACAGACTTTTACCAAGATGAAATAACTTTTCTATTTTTAAGCTAGGAATTATGAAAGCTGCTCCCGTGCTATTATCATCCAATACTGAGCCATCTGTGAATATTTTTAAGTGATGGTTGTACTTATTTTCTAAGTGGGTGTAGACAAAATTTCTCAAAATGTTGGGGAGAATCCTTTTTTGTTAAATTATTGTAGTCAATGTCAAAGGAAGCTTTTGATTGTAACCATTTTGGAATGGGTGAAAACGTAGGTTTTTCCGGCGATATTATTTTTATCTATTTTGTATCTTTTAGAAGATCTGAGGAAAATGAATAAATAGATTTTGTGGATTGTATATATTGTGCACGTTTTCCAAAATCCTTTTCCGAATCTAAACATACCTCTTCTGAGCAAAAATTCTTTTGTGAGAAACTTTTTAAGATGAATTTTAAAGTAGAAGCCTTTCTAATTTCAGATAGAGGTAGAACGCCCACTTCGTTGTATGTCCCTAAGTTTGACGTATGTGTGGGAACCCCTAAGGCAATTTTGAAGGCTTTGCAATCAGTGCTCTGAAGTTTATTTAAAAGATGTTTAGGTGCATTAACAAATACTTCCTGAGCATATGTAAGTCTTGAGCGTACAAAGGCAGTTGCTAAAACAGTTAAACTTTTAGTGTCTTGCCCCCAAGATTGTTTACTGACAATTTTAAGGAAATTCAGACTTTTTCTTGCTTTATTTAAAATATGGTCAATGTGAGTATTCCATGTTAGTTTACTACTTAGGATTACACCTAAGAATTTAACGCTTTTAACATAGTTTAAAATAGTGTCGTCTAAGGTGAAAACTGGAAGCTTATCTGGATCATTTCCAGAATTAAAAAGCATCAAATTCGTTTTTTCAGGTGAAAGAGATAGTCCGTTTTCGTGTAAAAATGTACTGATTTTATTTAGTTCGTGTTGGTATTTTATTTTAATATAATTCAGTGATCTTAACGGAGTATTTCTTTTCATCGTTACTTTACTCCATATACATATATCGTCAGCAAATTGAGCTAACTCTGTATCTTTAGAAAGACCTTTGGTTAGATCAGAAATCAAAATATTAAACAAAATTGGAGAAATTACCGATCCTTGGGGTAAGCCCATTTGTAAAGGTCTTGGGTTAGAATAGGTATTTCCTACTCTGGTTTGAATATGCCTACGATGAAGAAAACATTGATATATTCGTACATGTTTCCATTAATACCAATATTCTTTAATTTAAACAAAAGCCGCTTGTGCCATACTTGTTCATAGGCTTTTCGTATATCAAAAAACGTTGCAAGTACGTTTTTGCGACGTGCAAACTGATGCTTTACATGCGTTGTGAGTCTGACCAAATGTTCCATTGATGATCTGCCTGTCTGAAATGCAGCTTGGTTGATTGGTATGATTGATATGTTTATTACAATGATGAACAAGTCTTTTTAAAGCAATCTTTTCCATCAATTTACATGTATTTGATGTTAATGCAATAGGCCGATAACTATGTATATCTCTGAGTGGTTTCCCCTTCTTGTGAATTGGAACAATAATAGAAATGCTTCCAAATTTGAGGCATGTTACTACCATCTGTCCAACATTTTTGAAAAAATGAATGCAAAAAATATATCATATTTTGTGGAAAATGACTTAACATTTCATTAGAAATGCCGTCTAGGCCCACTGATTTATTTTTATTCAAATTCATAATACATTCTTTGACTTCCTGCAATGTTATTGAGGTATTCAAACAATGATCTTCTACTGGCTGTGGACCATTATATATTTTTTTTCTTGTCTTCATTTTCACGGTGTTTTTTAGTTGTTAAGTTGTCAATGCTACTGTTTCTGGCAAATAGATCAGCAAAAGCTTCAGCTTTATCAAAATTTGATGGAAACTCTGAATTGTTTACTGTGATAGGGCACTCCGGTAGGTTAACCCCACTTTTCATTGTTTTTAAATGTGTCCAAGCTTTTTGCATATCTTTGAAATGTGACACCTCATTCTCACAAAATGAAGACCAATATTGCCGCTTTGCTTGTGCATTCACTTTGTTTTGTGCGTTTTCTTGCTCTTTTCTTCTCAAGAAGCTTTTTAACCTTCTCCTCAGGATCCTTTTCTCTCTTATATTCTTTTATTTTATTCTGTTTCTCTTATTTAGCCTCTTGACAAGTCTCATTCCACCAGACATTACCCAAATGTTTCTTTGATTTTACAGATTTTACTGTTGGAATTGATTCACTAGCAGCAGAGAGTACAGTCTTTTGAAATCGATCATACAATGTTTCTACATCTTGACTATTAATTTGTTCTTCATCAATATAAAATGAGCTTAACAAGAATGAAAATTTATTCCAGTTAGCAAATTTATAACAGTATTTTTTAACTTTATCGTGTGTTACATTGTTTGTTTCAGGTCTCATCGTTTCAAATGTAATGACAATAGGTAGATGGTCACTATTTAATGTGTCATTAAGAGTTTGCCAATCACAAGAAACCGCTAGCTCTGGGGATATTAATGTTAAATCTATGGCACTAGGATTATGTTTGGGATTGTCTGGAATGCGAGTTATATTGCCATTGTTTAAAAGGTAGAGAGATGAGTCAACTATGTTCTCAATAAAGCGGTTACTAGTTATGACTTGACATCTTTTTTCCCAAAATGGCGACTGGTCTGACTGAATCGAGTGAAGCCATTCTGTGTTTGTATCATTTGGACCTTGTGGTAAATAAACAGAAACAATTGTTAGTATATTACAATTTACCTGTACCTTTACTGCACAAGCATGCAGTCCGGGAACGTCTGGTGGAACAGGACTAGAGCATGGCAGGTATTTTTCTCCTTCACGAATATATATTGCTATATTTACTTTTTCATGGTTATCTACTTTTTGAATAATCGGTGGAAAATAATAATCGTCTAATATAGGTAACTTTTCCTTCCGTACATTTAATGATTGTAAAGCTAAGACATGATATTTTTCTTCTGATAGTTGTTGTACTAATTGATCAAGAGTGGTTGTGATGGATCGACAATTCCATTGAAATACCTTAAAAACTTTATCTGTCATGAGTAAATAAGAGGACAAAATATTGATTAATGTACTTAAAGGATTTTTTTGTTTTGTTTTTTTACATATTAGGTATACATAAATATGTAGGGCACAAGATGAGGATAAATGTATAACAGTCCTAATGATGGCGAATTCAACAATGTTTATGAACCAAAATAATGTTCATTGCTTTAAATATAAAAGGGCCGATCGTGTGTGCTGCTCCAAGGGTAGAAATGCAGGTCATCCGGGTGGGGATGGAAGGACCTAGGGTTGAGGTAGCGGCACCGTGCAGTCTTCTTTGGCCTGGTCCAGAGTAGCCCATTCAGGTGATGCCCAATTGTCCTGGCGAGGATACTGGTGCCCGTGAAGGTAGGGTGGAGACCGTCATGGAGGATGTTGGTCGTAACTGGAAGCCGCGAGTGACTGACAAGGGAAACGTTTTCCATGTTACACAGCTCAGAAGCTACTATGGCGTTGAACAAATCCGCCTTTACATTCAGTTGGGGGTCCTTGACAGGCGTCACCTTACTAATGACCAATTTCATTTGAGGACAGCTGTTAGAAATGTCTCTGATGCATTTCACAAGTTCATCAGCGCAGCTTGCAGGTGTTGTGTTCTTTAGGTCATTGTTCCACAATGGACTAGCAGTGCATCGTATGATTCGTCGGCTTTCTTGAGTGCTGGTTTGATTTCATTTATTTTGAAAGCTTTTTCCGTTTTGCCTCTAAACCCGAAAGACTTCCCAAGTCTGTTCTTGTTGATTTTTGAAAGCACAGAGTCATGGACAAACAGCACATTTGGAAGTTCCCTTGTTTCACTTTCATCTTCACCGCGTTCTCTGTCTGAGTGATGACGTAATTTGCCGTGACGATCTCTGACGTAGTTCTTACTTTTGACGCTCTTCTCTTTTTTCACGTTCTGTGTGTGTGTGTGGTGTGTGTGTGTGTGTGTGTGTGTGTGTGTGTGTGTGTGTGTGTGTGTGCCTGTGCGTGTGTGTGCGTGCGTGTGTGTGTGTGTGTGTGTGTGTGTGTGCGTGCGCACGCGCGCGCGCGTGCGTGCGTGCGTGTGTGTGTGTGTGTGTGGTGTGTGTGTGTGTGTTCTTTTGGTTGGTCCAGGCTCTCTAGGTGTCTTGCACGTGCCGTCTGGCTCTCCACACGGTCAGATCATCATTGAGGTCATACATTTCTCTGTTCAACTTTCTCTCCACACGGTCAGATCGTCATTGAGGTGATACATTTCTCTGTTCAACTTTCTCTCCACACGGTCAGATCATCATTGAGGTCATACATTTCTCTGTTCATCTTTCTCTCCACACGGTCAGATCATCATTGAGGTTATACATTTCTCTGTCCATCTTTCTCTCCACACGGTCAGATCATCATTGAGGTTATACATTTCTCTGTCCATCTTTCTCTCCACACGGTCAGATCGTCATTGAGGTTATACATTTCTCTGTTCATCTTTCTCTCCACACGGTCAGATCGTCATTGAGGTTATACATTTTTCTCTGTTCATCTTTCTCTCCACACGGTCAGATCGTCATTGAGGTTATACATTTCTCTGTCCATCTTTCTCTCCACACGGTCAGATCATCATTGAGGTCATACATTTCTCTGTTCATCTTTCTCTCCACACGGTCAGATCATCATTGAGGTTCTCCATTTCTCTGATCATCTTTCTCTCCACACGGTCAGATCGTCATTGAGGTCATACATTTCTCTGTTCATCTTTCTCCGCTCTCCACACGGTCAGATCGTCATTGAGGTCATACATTTCTCTGTTCATCTTTTCTCCGCTCTCCACACGGTCAGATCGTCATTGAGGTCATACATTTCTCTGTTCATCTTTCACCGCTTGTACCGTCTTCCTTTTCACACGACCTTCCGCTTCTTTCAATGGGAGACAACTGTCACCAACATTGTTTAGGAACCCTCTTTCTCCTCTCCAGCCCTTCGCACTGCTGCCAGGGTGTCCCCCGGCCTGTCCTCTGACCACTGTCCCCCGGCCTGTCCTCTGACCACTATCCCCCGGCCTGTCCTCTGACCACTGTCCCCCGGCCTGTCCTCTGACCACTGTCTCCCGGCCTGTCCTCTGACCACTGTCCCCCGGCCTATCCTCTGACCACTGTCTCCTGGCCTTAGCCTCTGACCACTGTCTCCCGGCCTGTCCTCTGCCCACGTGTTCCCCGGCCTGTCCTCTGTGTCCCCCGGCCTGTCCTCTGACCACATGTCCCCCGGCCTGTCCTCTGACCACTGTCTCCCGGCCTGTCCTCTGTGTCCCCCGGCCTGTCCTCTGACCACTGTCCCCCAGCCTGTCCTCTGACCACTGTCCCCCGGCCTGTCCTCTGTGTCCCCCGGCCTGTCCTCTGACCACTGTGCCCCAGCCTGTCCTCTGTGTCCCCTGGCCTGTCCTCTGACCACTGTCCCCCGGCCTGTCCTCTGTGTCCCCCGGCCTGTCCTCTGACCATGTGTCCCCCGGCCTGTCCTCTGACCACTGTCCCCCGGCCTGTCCTCTGACCATGTGTCCCCGGCCTGTCCTTTGACCACTGTCCCCCGGCCTGTCCTCTGACCACTGTCCCCCGGCCTGTCCTCTGACCACTGTCCCCCGGCCTGTCCTCTGACCACTGTCCCCCGGCCTGTCCTCTGACCACTGTTCCCCGGCCTGTCCTCTGACCACTGTCCCCCGGCCTGTCCTCTGACCACTGTCCCCCGGCCTGTCCTTAGTGTTCCCCGGCCTGTCCTCTGTGTCCCCCGGCCTGTCCTCTGACCACTGTCCCCCGGCCTGTCCTCTGTGTCCCCCGGCCTGTCCTTTGACCATGTGTCACCCGGCCTGTCCTCTGACTATGTGTCGCCCGGCCTGTCCTCTGACCACTGTCCCCCGGCCTGTCCTCTGACCATGTGTCGCCCCGGCCTGTCCTCTGACTACTGTCCCCGGCCTGTCCTCTGACAATGTGTCCCCCGGCCTGTCCTCTGACCATGTGTTCCCCGGCCTGTCCTCTGTGTCCCCGGCCTGAGCCTCTGACCACTGTCTCCCGGCCTGTACACTGACCACTGTCCCCCGGCCTGTCCTCTGTGTCCCCCGGCCTGTCCTCTGACCACTGTCCCCGCCTGTCCTCTGACCATGTGTTCCCCCGCCTGTCCTCTGACCACTGTCCCCCGGCCTGTCCTCTGCGTCCCCCGGCCTGTCCTCTGACCATGTGTCCCCCGGCCTGTCCTCTGACCATGTGTCCCCCGGCTGTCCTCTGACCATGTGTCCCCTGGCCTGTCCTTTGACCATGTGTTCCCCGGCCTGTCCTCTGTGTTCCCCGGCCTGTCCTCTGACCACTGTCCCCCGCCTGTCCTCTGTGTCCCCCGGCCTGTCCTCTGACCATGTGTCCCTCGGCCTGTCCTCTGACCATGTGTCCCCCGGCCTGTCCTCTGACCACTGTCCCCGGCCTGTCCTCTGTCTCCCCCGGCCTGTCCTCTGACCACTGTCCCCCGGCCTGTCCTCTGACCACTGTCCCCCGGCCTGTCCTCTGACCACATGTCCCCAGGCCTGTCCTCTGTGTCCCCTGGCCTGTCATCTGTGTCCTCCGGCCTGTCCTCTGACCACATGTCCCCCAGCCTGTCCTCTGACCACTGTCCCCCGGCCTGTCCTCTGACCACTGTCCCCAGCCTGTCCTCTGACCACTGTCCCCCGGCCTGTCCTCTGACCACTGTCCCCCGGCCTGTCCTCTGATCACTGTCCCCCGGCCTGTCCTCTGACCATGTGTCCCCTGGCCTGTCCTCTGACCACGTGTCCCCCGGCCTGTCCTCTGACCACGTGTCCCCCGGCCTGTCCTCTGACCACTGTCCCCCGGCCTGTCCTCTGACCACACAACAGAAGAACAGTAGTTCTACTTATCTCCCATCTGCTTTAGCGGTGACCTCGTGTCCGCACTGACAAAGTAATGAGAACTGTCTCTGGAGGATCGTGATGACGACCTCTTGAGGTGTGGGGGGGGGGGGGGGGGGGGGGAGATTCTAATTCATTTTTTTAAGCTGCTTAGGTGAATTAGAGACAGAGAGAAGATGGAACGCAGGGAAAAGGGGAAAAATCCAGAGGAATAAGTTCAGGGCAGGAAACTGAATCAGTGCATTTGATTCCTTCTTTTATGGGCACCCAGTGAAGGGATGCAAGGGAAGGTCAGGCGTAACGTTACTTTTATATTTTCTGCACAGATTAAAGCAGAGATGAGCTTGGAAACTTTCTGAAGCGTTTTCATAATATTCAAAGCACACACGCTCAAGGAGAAAGCGGGAAGTTGAATATGGGTAACACCTTTACCGCCACTTCCCCTCCTCACCCGGCCCCAGACTCCACAAACAAAGAGCAGAGGGAAAGTGTATGTGTGTGTGTGTGGTGGGGGGGGGGGGGGGGATTGCAAATTTAGGAGGCAGTGAATCGCAGAATGACGAAGGGCGTCGTATTTCAGCAGGGTGCAAACCAGTGGGAATGTGTATATCAAGGGGCATGATGAGGCTAGTGAGTGGGAAAGTGTATATCGAGGGGCATGATGAGGCCAGTGAGTGGGAAAGTGTATATCGAGGGGCATGATGAGGCCAGTGAGAAATACTCACATTTCTGGCAAATTGTACGCGTCACCAAAACTATTGTAAAGCCATGTTGCTTCTGGAAAAGGAAGAGTCTCACTTTTTTCTTTTTCTTTTTTTTTTAAAGACAGAAAAAAAATGAGGAGTGATCATAGTATAGGCCTCTTTAAGGTGGCCAGGAGGCGGGCAGTAAATGAATGTGATCTGCAACAGTCTAATTGGTCAATGAATAAGAGTCAATACAAAAAGAGGTGTGTGCGTGTGAGTGAGTGAGTGAGTGTGTGTGTGTGTGTGTGTGTGTGTGTGTGTGTGTGTGTGTGTGTGTGTGTGTGTGTGTGTGTGTGTGTGTGTGTGTGTGCGTGTGTGTGCGTGCGCGCGCATGTGTGTGTGTGTGTGTGTGTGTGTGTGTGTGTGTGTGTGTGTGTGTGTGTGTGTGTGTGTGTGTGCGTGCACGTGTTCGCGCGCGCATTCTACTACATATTCTTTATAGGGTAAGGATGTGATGGCCGAGCATTTTCTTCTTATACTTTTCTGCTGATAGTAAAAGACTGGCTCCATTTCAGAGTAATCAGCTTAATTAAAGAGTGGTATGCAAATATGAGTCAGAAGTGTCAAATAGGTTTTTCTGAAGGATTAACGTATGCTGAATCCATTTTTTCCATTTGACACGAGCAGTTTAGCGCCGTTCACGAGATATAATTAATTATTCAAAATGGCGTCCAAGCAAGCCTGCCACGCTACACCACACGTTGCATACAGTGAAACTATCTTGTTATTTCGCGAATTTTAGTCATTACCAGTTGTTTTCAAGAACGTAACGATGATTTAGTGTGTGACATGACACTATTCTAATAATAGACAAGAAACAATCATGAAAATAGACGAGTTTCGGAAACGAAAAACGACCGTATGCTGTCAGTCATAATTACACTGATTTACAGCTTTAATAAAATTTGAGGAAAAATTTTATTTCAGCTTCAGCAGAATTAATCTTTTCAATGGCAGTGTTGAATAAGCAAGGAAAAAAACCGATGCTTCAGCTTTTGTCAGTAACGCTAACGAAAGTGTAGGGGATATTTAAAAATTAGTGGGGCGAAGTAGATTTGCCCCCCAAAAATCTAACCAAGATTTCTGAGACGAATCCACTGATTGATTTAGTGCTGATCTCCCCCCAAAAAAAAAGATTTTAGCCAGGATGAAATTGCGAGTTGCTCTCCAAAAAAAAGTTCATTACTGACTGAATTCGCGTTGTTCTCCAAATAAAAAGAAAACGCCCATTTTGTTGGTTTTGGGGGGCAATAGCCTCCGTGGTCCCCCGTCTACTATACCTGTGCTAGCACATATGGTCAAGGAGATAAAATATACTCAATTTAACATTGATTTTCAGCATGAAAAAATTGAAGCAAAACAAAACCATTCAAATGAGGTCCATCAGAACTGTCATTTTTATGTGCAGAGTTTCCGTTGAGCTTACATTTCTAAGCTTCCCGTCAGTTTGTGCTCCTCGGTACCGGTACTCATCATTCAACCCTTGATCTATACGAGCACAATGGAATCGGTCACTGAACACAATATACCACAGTCATACACATTTGTATCAGTAATCATTTCGGCAGACGTCTCCGCTTGTACTGCAGATACATGCCGAAGTACATGGGAGCCTCTTCCTCCTGCAGTTGCAATTGTTGCTTCTGCACTGTGTGGTACACTTGCAAGTGATGAGTTCGATGCAGGACGTTGGCAATGAAGGCAAGGAGGTCAAGGTTGGAACCAGAGCACCACTCTGAATTTTCCACCCCATAGTCTCTGGTGGGGGCAGATCAGGACGCTGTTTGTCTGCCTGTCGCCATACTGATGCTTGATAATATGACCGCTTGATGTGGAAGGACAAAGCATCATGAGTTGGGGGTAGGGTCTCCAACAGGTGGGCCTGAGCAAAGAGGGTTGACCTGGCACTGTCCACAGAAACTGTAGCGTGAATCTTGTAGACTTTACATATGAAGGCTTCTGCAGCAGCAGAGGTTTGGTCACTGAGGTCGCCTTTGCCGAGATTTGACAGGAGGTCGTGATTTTCCTTGTAGACATTCCAGCAGGATTTCTTGGTGTGACCAGCCAAGAAAGAAGTGGTGTCAGATCCTGTCAACGAGTGAAACGCTGGCAAGTTGCTGAGGATATGAACATCAAACTGAGCTGCCACTGAGTGAACTGGGATATATTTCGGTTTTCTGGAGGTTCCAGCCTTCATCCAGATCCGTGGGCATGACATGTCTGCAAAGTGGGCCAGCAGAAGCACTAGCACGCCAGTGTCACGAGCAGCAGCTACGAAGCTGGATGCTCACTCTTGACACAGTGCAGTGTTATTCGCGTGTCAGCTTCCTCATGGCGCCCTTCCAGTTCTTCAGTGTTGACGTCAGGGGTAGAAGACTCCGCCGGCTCTTCCTCCCTGATACCTCCTGCAACCACAATGCCGGTGCGTTTAGAAGCAGCTGCTGGGATAAGATTCTCGCCAAGTCGGCTTTGTTCAGTGCATGTGTGATGAAGTTGTCCCATTTCTGAGGGAGAGGAACATTTGTGTCCTGAATCTCTCCTCTCACAAGTACTGCCTTCTTTCCCCGTTTCTTTCTTGTGCCGCTTGTGATGGACAGGCCGTAGTATCTGTCAAAAATGATGTGAATACGACTGAATGCAGCCCCAATTTGTAGTACTGATGTAACAAAAATGTCAGCAAGGTCTCCGAAGTTTTTTGCTTTAGGTGGCTTCCCTAGATCAAAAACATACGCCTGCCCATCGACAATAAGTGTTCCTTCTTCACCAATGTCTGCAGCCTCCAAATGCTGAGGGCAAGGCGTGTCGCCAATAAGTGAATCTGACAGGAGGACTTTTGACCTGATCGTAGATCGCCGTTCATTTGGGCAAGGGCAGGAGGAGCAGGCATCAGCTCATGTTTCAGTATTTCCTCCAGATGCACATCCCTTCCAGCCTGGAAAGCAGTGATGAGGCGCTGCAGGAACTTCCTGTCTGCTTGGACTACTTTCTTTGCAGTTGTTGTGGACTGTTTGTGCTCAGCTTCGAAGAGAGAAGAGAAAGTCAAAGGCTTATTCTTTGGCAAGGTGTCTCTAAAAGAGACCATCCCGTCGATACCAGCCAAAAGCCTTTCTTCTACAAAGTGCATTAGCTGATCTTAGCCTTTCTGGCGAGCCATCAGCAGGTCTTCTTCAAAGAATTTTGTGACAATCCTTTGTGGCAATGTTCTGCAGTTCTGGACTAGCGTCAGATGAGAATAACTTGAAGGACTGAAATGTATTCAGGAGATTGTCTTCATCCTTCAGATCAACTTTTTTCCTGGCAGGATTGCATTCATTGTGGGTGAATGCATCGTCTCGTCCAATGCCATAGACCAGCTTGCTCTCACTTACCAAGTGAGATCTCAGGTGGAAGGAGAGAGTCCACCTGCTCAAGGCTGACGTCGTCTTTGTGATGCCAACGATACCACCACCTTTCCTGCCAATGCCATTCAGCCACTCTTGGCTCTGGTACGGGTCTACCTGCTTGAACTTCTGAGCTGATCTTTTCACAACGAAATTGCCACTCTCAAACTGCCTTCACTGGATCTGGGACTTGATTCATCTCACTTATGTAGATGGTGCCTACTTTTTAATTTATTTTTTATTATCAAGACTATTAGCATTGCTAATATTATTAGTGTATTTATGCTTGCACAGCATTAATTTCAGTGAAACTCTAAAGCTTAGAGTGATTACTCGGCCTATTTTTGTGCTGAAACCTTGATAGTGTTTGATTTTATTTTTCTCAAGTGTGAAAATACCATATACCAAAATGTTCTGCTGCTAATATCTCAAAACGGATTTGATGTGACTTGAGTACTTCCAGAAATAGGCCCTTCAAATTTTCCTGAAGATTGAGACTGATGTCTATTACACAACAATCACTTTTTTAAAAATTTCTGACCTGTATGTCAGCCTTGTTGCCTCTGCGCACAAGTCATTGGGTAATCATTGGCAACAGAGGCAAAATACAGATTACAAAATCTTTTAAGTGAATTTAGCACCCAAAATTTAATTTGAATAGTAGGCTACGTTCTTATTGATTTATATACCGATTTGTGTCCTATGAATACCAATAAATGCGTTTCCGCTCTACCCCTGATCCAGCTGTCAGCCATGTTTTTTGGCGGGTTGCCATGGGCAGCAGGGGCAAGATACAGCTTGTCAAATGGTTTCAATGGATTCAGGGCATCCTGTCCCCTAAGAAAAGGGTGTTTGACCTCTCTGACTCTCCGATGCCTACGGATGTCTGATTTCCTGAAAATGGAACCAGTCTATAAGGAATCTAAGCTCATACACTATTTCATTGGCGAGAACGAAGCATACTTTAGGCAAAGAAATTGTTACCATTGACTGATATAGAGAAGAAAACTTAGTAGACAGTATGCTAATAAACAGGTTCAAAGGGAATGAAACATAGAGACACATGCACAGAGAGAGAGAGAGAGAGAGAGAGAGAGAGAGAGAGAGAGAGAGAGAGAGAGAGAGAGAGAGAGAAGAGAGAGAGAGAGAGAGAGAGAGAGAGAGATTAGGCCAGTACGTGTCAATCGTTCCAGAGTTTCTAAAGAAACGAACCATCATAAAATGGGCTTTAAGCTGCGTTCAGGTTGTTATTGAAGTTTGCAACGTTCATCGAAAAACAAAAAACAAAACAAAAGAAGCGCAACGAAACACAAACAGAGATACTATCATGACTTGTTTGTACAGGCTGTTGGTCCGTTAGAACAGGGCAGAACGTTTACTAAAATACCAAAAAAATATTCAGTATCTCTCCCCCCCCCTCCCCGAGTCCCCATCCCCACCCTCTTGTTAACGCGCACTGCCTTCCCTTTCCTCCCGATCTGTTTATTGCCCCCGCGTTCATCTAGGCAGTCTTACCGACTTGCCAGATTTGATAGCTCTTCTTTTTATGAGTACAGTGAGCGATGGCACCGCGGTGATGGTGATAGACGGTGCCAGATGGCAGGCTGGAAAGGAAGCCATTTCTTTGAGGAAATGG
>CM031626.1:35153869-35188869 GCA_018398815.1 Conus ventricosus | reverse complement strand
AGCGCAAGGTAGGCAGGAGTTGAATCGATAATCAAAAGTTGCCATTTGAATTTTTGGTGGCAGACTTTGATGAGAGGACGGAGGACTGGGCTTCGTTATTTCTTTACAGTTAAAATTTGACAGGCAGAAGACAGGTGGAGTGTTGTTCCTTAGAGAGTGGTCGTATTCTCTTAGTCCAAGCAAATGTCAGATCTCCAACTAACTTCATTTTGAACATTGCTCTCCCACGTTCAAACTCGTCAGACGCAATTTGCGTCCGAGAGCTGTCGATATTCGTCTACGGCTTTACTCCTATTTCGCCATGACTTTTTAAAGAGGAATACATGATAATGCACGATCATAGCAAGTTTCAACGCATGGCAGTATAAGTTTTGCATTTTCGTCAGCAAGTACAAAGGAAAGTTGATGGCTGGAATGAATGAGTGATATAGACAGACGTTTTCATACCTTAGGTGCTTGTTTTGTGTTCTAATTCAGTCCCAAATCAACCAGTGTATTTTGATTATTGATGGCTTCTCTTCTCCGTCAATCTTCCTTTATTCATTTTTCCTTTCTTTCTTTCTGTTTGTCTTTCTTTGTGTTTTCGTATTTTTTTTTTTCTTTCTTTCTTTCATTCAGTCTGTCTTTCTTTCTCTCTATCTGTCTGTCTGTCTTTCTGTCTTTCGTTTTTTTTTCTTGCATTCTTTCTTTCTTTCCTTCTGTCTTTCTTTCTGTTTGTTTGTCTGTCTGTCTGTCTCTCTGTCTGTATTTCTTTCTTTCGTTCCTTCTCTCGTTTCATGTGTTTCTGTTTGTTTTCTTTTATTAGTTGTTTCTACATTGAGCTTTCCTGAAACGGCCTTGGACTGTCTCGCTTAATTTTGACTTTTTTCTTTGTCCGTCTCTCTTTTCGTTTTTAGCTTTTGCGCTCTGTTTCCTTCACTCTTTCCTCTTTATTTCTCTCTCTCTCTCTCTCTCTCTCTCTCTCTCCTCCTCTCTCTCTCTTCTCTCTCTCTCTCTCTCTCTCTCTCTCTCTCTCTCTCTTCTTTAATGATTCAGTATCAATAGTCATAATTTCTTTGAATTTTCCGTCGATTGCTTTACTTTTTGTGTGTGACCGTTCTGTCATGTTCTTATCCTTTCTTTTTTCTTTCCATCAACCTGCTGCCCTCAGCTTTACCAGGTGGGCATCTGTTCGTCTTTACACCTCTCACTCCTTTCTTTCTCTTTTCTTTCTTTCATTCTTTCCTTTTGCCTCCACCCCCCCCCCCCCCCCTTTCTTTCTGCTCTTTAATTCCTTTTTAGTTTTCTGTTTTTTTTTATGTCTTTCTCTCTGTCTGTCTCTCTGTCTGTCTTTCCTTTGTTCCCTTTCAACCTTACTTTCTTCCTTATTTGCTTTATTTCTTCCTTCCATCCTTCTTCCCTTCTTTCTTTCTTTCTTTCTTTCCATTCCTTCATTTCTCCTTTCTTTCTTTCTTTCTTTTTTTCTTTTTTCCCTTCCTTCATGTCTCCTTTCTTTCTTTCTTTCTTTCTTTCTTTCTTTCTTTCGTTCGTTCCTTCTTAATCCGTTCCATGCTATACTTCCCGGACATGTTCTGGAACGAAAGTAAAGGAAGAACATCCATTGTTTTCAATTTTTCACGTTTGATTTTATAGTCGTAATGAGCAGAACCCAAGCGCCTTCACGTGAACGGAGACAAATGCTCTCTCTCTCTCTCTCTCTCTCTCTCTCTCTCTCTCTCTCTCTCTTTCTCTCTCTCTCTCTCTCTCTCTCTCTCTCTCTCTCTCTCTCCTCTCTCTCTCTCTCTCTCTCTCTCTCTCTCTCTCTCTCTGTGTACCTGCCTATCTATCAGCCTTGTCAGTGTCTGTCTGTCTCTCTCTTTATCATCACCATCATCATCATCATCATCATCATCATCATCATCATCATCATCATCATCTTCTTCTTCTTCTTCTTCTTCTGTCTCTCTCAATCTCTCTCTCTCTTTCTCTCTGTCTCTGTCTGTCTGTCTGTCTGTCTGTCTGTCTGTCTGTCTGTCTGTCTGTCTGTCTGTCTCTCTCTCTCTCTTTTCTCTCTCTCTCTCTCTCTCTCTCTCTCTCTCTCTCTCTCTCTCTCTCTCTCGATCAATCGATCGAGAAATGAAGAGAGAAATGAAGGAATGGAAAGAAAGAAAGAAAGAAAGAAAGAAAGAAAGAAAGAAAGAAAGACAGACAGACAGACAGACAGACAGACAGACAGACAGACAGACAGACAGACAGACAGACAGACAGACAAAATCTGCCAAAATCTCAGCTGTCAGCCGGACTGTGTACACCATGTCCGGAAGGAGTGAGGAGGTCCCAAAACCCCTGACCAAGGTCATACCATGTGGACATCAATGCGGAGAGAAGGGTCGGAAGCTCCGGAACACTAATGGAGTGTCGCTCAAGTTGCATCTCTCTTCTGAATAACCCTAAAACGAACTGTCAAAGCCGGTGGGACTTCCATGGTTTCCTGTAAAGGACGCACAGAGGTCACCCACAAAAGGAGAACCGGCCTTTCCCTAATGGAAGAGTCTGTTTTTCGCGTTCAATGACTTTTTCTCTGAATACGTCTGATCATTCTCTAATGACATTGTTGTTCTTCATTTGTTTTGTTTTTTTCGTTTTTGTATAATGATCGGTGGGGAACGACCTTTTATGCCATGAATTTCCCGTGTTTATCTGAGACAACCGACAAGACTGCATTTACGACTTGAAAAGAAAGTCATGCGAACAGTCAAGCACGTCTAGAATGGTTTAATTAGGAATTATTGGTTTTTTGTTGTTGGTTTATTTTGACGAGATTCATTGTTTTCTTTGGGCACACTAGAAGAAGAAGAAGAAGAAGAAGAAGAAGAACAACAACAACAACAACAAGAGCAAGAACAAGAAAGAAGAACAAGAAGAGAAAGAAGAACAAGAAAAGAAGAAGAACAAGAACGAGAAGAAGAAGAAGAGGAAGAAGAACAAGAAGAAGTAAAAGAGGAGGAAGAAGAAAAAAGAAGATGATGATGGTAATGATGATGATAAAGAAGAAGAAAGAAGAAGAAGAAGAAGAAGAAGAAGAAGAAGAAGAAGAAGAAGAAGAACAACAACAACAACAACAACAACAACAACAACGACAAGTAAAAGAGGAGAATGAAGAGGAAGAGGATGATGATGATAATAAGGAAGAAGAAGAAGAAGAAGAAGAAGAAGAAGAAGAAGAAGAAGAAGAAGAAGAAGAAGAAGAAGGAGAAGGAGTTTCCTTTTCTTGTCTCGTTTCCGTGGAATCGACCGTCATACGATCAGTTTGGGGACTAATATGCTAGTCTGCAGCAATGCTGTCAACGTTCGCGGAACACAAACGCAATCCATCTGGTTCGTAAACAATACACAGGGTGTCTTAGCACCTGCCGTTCGGGTAGGTAGGAACCTTTCATCAAATGTTCAAAGGTGCAACATCATCAGACGTCATTTTGAATATTGTTTAGAGGAGAGAGGAGAGTGGCATGCAGTATAAGGAAGAAGTTTATGATGATTGTTTATGGTGAGTGTGATGGTAAAGAAGGTATGAACTTTTATGTTCGTCGAAATCAACATGCTAATGTTGCTTTTTTTTAATGTCACTGAGTGTTGGAGAAGGAATCTGAAATGTGTACATTCAAGTAGATCCCTGATGGTTAATAGAGAACGGTATTATGCCGCTTTTGGCTCGCCCGTCTCAACCAGTTTCGGGCGGACCCCTCAACCTGTTTTCGACCGGGGCGACTCCAAAAGTGGCATAATACCGTTCTCTCCTAGTACACCCTACCCGGGCCTTGGCCGGTCTCGGGCGGGCGACTCCAAAAGCGGCATATTACAGTTCTCTACTAAGCATGACTTCAATAACCAAAAAATAACGACCCTACAAACATGCATACTGTGTAGGGTTATCTGTTTTCAATACTAATTTACAAAACTTTTTTAGATTTTAGTTTTTGCTTAATCCTATGTTTTTCTTGATCATTCTCAATAACATCATTTTCACGCAAACATTCATCAAATGCGTCTCTGTCTTTCATGTGAAATAAAACTACAGTCTTTAACTGCTCTCTAAAGTCTTTTAAAACCGAGTTATATTTCTGACATAAAATCCACACACTTATCCCAGCATGTCTTCCACTGAAAGCTAGTTTTGATAAAGTGTTTTCTTTTTAACTATGTCTCTTTCTGCCGAACAGTCATCTATAATAAATAGTGTCTGCGTTCCTTCAAACAGTCTATAAAAGTATTCTAAACACTCACTCAGTTTATTGCTAGGATCAACTAAAATATGTCATCATCTGTCCATATAAACCTTCTATCATGATATGCTTTGTTCCATTTAAAGTGTTGGACAGAAAATCACAATATGATCAAAATTATAGCGATAAACTGTTTGTAATAGGTCGAGGACAAATATTGTTTTCCACAACCAGTTTGTCCACAAATTAATGAACAATGGGGGGTTTTTGTCATAAAGTTTAACTGCTCCATAGTTTTATAACAGAACTTAATCTAATCCAGTTATTGTTTTTATCATGCTCTCTGTCAAAACTTGTTCAGTATAATAAAATCCTATAAGGCCTAAATGTGTAACATTAATCCAATTCAGTTCTGTAAGATTGTTTCTATTAAGTCAACATTGATTTTGTTGCTTGTTGTTATAACCTTAACATCCTCACCATTGTGAAGAACGACGATGGTACGTAAGACGTTTAACGTCTAAGTTTTGCCAGCTAATTAGAATTCCTTTTAAAAGGACGTCACTGACGCCCACAACCCCATCCCTCCCTCATCTTTAAAGACAGAAATTTCAAATATCATTGTGAACGTGTCTCCTAATTTTCTGCTTGGAAAGAACTGTGATTTTGTAGAAGCTTCCTTTAAAACCGTTTCTCTTCTGTGGAGGATGTACTGTTTTTTCCCATACGGCGTTATTTCAATCTCTTTCCGACTATTGTCGTCCGGCATAAGACTTACGTGTAAAGGGCCAGAGTTGAATGCTTTTCTGAAACTTTTTTGACGGCCAAAAAATGTAAATGGGCTTATGAATTCAAATTTTATTTCCCATTCTAAATATGGTTCCAAGTGCCATTTGAGGTCAGGTTTTCGAACTATTTTATATTCATACTGACCAACATTATTTGCTTCTAGATTGCGCAGTTGTTCTAGTTTAGGAAACTTTTTGCTGTCGCCCAACCTCTTTGCGTTTATAATCACCATCTTTAGTGTACTCAAACCATACAAAGCGCCTATCTACCATTCTGTTCAAAGTCTGTAACGTCTGCAAGGTCTTTTAATTCTAAAGTTATACACCTCACAGGCGCTAATGTAACTCTGGTTCTTCTGGCCCACGCGACATTATTTTTTAGAACAACTAATTATTTTATTTCCAAAACAATGTGAAGGTTATCACATTTCACGATTTTACCTGTTTTGTCTTTGATTTTTATATTAAATGATCTGACCCTCCCACAAAACTAATCTTTTAACTGTAAATTAGGGAATTGTATAATTTCATAATCGCAATATGCAGCTTTCCCTGATGGAAGAGCTCTTAAAACAGTTGAGGGCCTTCCATCATATAAGTTTTCATCAGTGCTCAGCTCATCCAAATGAACATAAAGTAATGAATGTAATGCAAGATTGAGCGGACTTTCTCCCTCATAAGTAGTTTTGTTGGTGTAACTCTAAATCTATGATTGTCAGCTGCAAAGCCTAACATTTTAGCTAGCTCTTTATCAAAATAGTAAGCTACTTCTTCAGGTTTGAATGATAACATTGTTTTCAGATTCGCATTGTTAAGTTTGAGGTAATGTCAAATTTATGCTTCTTTTAGTGTAAAGCCCCACCGCCACCATTGTTTTTGTCTTCATCCACCCAAAAAAACCAAGCCAGGGGAGCAGTTTGAGCACGTGCACGCAAATCCATGCTCATCCGAGGCGCCGTCCCTGGGACTTTTCTGCTTTAATACGTGAACTTGAACAGTGCTGCCAATCCTGAAAATTTTTTTTCATTTTTCCTTTTTATAGTAAATTTGTAAACCCTTCGGTGGAAGCAATAAAACGTTGTTTTTAAAAAGGGAAGTCAGAAAGATCTTTACTAACAGCCTGCCCCCCCCCCCCCCCCCCCCCCCCCCCCCCCCCCCCCCCCCAAAAGATAACCCCTTGGGTTTTGTCAAAAAACGTCAGGGGAATATTGAGATTTTTGCAAAAATATTGAGTACCGCTTCTTTACAGCCTTAACATAAGATGAAACAACATTGATTTTGAAGCAATAAAGTTTAAACTTAATTTTAAATAAACGGGAAAGTACTGAACCGGGAAATTTTTAACGAAGAAGTGGGGAAAACTCGTCCCCCCCATGACACCCCTTTTGAATCAGGGTTTGGGTTTAAAAACCTTTAAATTTCCCCGGGTTTAGTATTTGCTGTTGCCAGTTCACTCGAAACCAAAGTTTGCGGGGAAACTAAATTTTGTGCAGGTCATGGATTACACGCACCATTTCCCCACACTCGCATTCAGTGGGGGCAGTCCCCTTTGGGCCGGGTTTAAAGGGGTCCCAACTGGGAAAGGGCACAGACGGTGTATTGCAGAAACGGGGCGAACCTTTCAATGATTTAAATTTGGGTTTTTGATACCGACTACAAGGTTTTAAAACAAGGGGTTTCCCCCTTACCACGGGTTTTAAAAAAAATTTTAAAAGGGCCCAAAAAACAAAAACAACAACAAAAAACAAAGGAGCGACCATTCTTGTTCGGGTGCCTTTTTGGTCTAAAGGGTTTTCTAAAATCCCAGTCCGTGCCCAGAGAGCTAATGAAAAAAATTAAAACCTTCAACCCCCCCTAACGGATCTTTCCGTCTTTTGTCTGTCGGCCCTTTTCTGTTATCGAACTATCGGGCGGTCTGCTTTTGTATTTTATCTATCTTTTCTGTCTATCACTAGCAAACAATTTCCTATCTACTATCTATCTTATTTTATCTTTTCTATCTATCTATCTTCTTTTACTATAAAATCTTTTTCACCTCTCTTTCCCCCTTTCCCCCTCCTGGGCTTTTTACCCCCTTTGCCTACCTACCTACCTGTGGGTGTTTTTGGGGGTTGTGTGTGTTTGTGTGTGGTGTGGGTGTTTGTGTTGTGTGTGTGTTTTGTGTGTGTGCGTGACGCTTTTTGCGCGCGCACGCGCTGTGTGTTTTTTGCGCATTTTGTGTGTGTTTGGTGTGTGTGTGTGTGTTGTGTGTTTTGTTGTGTGTGTGGGGTGTTTAAGAGGGGACGACAGACAGACAGTTTAAGAAAAAAGAGAAGAAGACGATGGAGACTCAAAATATTTTATTCACATTGGGCCTCAGCCCATAATGAAGGTAAAAATGTGAACATTTTTACGGGAATCAACATATAAATGATTTAAAAATAAAACCCAAAACGATACATAAAACGTGGGTGGGTGCGTGCATGCTGCGGGGGCGGGGCGTACGTGCGTGCGTGGTGCGGGCGTGCGGGGCGTGCGGCTGCGGGGTTTGTTGTGTGTGGTGTTGTGTGTGTGGTGTGGGTGGGGTGTGTGGGTGAGAGAGAGGGGGGAGAGAGAGAGAAGAGGAGAGAAAAAAAGGGGGAAAGAGAGAGAGAAGAGAGAGAGAAAAAAGAGAGAGAGAGAGAGAGGAAGAGGGGAGAGAGGGAGAGAGAGAGGAGAGAAGAGGGGAAAAGGGGGGAAAGAGAGAGAGAGGGGAGAAAAAGTTTTTTGGGGGGGCCAAACCAAACCAGGTAGAAAACCCAAGAAGAAACAAAAAAAAAATCCAAGGGATTAAATTGTTTCCAAAAATTTTTCCATTGAGGAGGCTTTTTTGGGAAAGATCCCCCCCCCCCCCCAAATTCCCCTGCCCCCCATCTCCCCCCCTTTTTCATGGGCCCTTTTCCTTTAAAAACACTGGTGTGACAGCGGAAAATGACAGCCCGGGGCGACTGTGCAAATTGGGAAGACTTTGCAGTGTTTTGGGGAAATGGGCGGGACCCTTAGGCCCCTCCCAACGCCAAATCGGATTTGGTTTTTAAGTCCCTTTACAACCCAAAGTGAACCTAGTGGGGCCTTTACGGGGTTTTGGACCAGCATTTAAATTTTGAAGTGAAAATTCTTCAAAAAACCCCCCTCCCCCCCCCCCCCCACCCCCACACACACACCAATTATTTCACTTTTTTTTTGGGGGGGTTTGGGAACCATAAATTTAAATTCAAAATCTTCAAGTGCGTGCCCTTTCCCCCTTGGCGACGTCACATTTCAGGTCTTTTTTCACTCACCCTGCCCCAATTTTGCCCCATGGGGGTTCCCCCCCTCCCGGGCATTCCCCCTCCTTTCTTTTTAAATTTCTGTCTGCAGGGAAACCCCCTGAAAAAAAAGAAGGGTCCGGGCGATTTTCAGAACAATAAGAATGTTTTTAAAAAACGGGTTCATGGTGCCTTTTTTAAAATAGTCAAATCCTTAAAAAAGGGTTTGGGAACATGACTTTTTGGTGGCACCTGTATTACAGTTCTTTTTGACAAGACCGTTTTTAAATAGAGGAATGGTTTATCAGAGGCAGGCGGAATTAAGTGGGTGGAATGAAATTGGAAAACTATGGGGTTTACGTGTTTTTGCTGCCTTATTTATTTTGAAGCAGCGGTTTCTTCCAATGGGGTTTTTTTGAAGGTGGTTAGTTTGGGGTGTGTGTGTTTTGGTGTGTGTGGTGGGGTGTTGTGTGTGTTGTTGGGTGGGGGGTGTTGTGTGTGTTGGTGCCCCCGCGCGCGCACAAAACACACAAACACCCCACACACAAAAAAACCCCAAAACGCGCGCGCGCGCCCCGCACGCACGCACCAAAACCACACAAAAAACCACCGATTCACGACAAAACTATTTTTAAATAATAACGGCAATAAAAAAAATTCTATACACTAAAAAAAAATAAGCAGATTGAATATCATTATTTTTTTGCCCACCCCCCAAATAGTTGATGTTGTGCAAGCCCCTTAAATTTTAAATGATTGATTAGTTGTTGTTTATTAAAGCGAAAGAGAATAATCAAACTTTGGGCAGAGCGTTGAAAAGACGGATAATAACATTCAATAAATTTTTATAAATTTTCGTTACAATTTTGGGTAATTTTTTTCTAAACTTTGTTCATTATAAAAAGAATAACAACTAAAGATATCATATCGCTGCCCAATGGTCCCCCCCGCATTTGAAAGGGATCGGGTAATAAAAAACGGGGAAGGTCAAATTTAAATTAAAAAGGGACCTTTTTCAGGGTATTTTTGGTTTGTTTCTCCTGTAACTTTTCCCAGTATTAAATTTTTGTAGTTAATTGTATACCTTTTCCAAAAAGCACGGATTTGCCCAGGGGAGTCCTTTTATTTTGATTTTTTCACTGTTTTTTTGGGGTTTTTATTTTTCCACCCCTCTCTTTAAAAAACGCGCAGCAGCACAGCAGCAGCACAGCACAGCACAGCACCCAGCAACAAAAAAAACACCAAAAACCCAAAAAACAACAACAAATTTCACAATGAAAATGACCCCAACAAAAAGGGTTTTCCCGAATCCCTTAACATCAAGATATTTGTCAACGGGTTTAGATTCCGAAATGGGGTCTTATTGTGTTTTATATTAAGATAGGAGTAATTTTTAAGAAAAAAAGGAAATTATTTTAAGGACGCATGAAAGCCCCTTTGCAGTGTCGGTTTTTAGAAATGTTCAAGAAGTTTAAAAAGAAGCTTTTTTAAAAATAAAAGTTAGTTTTTTACTATAAATACTGGTCTTTTTGAAAACGTCCTTTTTTGTTAATTTTCTTTTTTTTTTTTTTTCCTAAAAAATACACTTTTTCCCCTTTTAAAAGACCGAACAAAAACCAATAGGGCCCGATTGATTGAGGGACCCAAACGAAATCCTTCCTTTTGTAGGGAAAATTTAGTTTTGGGAAAATTTTTCCGGTCTTTCCTTCCATATTTTGCTAGTTAGTTTCGGGGGCCGGTTTTTCCATTGAAAAATGCCCGATAAAAATAAAAAAAATTAAAAAAAAAAAAAAATAGAAAAAAAAATTTGTTAGCGAACCGCCAAGAGGACGGGAAAAAAGTGTCCCCAAGCCCAAAAACACACCCCCGTTTCGGACCCTTGGTTTTCTTCAGACAAGAAAACAAACAAAGGGGACAGTGACAATAAAACAAATTTGGGTCACGTAGTTTAAAATCTCTTCAGCCCCAAGGGGGCGGATTTTGGAATCTTAATAAAAAGTTGCCATTTAATTTTTGGTGGCGCTTTGATGAGAGACGGGGGACGGGGCCTTCGTTATTTTTTTTAACAGTTAAAATTTGACAGGCAAAAAACAGGTGGAGTTTTTTCCCTTTGGGGGGGGGGGGTCGTATTTCTTGTCCAAGCAAAGGGTCAATCCCAACTAACTTCATTTGGGAACATTCTTCCCACGTTCAAACTCGTCAACGAAATTTTGGCGTCCAAAGGGGCTGTCGATATTGTCAAACCTTTTACTCCTATTTGGGCCATGATTTTTAAAGAGGAAACAGGGATAATGAAACGTTTATAGCAATTTTTCCAACGAAAAGGGCAGTAAAATTTTTTTTTGCATTTTTTCCCGTCAGCAAGTACAAAAAAATTGATGGTGGATTGAATAGTGAATAGACAGCCCTTTTTTCATCCCTTTTGGTTTTGGTTTTGGGGTTCAAAATTCAGTCCAAATCAACCATTATTTTGTTTTTTTTGATGGCCTCTTCTCCGCAATTTTCCTTTTCTTTTTTCCTTTCTTTTTTTCTTTTTTTGTCTTTCTTTGTGTTTTCGTATTTTTTTTTTTTCCTTTCTTTTTTTCTTTTCAGTTTTTCTTTCTTTCTCTCTATCTGCCCTGTCTGTCTTTCGGGCCCTTTCGTTTTTTTTTCTTGATTCGTTTTTTTTTTTCCCTTCTGTCTTTTTTTTCTGTTTGTTTGTCTGTCTGTCTGTTCTCTGTCTTTTATTTCTTTCTTTCGTTCCTTCTTCGTTTCAGGTTTTTGTTTTTTTTTCTTTTTTTAGTTGTTTTTTTCATTGAGTTTTCCTAAAAGGGCCCCTTCCTTGGAACGGGGTCTCCCTTTTTTTAATTTTTGCCCTTTTTTTTTTTTTGTCCGTTTTTCCTTCCTTTTTTTCCCCTTTTTTTTTCCCCCCCCCCTTTTTTTTTTGCCCCCCCCCCCCCCCTTTTTTTTGTTTCCCTTCCCCTTTCCTTTTCCTTTTTTTTTTTTTTTATTTCCCCTTTTTTTTTTTCCCTTTTTTTCCTTTTTTTCCTTTTTTTTCTCCTTCTCCTTTCCCCCCCCGGCCCCCCGCTCTTTCCCCTCTCCCCTCCCCTCTCCCCCTCCCCCTTCTCCTCTCCCCTCCCCTCTCTTTTTTTTAATGATTCAGTAAAATATCTTTAATTTCTTTGAATTTTCCGGCGTTTTTGCTTTCCCTTTTTTTGGACCGTCTGTCATGTTGATCCTTTTTTTTTTTCTTTTCCATCAACCTGTTTGCCCTAAAGCTTTTCCAAGGGGGGGCACTGTTCGTCACACCTTTCACCCCTTTTTTTTTCTTTTTTCTTCCTTTTGCCTCCCCCCCCCCCCCCCCCCCCCTTTCTTTCTGTTTTTTTTAATTCCTTTTTGTTTTCTTTTTTTTTTTTTGGTTTTTCTCTCTGTCTGTCTTTTCTTTCCTGTCTTCCTTTTTTTCCCCTTTTAAAAACCCCTTTATTTCTTCCTTTTTTTGCTTTATTTCTTCCTTCCATCCTTTTTCCCCCTTCTTTCTTTTTTTCTTTTTTTCCTTTCCTTTTCATTTCCCTTTCTTTCTTTCTTTCTTTTTTTTTTTTTTCCCTTCCTTCATGCTCCTTTCTTTCTTTTTTCTTTCTTTTTTCTTCTTTCGTTTCCTTCTTAACCCTTTTTCCAGGGCTATACTTCCCGGACATTTTTCGGGGAACAAAAAGAAAAGGGAAGAAAACCTTTGTTTCAATTTTTCACGTTTGTTTTATAGTCGTAAGGACAAAACCCCAACGCCTTCCGTAAACGGAGAAAAATGCTCCCCTCTCCCCTTCTTCTCTCTCTCCTCTTCTCTCTCTTTTCTTTCTCTCTCCTCTCTTTTCCCCTCTCCCCTCTCCCCTCCCCCTCTTTTCTCTCTCCTCGCCCCTTCTCTCTCTCTCTCTCTGTGTCCCTCCTTCTATCACCTTGTCAGGTGTCTGCCCCTTTTTTCCCTTTTCTTTATATCACCAAAATCATCCATCATCATCATCATATCCCCTTTCCTTTCTTCTTTTTCCCCCCTTTTTTTTTATCTTCTTCTTCCCCCCTTCTTCTTCTTTGTTTTCTCCCCCCAATCTCCCTCTCTCCCCTTTCTCTTTTTGTTTTTTTATTCTGTCTGGAAAAAAAAAGGGGGGTGGGGGGGGGGGGGGCCCCCCCCCCCCCTTGGCCGGGGTTTTGCCCCTGCCCGGGGGGCCCCCCTGTCTTGTCGGGGGGCCCCCTGTTTCCCTTCCTCTCTTTTTCCCTCCCCCTCTTTTTTCCTTCCCCCCCCCCTTTTTCTCCTCCTTTTCCTCTCCTTTTCTTTTTTCTTTTTTTCTTTTTTTTTTTTTTTTTTTTTCTCCCTTTCCTTTCCTTTTTAAAAAAATTTTTAATTTCCAAAATCGAGAAAATTTGGAAGGGGGGAGGAAATTTTAGGGAATGGAAAAAAAAAAGGAAAAAAAAAAAAAAAAAAAAAAAAAAAAAAAAAAAAAAAAAAAAAAAAATGAAAAGAAAAAAAAAATTAAAAGAAAAAGAAAAAAGGGAAAAAAAAAAAAAAAAAAAAAAAAGAAAGAAAAGAAAAAGGGGGAAAAAAAAAAAAGGAAGGGAAGAAAAAAAGGAAAAAGGGAAGGGGGAAGAAAAAGAAGAAAAAAAGGGAAGGGAAAAAAAGGAGAAATTTCCTTTTCCCCGCTTTTTCCCCCCAAAGCCGGAAAAGGCCCAAAAAAACCCCGAAAAGGGCTAATTGCCATCGCAGGGGGGTCCAATTTCCGGAAAAAAAGGAATCCCTAAAGGTCCCCCGAAAACCCCAAAACACAAAAGGGGGGGGCTTCAGGGTTTTCGAAAAGGGAAGGGTAACCCAAAAAAAGGGGGAAAGGAAGAACCCGGGGGGAAAGGGAAAGGGGCCTTTTTCCGTTAAATGAGGTTTTCTCAAAATAAGTTGTCATTCTTAAGACTTGGTTTTTTTTGGTTTTGTGTTTTTTTCGTTTTGGTATTGAGGGGGGGAAGGTTTTAAGGAGAACCGTTTTTTTGGGGGGAAAGTGCGATTTAAAACGGGGGGTTTTCGCCCGAAAGCGGCCGGGGGAAATTTTTTTTGTTGGGTTTTTTGAGGTTTCTTGGGTTTTTTTTTCAACGGAAGGGTTTTTGGAAAAGAAAAGAAAAGAAAAAAAAACCCGTGGGAAAAGGAAAAACGGGGGGAAAAAAAGAAAAAGCCAAAGGCCCGAAAAGGGGAAAAAGGGGCAAGAAGAAGAAAAAAGGGGGAAAAAAAAAAAAAGGTGATGGGGGGGTTTGGGGAGAGGAAAAAAGGGAAAAGGGGAAAAAAGGAAGGAAGGGAAGGGGGGGGAAAAAACCCTTTTTCCAACCAAAACCGAAAAAAAGGGAAAAGGGAAGGGGGGAGGGGGGAAACGAAAAGGGAAAAAAGAAAAGTTTTGGGGGGAAAAAGGTGGGGAAAAAAGGGAAGGAGTTTTTTTTTGTCCCCTTTTCCCGGGGCCCCGCAAACGAAAACGGCCAAAGGCCAAAACCCGAAGGGTTCGCGGAAACAAAAACCCCCCATCTGGCGTAAACAATCCCCCAACGGGGGAAAGGGGCCCCCTAAAAAGGGAAACCGTCAAAAAATTTTTTAAAAGGGAAAAAATTTTGACGATTTTATATTTTTTTAAAGGGGAAGCGGGGGGGTGGCTCAGGTTGGGGAAATGGTTTTGGATGATTTTTTATGGGGTGGTTTTTGGGTTTTGAACAAGGGCAAATAAAACTTTGTAAGGCTTTTTTTTTGCACTATTTTTGGGGGGAACAAAAGGGTTGAATTAAGTAAAAACCCCATTTAAAAGGGCTTTTTGCAGGGTCCCCCGGTCAAAAGGGGTTGGGGGATTAACCTTTTGACCGGGGGGCCCCAAAATCTTAATAGTTCCCTCTATTACCCCCCTCCGGGCCTTCCGGTTGGGGGGGATGCGGTTTTTACGGGGTTTTACAAAGGAGGATTAAAAAAAAAAATGCTAAAAGAAGGGGGGTTTTTCTGTTTTTTTATAATTTCAAATTTAATTTTAAGAAGGGGGGCTTAAATTCAGGTTTTTTTGAATTTATAAAACCCCAAAATATAAATGGTTTGTTTTTCATGGGGAAATAAATGGCAAATCCCAATTTTTAAAAACCCGGATTTTTTTGGGGAAAAAAAAATTAATTCCCCCGTTTTTTCCCCAAAAAAGGTTTTAAAAGGTTTTCAATATGTTTTTTCGGAAATATTTTTTAAAAATGGTTGCGTTTTAACATTTTTAAAAAGTATTTAAACAAATTTAGAAAGGGACAAAAAAAATAGGTCATACCTTTTTTAAACCCAAATCAATTTTTTGTTCTTTTAAGGTTTTGGACGGGTTCCAAAATTGGATCAAAATTATAGCGTCTGGAATGGCGTGGACTTTTATTTTTTTCCCACAACCAGTTTTGTAAAATAAGGGGGGTTTTTGAAAAAAATTTTTAAAGGAATTTTTATAACAGAATTTAATTCCCTATAAAGGTTTTTGATTTTAAGGTTTTGGGTAAAATTTTTGGTATAGAATAAACCTAAAGGAAGGAAAAACAACGGCTTAAGACAAAGGGGAAAATTTTGGGGTTTTTTGGTGTTTTTTCATATAAAAAAATTAAGGAAAAAGGAAGGGGGTTATTTTTTAAAAGGGGAAAAGTTTTTGGGGGTTTTGGGATTTTTAAAAAATAAAAAATTCCCCCCCAAAAAAAAGTTTTAATTTAAATAAAATTGGGACCGGGAAGTTGGGGAAGAATGTTGGGGGTTTTGAAATTTTTTAAAAGGGTGGGGGAAAGGATTTTTTTAAAGGGGGAAATTTTTCCGTATTGTGTCCGGGGGGATAAATTTTGGGTTTAAAGGGAAGGGGGGAAAGTTTTTGAAATTTTTTGGACGGGCCAAAAGGAATTTGGGGTTTGAAAATTTTTAAATTTTTTTTGGTTTCCAAAATCCTTTTGGGGGTCATTTTTTCGAACTTTTTTTAAATTTTCTTTACCCCAACAAATTTGGGGCTAGGGGGGCGCGGGTTTTTTCTATTTAAAACTTTTTTGGCCCCAAACCCGCTTTGCGTTTTTCACCATCTTTTGACTCAAAACCTTACAAACCCCTATCTCACCATTCTTCAAAGTCTGAAAGTCTGCAAGGTTTTTTAAATTTAAAGTTATACACCCCCACAGGGCAAATTTAAAATTCCTGGTTCTTTTTTTTGGCCCACGCGACATTTTTTTTTAAGAAAACTAATTATTTTATTTCCAAAAACAAGTAAAGGGGTTATCACTTTTAACGATTTTACCTTTTTTGGGTCTTTGTTTTTTTATTTAAAGGTCCGCCCTCCAAAAACCCTAATTTTTTAAACTGAAAATTTGGGGAAATTTGTTTTTAATTTTCATAATCGCAATATGCGGGTTTTCCCGAGGGGAAAGACCCTTTTAAAACTTTGGGGCCCTTTCCCCTTATTTAAGTTTTCATAAGGTCGGGCTCACCCAAAATAAACATAAAGTAATGAATTTTAATGCAAATTTACGACTTTCTCCCCAAAAATTTAGTTTTGTTGGTGAAACCCCAAAAATCTATGTTGTCACTGAAAAAGCCAACATTTTGGGCTTGCTCTTTATCAAAATAGAAACTACTTCTTCAGGTTTGAATGATAACATTGTTTTCAGATTCCATTTTTGGGGGGGTTTGAAGTAATGCCCAAAGTTACTATTGCTTTTTTTATTTGAGAAAAACCCGTAAAAAACCATCAGGTATTTTAACTGGCAAAACTAGGGACCCCTTTTTTGTCAATTTTTTGAATCTTATTTTTCCCCCTTTGGCTTTAGTTATAAAAAACCATACACTTTGTAAAATATTTCTGAAGCGAACCGTTCTGCTTCCCGAAATTTTTTAAAATTTAGCATGTTTTAAAAACAAGGGGGGGTTTTTGGGGGTTGTTTTTTGTTACAAACATTTTTTAAAAAAATTTAAAAATGGGGTGCATTCAAATAACTGATGAAAAAATATTCTGCTGGGCCGCACTACAATTTTTAAAAATATAGAAACCCGATACTCTTGACATTTTTTTTGACCCGTCTAAACGCCTTTTCAAGAAAAGGTGAGTACTCCTTTGGCCAAATATCTTAACCCTCCTTTTTAAAAAAGGGACTACATCCCAAAATTGGTTTGGGTCATCCGATGCGTTTATCAAACCATTAAATTTTTGCTGGGGTTTTGCGCATCAACTGGGTGTGGAGGGGTTGTTCCTGATCTTTTAAAAACACCTGACCTTTTGGTAGGGTCGGGTGTTTTAATTTTTCATTTTTTTTTACACCTTCAAACGTATTTTGACTGAACTCCAAAGCCCCATTCCCCAAAGGGAAAAACCCTTTTTTAATCCTTTTCAGAAACAGAAAAAAAAAACATGAAGGCTTTGAAAGGATTTGAAAGGGAATTTCAATTTTTAATGTTTAAGACAACTTTAGAAAAAAGTTGGACCTTAATCATGGTCTAGGAAACCCTTTTTTTTGGGGGCGGAAAAAAAAGGGAAAAAATATGACGGGGGAATCCTCCTTACCCCTCTTTCTTTTTCAGGCACAACGGTTCCCTCGGGTCCATAGAGCAAGAGCAAAAACAGAGGGACAACTTTTTAATCTTGACTCTTCTAAGGGTCAAACCCTTAAAGGGGGAATAGAGCGAATAAACGCTCTATTGTACTTACGTTTGGTGTTTCCCTGGGTTTCGCAAGAAAGGGACAAGGTCAAGCATAACCGTTTCCTTCTACGGGCTTTGCGCGCAAAAAACAATACTTAGCAAATTTAGGGGCGCCTTTAAATTCAACAGTTATTTCCCTTAAAGCAAAAAAAGGGTCCCAAAATTTGCTTTTACAATTGCAAGATCGAAAGTAACTTTGCTTTTGGGGCAGGGTTTTTAAACATGTTTCCTTCTGACCTCAGCTCCAGGAACAATAAAAATAAAACAATAAAACCTTTGGGGGGGCAGGCAATGAACAGAAAGTGGGAAAAAAAAACAAAATAAATTCGGCCAGTAAATTGCAACAGTAAAAAAACCCAAGAAAAATCATCCAATCCCCGAGGCCCCAAAACCCGAAGGTCGTTGAAGAAGTCAAAAAAAAAAATTTACCATGAATAAAGAAAAAAACAAACCGGGTTGTTTTTGGGTTAAAATGGCCAGGGATTTTCCCCTTTTTTTTTTACTAAAAAAGTAACCCCAAATATTTAAAAGAACAAAAGTCCATATGCTCGGGCCCTAAAGCCAACTACTTTTCTTTCAGTAACAAAAGCCCCTAAAAAACCCCCCTAATATACCAGGTAAAATTTTTATAGCTTTTTTGGGTTTTGGTTTTTTTTAAACCCGCAAGATGATCAACTTTTTTTTTACCCCTGATTTTTTTCAGGCGGAGGCGATGGTGGTGGGGCATGACCTACCACCGCCGGCCCGGGAATCCCTCACCAGTTTACTTTTTTGCAAATCCTAAGGGTGTTTTTAAAACTTTCTAAAGTGACTCCCCCTCCTAAAAAAGGGTTTTTATTCGGGCTGCAAAACTGGTTTTCTTTATTTTTAAAAAATTTTGGAATTTGTTTTTCCTTTTTCTCTCATTTTAGTTTTAATTGGGTTTTCCGGTTTTGTAAAACAACACTTCTAGTCTTGGCCCGATCCTCTTGGGTTTAAAATCTTTTTGTCTTTGGGGTTATTTTTCGTTAAAAACAGGGCCAAAGGTTTGGGGGTCATCAGCCCCCAACGAGTTTTTTCTTTTTCTCTTTTTTAAATGCTCATCTTTCACCTTTTTGCTAAATTTTTTTGTTAATTCGCCCCTGATGGTTTTTTAAAGCACGATCAAAGGGCCTCTAATTCCGCGTGGGTTTTGGGGGGGCCCCGGTTTTGTCTTTAAAGCGGGGGCTTCTGAAAAACGGGGGGTGCTTCGATTTTTTGCCCCCTGTTTGACTTAAATCTTGAAGTTCCATTTTTGTATTTGGGTTTGCTGGTTTGGGGTTTTTTTGGGAGCGTTTTTTTGAAGTTTTTGCAACTGCCTCCCCCCTTTTAAATTTTGGGTTTTAAAAATTTCCAAGGCACTTCGGGTCCTCACACTGACCTTTTTTCTAATTGGGTTTTTATGCTTCAAAATTGTGGGGCCCCCGTTTTGTTTTTAAGGTGAACAAGTTGTCCTTGGGGCGTTTTTTTTACATACAAATGGGCCAAACTTTTTTCTTCAAATCATCAGGGGATATAGGTTTTGGGGGAAATTTTTGTCCTAAACTTTGGTATAATGATCTTTACCCTTACTTTCTTTTAATTTTTAACCCACTTGGTTGGGAATTTTACCCCCGATTTCTGCTAATTCATCATGCAATTTTGGGGCCCCAAAGCGATGGGTGCTCCCAAGGGGGAAACACTTTCGTCTCCAGGGGTCAAAACTTTATAATCTTCTTTTTACCGCAATGCCCCGCCATGTTTTAAAAAATAAAAATTTTATTTTTTTTTTTATAAAAAATGGCAAAAATAAGGCTCGATTCTTGACCCGCAAGAAATTGAAAAACCCCTTTTGGCCCCTGAGGGGGAAAAAAGCGGAATATTTTCTGTTCCAAAAAAATCCGTTATATTGATGCAGATCAAAATTTTTACTGGGGGCAAATTTCCAGGAAACCCGAGCGGGAAAGAAGTGATTGTGCCAGCTCTGCGCCCCCTTTCTTTCAAAATAGAAAATCCCCTTCAAACAACAACCCAAAAAAGGACGGTTTTACGGGAAACTGGGGCGGGCAATCGTTTTTTAAAAAAATTTTTTATAAAAAATGGGGGGGCAAGAAATATTTTCTTTTCATAAGCCAAAAATATTTTTAGCCCATTCTGGGGCCCAGGGCCCCAACCGCGAATGAAAAGGGTGATCTTGCTTTTTAAGGAAACGAAAATAAAGAAGCACTAAAAAAAACAGAAATAGGCACCCCAAAAGTAAAACGGCAAAAGGTTTTTAGCCGTAAGGTTTGCGTATGGGAAAACGCTTTTTATACCCCTAAAATTTTTTAGTTGTTAAAAGGCCCTGCCCCATACTTTCAAGGGGCATTAAAAGACAGATTGTTTCCCCTATGAAATAGTTTTAAAGAATACAAACGTTTTTTATCATATCATCAGACACCGAAGCAAAGTACAGCATTTCTGACATCTCGTTAGAGTTTGACGTTGTTAGCAACCCCAATTTAGCGAGGGTGATCCAGCAACAATTTTCAGTCCCCAAAAATTTGCAATATATTACGAAAGAGTGTTTTTATCATTCTAAATACCAAAACAGGGCAAACCCCCATATGGAATTTCCCCGGGTTAAATGCCACACAAAGATCGCTTAAAGGGATTTTAATTTCTGTGTGAAGATGGGAAGGGCCATTCGAAAAACCAAAAATGAAAATTTTATTAATCCTAAAAAAAACAAAAAATGCAATGACCCAATTGGGAAAAGGGGAAGTCCTGAAACCCAAAACAAAGCTAGCGGGGTTAAACCCTTTTCAGCCTTTTGATTTAAAAAAAACTGTTTGGGGGGGGGGGTGTTGAAATCCAACAGTTGCCTTGGGGTCTAAAGATCGCATCTTACAGGGTTTAAATTGATCATTATTTTAAAAACGAAATACGGGTTTTTGGATTTACCTAAGGTCAACGGGGATAAACATTCATGGGAAACGGGGGGAACTGTTAGAAAAACATAAAAAAACATTCAAAATTTATAAAGAAAGAAGCCCATTTAAAACCCTTTTAAAGTAATTTGTTTTTAATATATGATTTCGCAGCTAATATTCAAATAACAGATTAAAAAAATACAAACTAAATTATTTTTTTATTTTTAAAAAAGCATGTCGTTAAGCATTTTCCAAAAGTGCCCGAAACGCCAGAGTCCCAAAGAAGAAAAGTAGAAACCCCCGGCATAAAAACCTTTTGATTAACCCAAAATTACACAAAGCAACAAAAACTAAGCAAGACCTTTTAAAATATAGCAAAGCCAAACGAAGGTTTTCTGCTGCCTTTTTTAAAGCGTTACCTATGTTAATTCTGGGGCATCAACTATAAGCGCTGAAAACGCAAACGGGGGTAGGCCCCTTAGCAAAAAGGCATAGGCCCCACCCGCGCTATACCTCTAGGTGGTTTGTCTTTAGCTCTTGGCCTATTTTTATTTGCCATGGGGCTAGCAAAAAAAAAAAAGTAAACTCCAAAAGCACAAGCTATGGGTTTAACTAATAACAGCTAAACTTGTTCCCTTTAAGCTATTTTTAATAAAGCGCTAGCTGACTCAAAATTCCCCGGATTAAGGGAAATTTTGTCGTTTTTCCGGCCCCATTTTTTTTTTGACTCAAAAACAAAAGTTTGATCTTCAAAAAAAACCCAGGACAATTTTTTTTAAAAGCCAGAACCCGAGCAGATAAAAAAAGGAAAGTTTTTAAAAAAAAATAAACCCAAACATTAAACTTGTTTTAAACACTCACATTAACAACCAAAGGGCCCTTTTTTACTTTAGTTTATGAGTCCCAAACACAAAAAAACCTTTTTGATATTGATTCTGATTAAATTTTTTTTTTTTTTTTTTTGGGGTTTAAAAAAATATTTTGGTTAGAAAAGAAACCAAATGGAAAAAGCTATAAGAAGGCCAGACGAAATTTTTTTGAAGCAATGCAAGAGATTTATCAAGAGCACAAATGTTTTTGATTTAGAAGTCAAAAATCCCCGCAACGTCGGGCAAAGGGGGTTTTCTCATTTCTATTTCTCAAATTCCCCGGGGAAAAAAACAATATCCCACCAGTTTTAAAAAATGTTACTGTTTTAATCGACTATGTAACAATAAATGAAGGGAAAAATTTGAAAATTTTGGGTTCAACTAAACAACAGGTTATTCTTTGAATAAAATTTTAAAGCCTGGTTGGGGAGACCAAATGCTTTTAAAAATAATAATAAAAATAATAAGGAACATTTTTGTGCGCCCAATCTTAAAAAAAAAAGCCCTAAGCGCTTACAGCAATAAGCCCTAACACACACACACACACACCACACACAAAACCCCACACACACAACCCCACACACCACACAACCCCACACACACAAACACACAAACCACACACACACACCCCACCCACACACACACACCCCCCACCAAACACACACACACACACACACCAAAACAAAAACACACACGCACACACCCACACACCCGCCCAAAAGGGGCAAAAAAAATTTTGTTTTTTAAGAGGTTTTTTGAGGGGGGACTTTAAAGGAAAAAGGGCTGTTTGATTTCGGAGTGCAGAAGGGAATTGTTCCCGCAGGAAAAGGGGCCTGAAAAGGGAAAAAAAACGTTTCCCCCAAGGGGTTCTGGCCCGGGAAAAAGAGGATCGGGATAATGCGGGGGTTCAGAGGAAAGCGAAGCTGTCCTTTGGGAAAGGGTTTTAGGTCGACAGAAGTTTAGAGAGGTTTAAGGGGGACGAGGCCAACCCTTTCCTTTTAAAAAGAGCAAAGAAAGTTTGTCTTGATGCGTTTTTTTAAAAGGAACAGAAATGCAAAGATTTTTAAACAAGGGGAAACATGGGGGGTTTCGGGGATTTTGAGACAAGGGGAGCAGGGATATTTTTTTGGGCCCTTTTTGCCAATTTTTTTCAAGAAGTTTTTGTGGACCGCCAGCAAGGAAAAGAATTACATTTGCAAGTCTTGAAAAAAAAAGAAAACAAAAAAAAACCAAAATCTTGGGGGGCTTCTTCAGACGAAGGGGGCGCCAGAATGATTTTGCCGAAGCCCAATAGCAAGCACCGGGAGATAGAAGAAATTTTATTTTGAAAAGAGAGTGTCGATCAAGTACAACCCTTGATTTTTGCCAGGGGGGTAGAATTTAATGAGAGAGGACCAATTGGACAGAAGAAAGGGAAAAGAAAATTTTAGACTGCTTTCACAGTTTGATGTGGCTGTGAAAAAGCCAAAATAGAGGGGTCTGGGTTTGGGCAGAGGGGGAAATCTTAGAGATCAGATTAAAACGCCCAAGTATGGGGCCGATTGTAGGGAGGTCTTACATTTTCCCCTGCCCCCAGCTTTGCGCAAAAAAAACAGTTCAAACCTAAAGAAATTTTTCCCGACAACAAAAAAGTTTTAAAGTGGGGGTTTTCGCCAAAGGGTGCATTATTCCCCCAAAAACCAGAGAGAGGGGCAAAATATCACCCTTAAAATCAAAGATCTTAACTTTTGTGGGGTTCCTTTCCCGTTAGCGGATTTTCCCTTTATCGTTTTAAGAAAAAAAACAAAAACCCAAAAACGGGGGAAAGTTTACACATTGGGTGAGGAAACAAAACTACCCACCCCTTTAAAAAGCCCAAAAACCGCCCAACAATAGGTGATCCAGACAAAAAACCCTGGTTTACTTACTACTATGGTTTTACCAGCGGGGGGGTTTTCCGCATTACACAATATTCGAAAAAATAAAAAAGATTATTGCGGGATACTTCAAAAACCCCCCCTTTCCAAAACAAGAAATTTTGCAGAAAATTTTTTAAAAAAATTCCCCCTTTCCCAAACCCGCAAGGAACAAAAGAAACCTTGTAAACGCCCCGGGACTGAAACAGAACAATTTGCCCCCAGAAGGGAGTTAAAATTAGTTTTAAGAAAAGGAAAAAGCCCGCCCAAAAATTTTCCATACGTAGTTTTCCAGACTTCGAATACTCCCTTTTTCCTTATGAAGGGGCCCGCGCCCCCAAAAACTTCGGAAAAAAAATCTTTTGAGTAATCAACCCCGATTTGTTTTATTTGCCCTTTGTTATTGCAGGTGGGGGTGGGGCCATTCAGCGCCAAAATTTTAACAGGGACCAGGTGCGGCTAGAAGATTTTTACAGCGCATGCAGCAAATCTTTAAAAACTGTTCTAATAATCTGAATTTACTGAAAATTTTTTAATGACACCCGAAGCCCAAAACAGTAGGCTCAGCCCAAAATTGTTGGGTTTGCGGGTTTTGAACTCAGGAGGAAAAAATCCACAGTAAAGGGCCCTGATCAAATTAGTGGAAGGTTTAGGGGGAGCGGGGCATAACCCAAAAGCAACTTCAACTAAAGTTTGAACCAAAAAACATGAACTCCCATTTTTTTTTCATAAATTGGCAAAGGGTTTGACTCTCATCTTAAAATGAAAGCCGGAACCGACTCCCTTTAGGGGGTCCCGGGATTTCAAAAGTCATCAGAAAATACATGGGTTTCACTTTAAATAACAAGTCTTTTTAAAGACCTATGCAGCACCCGGTGGGGTTTCCTTAGAGTCGCTGGCTATGTCCCCCAAAGTCCTGCCCAATAACGGAAGAATAATTTTTACCCAACTCCCCGTTAGAAAAACGTTTTTCCCCTTTTGATACAGAACAGTTTTGGGGAAAATTTACGAAGACACCCTTCCTCCTAAAGGCCGTTCTTTCAGTTTTGAGGAAAAAGGGCATCAAATGATTCTGATTCCCCGCATGCTCAAGATGCTGGCAAATTGAGTGTTTTAAAAAGATGGGACTATCATGACTCCTAAATTTAAGGCAGGGTTAGTTGTTGGCGGGCGTCTTTGGGAAAAATTTTTAGAAAGACCTCATGAAACATTTTAGCCTGGATCCGCGCATTACATTTTTTGGGGCCCCGGTTTAGGTTTGGGGGGCTTTCTTAAAGTTTACTGGAGTACAGATTTATTTATTGCAGATTTTTCCAATTGGGTTCGATGATTGAAAACGGATTTCGCGGAGGGGGGGAAAATTTGTATGGCGTCGCATCATTTTTTTTTAAAGCAAACAAAAAAAAAACCCAATATTATACCCGTAAAAGGGTTTAAATTTTCTATGTATTTAGGGCGCAAAAAATCTGTATGGATGGGGGGGGCGCAATCCCCTTCCATTTCGTAAAATTTAAAATGTTTCACTGGTGGGATTAAAAAAAATTCAAGGGAAATTTAGAACATCGGGAACTCTTACCGCTGATCGTAAAAGAGGTCTTATTCTAGAAAATTGATTAGAAAAATTCCCCTGAACACCATGACCCGCATAATGACTATCCATTAAACAGCAGAAAGTCTAAAGACAATCCCCAAAAAGGCCCCAAAAATTGTGCCCAATCTTGAGGCAAAAAAAAAAATGTCTGCCCTTACAGACTTCTACAAAATTTTTTTTAAAACACGGTTTGAAAATTTACAGCTGTTCCCTCGATAATTTTCTTTTGATCAAGAACATTCATTTAAACCATACATCCCGAAGAACACTGATCTCGAAACCAAATCCCAGATGCTTCAAAAAAAAACTTTTTTAAGCTGATAAAAAACAGCTGTTTTGGAAAGGCTTTTGGAGAATCCCACAAGCGCAAAGTTTTTAAAATTAGGGCACCCAAAAAGAACAAGCAAATTTTTCTGACTTCAAAACCCAAATCAGGGCTTTAGAAATTCATGATCACTTTTTTTGGGATAAAAGATGAAAAAAAAAAAATCAAATTGGACAAAAACCCGTATTTATTTTGGGGTTTTCCGTTTTAGAATTATCAAAGCCCTTTTTATGTTAAATTTTTTTATGACTCTTTAAACCCTGTTCCAGAGTCCAAAATACTTTAACAGATACAGACATTTTTTTTATAGATATCCCCATGGGGGGGGGGGGCAGGGGGGGGGTTGGGGGGGGGGGGGTGGGGGGGGGGGGGGGGGGTTTCCCCAAAACCCTTTAAAATTTAAATAAAAAAAGGAGGAAAGGAAGGATGAAATTTTTGAAATGATTCCCCAAAGTGGGGGAATTTAATTCAAAAGAAAATTTTAGAAAGGGGAAAAATATAAAGAAAAGCAAAAGGGGGAGGGAAATTTTTGGCAGGAGTTTCAGCCCAACCAAAAAAAAAAAAAAACCATTAAGAAAAAAAGGAAAACTGCGTTTTAATCACAAAAATCAACACAAAAAATTTTTGTTTAAAAGAAAGTTCCCTTAAAGGAACAAACCCCAAAAAGGGGGTTTTTTTTTCCAACTTTAACAAAGGAACTTAGGTGGCCCAAAAAAACCCGGGGGTTTTAATTTTTCCCAATTTTATCAAAAGACAAGGAGCATAATTTATTTTAAAAATTTTTATTTTTTTTCTTTAATTTTTTTATTAAAATTTTAAGAAAACTTTTTCCCCAATTTTTTAAAAATTTTTCTATGGTTTTGCTTTATTTCTTTGAAAAATTTTTTGATTCCGTCAAATATTTTTTTTTGGTTTTTTCCCCAAATTTTGGGGGTTTTTGGGGTTTTGGGTTTTAGCTTTAAATTTTAAAAAACAAAAATTTCCCAAATCATTAAACAAATGTGCCGGGGGATTATTGGCAAGGTTTTTCCTTTACCAAAAAATTTGGGGGTGGGGTTTGGTTTTGGGGCGTTTTTCCCCTTTAAACCCATTAAAATTTTTTCAAAATTTTTAATTTAAACCCCAATGGTGGTTTTTTGGGGTTGCGCGGCCCCCTTTTTCCCCCAAAAAAATTCTTTAAGCCGGTTTGTTTTTTGGGGGTTTTTGGATTCTTTGAAATTTTTTTGCGGGCGGATGGGGAAATTTTTATTTTTTATGCCAGAAAGGGGCCACTTTTAAACCCCCTTTTTTTTCTAATTTTCAATTTCCCCCTTTTTTCCCGGGAAATAAAAATTTTTTCCCAAAGTTTGAAATTTTTAATAATTTCCCCGGTAACCAGGTCCCTTTTTTTGGTTTTCTTGTTTTCTAATTTTTTTGCCCTTTAAATTTTTTTTAATTTACGAATTGAACCGAGGAAATTTTAAACCCTTGGTTGGGTTATAATTGTAAAAGGCCGAACGAGGAAAAAATCTTTTGGTTTTTTTGGGGAAAATTTTTAACTTAAGCCTGTAAAACTGTGAATGGGAATTTCTTTTTGGTTTAAACTATTTTCAATAAATTGAATCCCTTTTTGGGTTTTCTTTTAAGTTTTAAAATTCAATGTGGGGCCCCCTTTTATTCGTTTGGGGGAGGAAAAAGCCAAACGCAAAGCCCCTTTTTTGTTTTTTAAAAAATCCCGCTCTTCTTTTTTTTAACCATTTTCCCAAAACCCTTTGGGGTAATAAAGATTTTTTTCGCCCCAAAACCCCAAACCAAAATAAATTAAAAAGATCCATTTTTTATTTTTTGTTTTTGGGGGTTGTAAAAACCAAAGGGGGGGTGTCTCGGATTTGGGCCGTTTAAATAAAATTGCCCTTTCCTTTTTTAAAAATTTTGCCATGCCCGCCGGGGGTTTAAAAAACTGCCCCCGGGGTTTTCTTTTTAATTTTGCGTGGGCCCTTTCCCAAAATTTGTTTTTCTTTTTTTGGTTTATTGGGTTTTTTAAAACCAATTTTTTAACGCCAAAAAACACATGGCAAGCCCAAATTTAAAAACCCCAGCCGCCATCTTTTGGGGGGGTTTTTTTTAAAATACGAATTTTTTTCAATTTCTGTTTTTTTGCCTTTTTTAAAAATTTAAAATTTTTTTGTGGGAAAAAGGCCATTGAAAAAGGGGAACCTTTTCCCCGTTGTTTTCCAAAGGGGGCCGTTTTAAATTTTTAAACTTTTTCCCCAACTCGTGTTCCTACACTTGCCCCAAAACCGAAGGGTTTCCCCAAATTTTTTAAGTTTTTTCTTTGGCCTCATTTTAAAATAAAAATAATTTTTTTTTGTTTAAAAAGCAACGGCATTCCCCCCCCACCGCCTTTTTTCAAATTACCAGGTTTAACGCCATTTTTTAAAAAAAAGGATTTTTTATTTTAAAAAAAAAGTTTTGGGGTGTTTTGGGGTGGTTTGGGGGGGGGGCGCCGAAGTTTTTTTGTTATAAAAAACCTTTCTGAAAGGTGAAATGTTGGGGAAATTTTTGTTTTTAACCCCAAAAGTCGGAAAAATTTCCTCCCCTTTTTTTTTTTAAAAAAGGTTTTTTTTAAAAAAATTTAACCACAGGTAGAAACCTCCCTTTAAAACCAGGAAAGGTTATACAAGGTTTGGGACATTTTTTTCGGTTTCATTTTAAAAATAAATTAAATTTTTTTTTTAAAAAACCCCGGAAAAAAGCAGAATCTAAAACCGTGGAAACCTTTGAATTCAAAACCCTTTAACAAACTTATTAAGGGGTTTAAAAAAAAAAGGCCCCCCCCTTCCCGGGGCAAGCAGGAAAAAAAACAGTTCCCAAAAAAAAGAAATTTACAGAAAAGATTAAAAAAAAAGCCCCCCGCCAAAAATTTTAAAGATCCCAAAAAAGAACCCGGGGGTTAAAATTAAAAAGGGCCCAAAAATTTTTAAAAATTTTTAACTTTAAAAAAAGGTAAATTTTTGGCCCCCCCCTTGGATTCTTAAAAATTTAAAATGGAAAAACAAGGAAAAACCAATTTTTAAACCAAACCAAACAAAAGGAGGAAAAACAACAAATTTTAAAAAATTTTTTGGTTAAACATTTTGGGGTTAATTATTTTAACAATTTAAATTTTAAAATTTTTGTTAAAAAAAGAACGGGGGGGAAAATTTGAGAATCAAAAATAAAAAGGGGTCAAAAAACATTTCCATAGAACCCGAAAAATTTTAATCAAGGGGGGGAAAAAGTAAAAAAAGCCCCCCATCCCGGGCGATTTGGGGCAGGGGGAAAAAAAAAGCAAGGGGCCAAAACCTTTTTTGGGGGGTTAAAATAAGAATTTAACTATTTTAAAAAAAACATAGGAAGGAAATTTTTTTAAGGAAAAAAGGGAAAAGAACAAGTTTAAAAAAAGGGGAAAAAAATTAATTGAATTTTGAACTTAAAAACAGGGTATTTTGGGCGCCCTTGCTGTTTCTTGGGGGGGTATTAGGTTATAAAAAATTTAAACAAAGCTTTGGGGGGGAAAAAGAAAACCCAAAACAATTCCCCCAACAACTTTAATAAAAGGGAACAAATAACGGGAAAAACCGAAAACAAAAGTTAATTTAGTTTGTGATGCTTTTTAAGAATTTAAATTTAATTTTATTTTTATAAAAATAAAAAACAGGGCCGGGGGTTATTTTATTAAATTTTAATAAATAAAAAAATGGAAACCCCCAAAAAAAGACATTTTCCCCGACCAAAAGAATAAAGGGGTTTCTTGGGTGGAAAAATTAAAGGGGGTTTTTGGCCTTTGGGGCAGGGGGCTGAAATTAATCCCCAAAGGCTGCGGGTTTTTTAACTGGTTATTAAAGGGACCCCAAATTTGATTAAAAAAAAATTGATTTTTTTAAAAACTTGAAAAAAAGAACTTGTTTTGAAAAAGGAGGAAAAAATTAACGGGGTTTGAAAGGAACAGGAAGCCAGGAACCAAAACAATTATTTAAAACTTTAAATGCTTGGGGGAAAAAAAGGAATGCCAATAAGAACCTTTGAAAGGACTGAGGAAAATTTGGGCAAAATTTAGTTAAAACTTAGAAATTACTTAAAAATTTTGAACAAATTGGTAAAAACCTTTATGCGGAAAAAGGCTTTGGGGAAATTTCTTTAAAAGGAACAATTTGAAAAAAGAACCCTTAGTGGGGGGAGGGGTGGGTGGGGGGCAAAAACCAAAGGGAAAATTTGGGGGGGGATTGGGGGCCCATTTGTTATTTAAAAAAACAGCTGTGGGGAAGTGGTTTTATTAAAAAACCCTGCCTATTCAACACGAAAGGAAGCCCAAACCAAAAGTTGGGGGGGATTTTTGTTTAGAATGGAAAAATTTTGGTTTGGGGTTAACCCCTGAAAAAACGGTTTTTTGGAAAAATTTTAAAAAAACTGCACCTTAAAATTAGTTTTTTAAAAGGGGGGGGGGGGGGGGGGGGCCACCAATCCTTTTTTAAAAGGATGTTTTTTTTTGGGCGTTTAAAGTCCTTTTTGGGCCCCCTTAAAAAAAAAGCCAAAAAATTTTTCCCCAACTTTACGAAAAAAAGCCCTTAAAAAAGGGGGAAAATTTTTTAAACAGTTTTAAAAAGGGGTTTTTTTGGAAAAACATGGGGGGTTTACCCCAAAAAGCCGTTTGTTATTAAATATTTTAAGTCCTTTAAGGAGTTGGGCCTTTTTTTAGGGAAAATAAAAAAGTTTCCGGCAGGGAGGGCGGAGGGAAAAAGGGGCCCCCCCACTTTGCAAAAAAAGCCACCCCCAGTTACAAAATACCCCCCCCAAAAGGCGGGTTGATGGGTTTTTTGCAAAAAAACCCAAATTTTTTCCATTTCCTTAGTTTTATTTGTTAAAACCCCCGCATGGAAGTGGCCCTTACTTTCCCGCCAGCCCGGTTTTTCAACCCCGCAAAGTGACAAGCCAAAATGGGTTTAAAGTTGGTTTTGGATTTAGGAAACCCCAAAATAGTTTTTTAAGTTTCGTTAAACCCGGAAAAAACCAAATTTTAAAGAAATTAAAAGGCCCTTTAAAAACCCCTTAAAGTCCCCAAGGCGGTTTTTCTTTACCCGAAAAAACTTCTTTTAAAATAAGAATCCCCCCTTTTTTTGTTTTTTTGACTGGCAAAATTTTTTCCCTTTGCCCCTTAAGAAAATTTCCCCAAAAAAGAGGGAAAAAAAAGATTTCTTTTCATAACTTTACTGGTTTTTAAACCCGGTTACAGAAGTGGGGGCCGCTTAAAATTTCCTTTTGTTTAATTAAATTTTTTGGGGGGGCCCCCCCCAAAAAATGTTTTAAAAAAATTTTTAAGAAACTTCCAAAATGGGAATTTGTTTTTTGTTAGGAAAAAAAAAACTTTCCTTTTTGGGCTTTAGGAGGGGAAAAAATTAAAATTGGTTTTTTTTTTTTTGAAAAAAACCTTTGGCCAAAGGTCTGGTAAAAATGATTTTTTTAAAAAGGTCGGGAAAAAAAGGGTTTTTGCGAAAAAACAAATTTAAAATTTTTGAAATTATTTTGTAAAAAAACCCACACGAGAAGGTTTTTTCGGATTTTTATTGTTTTTTTTTAAAAAAGTTTCTTAAGTAGAAACGGAAACCCACGCCCCGGTCAAAACCCAAGGTTTTTAAAAGGGCCCCGCCCGGGGAAAAAAAAAAAAAACTAAAGGGTTTTTTTTTTTTTTTTTTTTTTTTTTTTTTTTTTTTTTTTTTTTTTTTTTTTTTTTTTTTTTTTTTTTTGAGAACCGGGGGGGAAAAAGGAAAAAACCCAAAAGGCGGGCCCCCTAAATTAAAAACCGGTTTCCTTTCTTTTAAATTCCCCCCGGAAAAAAACCCCAAATTTTTGGTTTTTTTTAAGGGTAGCCCAGTTTTGGTATTTTTTTTTTTCCTTTTTTTTTTAAGGAACACAGCACAGCACCAAATGACAAGATAACTCAAGGCCCGTTGTCAACAACACTAAGTGCTGGGCGGATGTGACGTGTTTTTACTATCACATGATTAAATCTTGACTTATGATAGGTGAATGTAAGAAACATGTCTATATCTGTTTTACCCCAGGCGGGAATGACTGAGCAAAATCCTTTCAGCCCACTTATAGAAATCTCGCTATTCAGAACTGCAGGCAATAGAAATCGATCGCTATTCATAACTGCTGACTGGCTTTACAAATCCAACGGTGCACGAGTGGAGACCGCTAGCTTTGCTCTGAATGCTTCTATTGAAATCTTTGGGGAGTGCCGCGCTTCACTGCATGCCTTTAAAAAACAACCTGCATAAGCCAATCTCTCTCACATGCAGTGTATGTGTGGATTTTATGTCAAAAATATAACTCCGTTTTAAAAGACTTTAGAGAACAATTAAAGACTGTAGTTTTATTTCATATGAAAGACAGAGACTCATTTGACGAATGTCTGCGTGAAAATGATGTTATTGAGAATGATCAGGAAAAACATAGGATTAAGCAAAAACTGAAATCTGAAAAGTTTTGTAAATTAGTATTGAAAACAGATAACCCTACACAGTATGTATGTTTGTAGGATCGTTATTTTTTTTTTGGTTATTAAAGTCTTGCTTAGTAGAGAACGGTATTATGCCGCTTTTGGATTCGCCCCGGTCGAAAACAGGTTGAGGGCTCCGCCCGAAACTGGTTGAGACGGGGCGAGCCAAAAGCGGCATAATACCGTTCTCTTTAATCAGAAACATTTTGGTTTTAAGGGTAGCAGTGTATTCTCCTTGTAGGAATATATCACATTAAATAAAAAAGACATCGACGTGTTTGTCTGCGTTTTCTTCAGCAGAATATCAATGAATTATATGTGTTCGTAATGATGATAACATTAGCGTCACTCTATCCTTTTTTGGTACACTTGATTCCATTTTGCGGTGTGCATATAACAAAAAATACAGACAGACAGACAGACAGACACACACACACACACACACACACACACACACACACACACACACACACACACACACACACACACACACACACACACACACACACACACACACACGCACACACGCACGCACGCACACACACACACACACACACACACACACACACACACACACACACACACACACACACACACACACACACACACAAACACAGACGCGCGTACACACACATGCATTCATTGTATATTGTTAAACTGCATCAATACATCCTTCATGCTCCGACAGACAGACAGACAGACACACATATACATGTACATTCATTGTATATTGTTAAACTGCATCAATACATCCTTCATACTCCGACAAACAGACAGACAGACACACGTATACATGTACATTCACTGTATATTGTTAAACTACTGCAATACATCCTTCACACTCAGACAGACAGACAGACAGACAGACAGACAGACAGACAGACAACACACACACACACACACACACACACACACACACACACACACACACACACACACACACACACACACACACACACACATACACTCACTCACTCACTCTATATGTTAAACCTGAACAATACACCCTTTCTCACAGAAGGCGTTATTATCATATCCTAAAACAGGCAAAAAAAAGAATGGAAATCAACAGAATACAAAAAACATCACCGCTTAAATGCCACCGACAGACACCACCCAAAATGCACAGCAATCATACACCAGTGTTGGAGAACAAGTCTGACATCTTAATTCAAACGACGATCAAAAACAAAATCAACAGCAGCCATTGGCTGATCTGGACTCAAGTATGACAAAAGCACACCACGCCAAAAATAAAGGTAAAAAAAGTCGAGAGCTTCGAAGAACGAAAGCAGTAAGCGAACTTCTTTCTCGTGAAGAACATATCATCTTTATTTAAAAATAGAGTTGGTTTCTTACCGCCAATGACACTGACAAACAAAGCACATGACAAGACACGATGCATTTCAACCACTTGGGTCTTCTTCAGGCGAAAAAATAAATCACATTTAACATTGGGGACAGTACAAACAAAGAGCGAAAAACGAGAAAAAGAACGAAAAATGACTCATCCGTTGTTGTCCATGTGGAGGGGTGAATAGCCGGTAGGCGGAAATGACGGGGATTATGGGAGAAGAAAAGGAGGGGGGGGGGGGGGGTTGCGTAGGGGGAGGTGTGTGTGTGTGGTATGATAGGGTTGTGTGTCTAGTTTATTGGGATGGTGTGATATGTTTGTGATGGTTGTGGTAATGGTGGACTGATAATAATGGTAAAAAAAAAAAAAAAAAAAAAAAAAAAAGCGGGGGGGGGGGGGGGGGGGGGGGGGGGGGGGGGGGGGGGGGGGGGGGGGGGGGGAACTGGGAAAAAAAAGAAAAAAAAAGGGGGGGGGGGGTTATACATAGGGTATCTTAGGAGTGGTGGTAATAATGTAATGATGATGGTGGTCATATATTGGGAACACGCACACACACACACACACACACGCACACACACACACACACCACACACACACACACACACACACACACACACACACACACACACCAACAACCACATGTGCATACATCCAAGCATACCTGTATGTCGAGGGGTGATCATGAGATACAAGGTACAATGAGGACGAAGGAAAAGAAGTGGTCAGTGGGGAAGGGGGAAAAAATGTGTGTGTGTGTGTGTGTGTGTGTGTGTGTGTGTGTGTGTGTGTGTGTGTGTGTGTGTGTGTGGTGTGTGTGTGTGTTGCAAGTTAGTGTGGTGTGGGTGTGTGTGTGATTTTGTGGAATATATAGAGGGTTGTTGTTGCAGTGGTGGACCGGTGTAATCATGTACTTGGTTTGGGGTGCAGGTGATGCGGGGGTGAAGGGAAAGAGCAGGGGGGGGGAGTGGGTGGTGGGAGGGGGGAGGAGGAGTACGGGTAGATCAGAGGGTAGGTAGTTGATTGGTATAGAAAATGGGGTGTGGTGGAAAGTGAAAGATGAAGGAGGGTGGATATTTAAAAAAAAAAAAAAAAAGTAAATTGGGGGGTGGGGGGGGGGATTTAGGGGGAAGGATAAACAAAATTGAGATTAAATAGATGGAGGGTGGCTGGAACTACTGTATGAAGTGAGTGAAGGGGATGTGGAGGTGGTGTATGTATGTGTGTGTGTGTGTATGTGTGTGGTGGTAGGGGATATTGCCAACTGATGTGGAAGTGGTGGGTATGTGTGTTTGGTTATTGTTGGATATTGGATGCCTTGGGGGTGTAGTGTGCCAGTTTGGCAATGAGATGGGATTCCATCTCATTGCCAAACTGGCCAAACACACATACCCACCACTTCCACATCAGTTGGCAATATCCCCTACCACCACACACATACACACACACACATACTACACCACTCCACATCCCCTCACTCACTTCATACAGTAGTTCCAGCCACCCTCCATCTATTTAATCTCAATTTTGTTTATCCTTCCCCTAAATCCCCACCCCCCCACTTTACTCTCTTTTTTTTTTTTATCCACCCTCCTTCATCTTTCACTTTCCACCACACCCCATGTTCTATACCAATCAACTACCTACCCTCTGATCTACCCCGTACTCCTCCTCCCCCCTCCCACCACCCACTGCCCCCCTGCTCTTTCCCTTCACCCCCGCATCACCTGCACCCCAACCCAAGTACATGATTACACGGTCCACCACTGCAAACACAACCCTCTATATATTCCACAAATCACACACACACCCACACCACACTAACTTGCAACACAACACACACACACACACACACACATTTTTTCCCCTTCCCCACTGACCACTTCTTTTCCTTCGTCCCCATTGTACCTTGTATTCTCATGATCACCCTCGACATACAGGTATGCTTGCATGTATGCACATGTGGTTGTTGGTGTGTGTGTAGTGTGTGTGTGTGTGTGTGTGTGTGTGTGTGTGTGGTGTGTGTGTGTGGGTGTGTGTGTGTGTGTGTGTGTGTGTGTGTGTGTGTGTGTGTGTGTGTGCGTGTTCCCAATATATGACCACCATCATCATTACATTATTACCACCACCTAAGATACCCTATGTATAACCCCCCCCCCCTTTGTTTTTTCCCCAGTCCCCCCCCTTTTTTTTTTAACCATTATTATCAATCCACCATTATCACAACCATCACAAACATATCAACACCATCCCAATAAACTAGACACACACCCTATCATACCACACACACACACCTCCCCCTACGCAACCCCGCCCTCCTTTTCTTCTCCATAATCCCCGTCATTTCCGCTACCGGCTATTCACCCCTCCACATGGACAACAACGGATGAGTCATTTTTCGTTTTTTTCTCGTTTTTCGCTCTTTGTTTGTACTGTCCCCAATGTTAAATGTGATTTATTTTTTCGCCTGAAGAAGACCCAAGTGGTTGAAATGCATCGTGTCTTGTCATGTGCTTTGTTTGTCAGTGTCATTGGCGGTAAGAAACCAACTCTATTTTTAAATTTTGCTTCGTTCGCCGCCATCAGTCACTCCATTTTGAAATACCA
>CM031626.1:35141083-35146083 GCA_018398815.1 Conus ventricosus | reverse complement strand
GATGGAAAAGATTGCTATAAAAAGACTTGTTCATCATTATAATAAACATACAATCATACCAATCAACCAAGCTGCATTTCAGACAGGCAGATCATCAATAGAACATTTGGTCAGACTCACAACTGTGACAGATTTACATAAGCCCCATTCAATAAATGATGGTTGATTGTTCAGACAAGAATGATAAACCGTTGCAGAAAAGTTAAACTTTCGTCCACTCCCTTCACATTCTTTCTAAGGATGGAACAAGAGGTTTTGAACTTCAACAATAACAACTAAATTTAATAAAATATGAATAACGATGAAGATGATCTGCAGTGAGTACGTCGTTTTGTTGTTTTGAATGTTGATGTCCGTTTGCTCTTTATGAAATGGATTTCATACAAAAGAAACTAATCATATACAATCACATTGAAACAGCAAAGCTTCTGTTCTTCTCAGTTTCGTTTATCCAATAGCACAAGTATTGACTGTCCATTTGTGCTTAAAATGTCCTTCGGAGAATACACAAAGAAATATGGTTATGCATTACAAAAAAATAAAATGTCTGAGTGTGTTGTTGCGTGATTGAATGTGGAGGGATGTGTTCGTATGACTGGTACTCAGCTTCAAGGAATCCTGTTGTCCTCCGGAGTTCCACTGATGCTCAGAGTCCACCTCCAGACCTCAGCAACGTTGACACGTCAACACGTTCCTCAGCCATGAAGAATGTAGTAGGACAATGAAGATGCTTGACGAAGATAAAGAACCTGCAAGATAACGATCGTCTTAAATCTTGCACTATAATGCACATCACTAATCCACTCACTACACGCTCCAAACACACTTTACATTTACACTAGCTTACTCTATCATTTACAATTGATTTCCTTCAAAAATTTACTTTACGATATAACTCGTTAACAAAGAAGAAAAGTATACACGAATATTCCAATCTGCCTTAATTGTGTAATTCGCCAAGGCTTAATGCTTAATGAATTACAATTATATTTAATCCCTGAACAGATTAAATCAAATCGCGTTAATCTTCATATTACACAGATCACTTAGATCCAAGAAAAATGTTTCGTTCATAACTTGAACTCGTTTACAATTCTCCAAATAATAAATCTGCATTCACACTCCATTCATACAAATATCATATCTTCTAAATATGGTTGTATGCAACTGTGAAACTGAAATAGAATTTGCATAATATGGGTTAATGCATGACAACACAATATGATGAGAGCAAACAAATGTGTTGACTGGTAAATCTGAAACAATTAATTTAGAGCATTTTAGATGATCGCGCGCACAAAATATTATTGAACCGGTAAATGTGCCTTAATACGATTATACTGAGATAAATTTTGTTGCGCTACACGAAAAAAATGATTTAGATCTATTTACCTCAACACAGTCTTCAATGGCGACAGCTATCGACTTGACCACGGAACGATGAGACTCGTCAAAGCCTTCCCCGCAAAGGTTGTGGATGTTGTCGATCTGCCCTGCAGTCCCCTCTCAGTCTGGCCTTGACTGATTCTTTCCAACAGGCTTCTTCTTCTCGAAAAAATTCGACCTTTCGTGTCGAGCCAATTCTTGTCGACTTTGGTTGATCAGTTTACATGAAGCAACGGCCAACACTTACTGCACATGCGCGGATGAAAGACAACTGATATTTCGATAATTATGATTGGTCAATACCATGGTTTTCCACACTCTAAGAGTGTAAATTATTTTATTATTAATACAAATACAGATCTACACAACGTTTAAAATCATAAGCGTACTGCACTAAAGCAAAAACTAAACAATTAGTTTCGTCGTTTGGAGATAGAAATATAAAACAAGTGCAGAGCAAATAAACGTCATGCATCAATTGCGTCATTTTCTCAATGAAAATGACCCGAGCTTATGAATGAACGTCACAACAACGCATGTAAAGCATCAGTTTGCACGTCGTAAAAACGTACTTGCAACGTTTTTTGATATACGAAAAGCCTATAAACAAGTATGGCACAAGCGGCTTTTGTTTAAATTAAAGAATATTGGTATTAACGGAAACATGTACAAATATATTCAATGTTTTCTTCATCGTCGGCATATTCAAACAAAAGTAGGAAATACCTATTCTAACCCAAGACCTTTACAAATGGGCTTACCCCAAGGATGGGTAATTTTCTCAAATTTTGTTTAATATTTTGATTTCTGATCTACCCAAAGATCTTTCTAAAGATACAGAGTTAGCTCAATTTGCTGACGATATATGTCTATGGAGTAAAGTAACGATGAAAAGGAATACTCCGTTAAGATCACTGAATTATATTAAAATTAAATACCAACACGAACTAAATAAAATCAGTACATTTTTACACGAAAACAAATTTGATGCTTTTTAATTCTGGAAATGATCCAAATAAGCTTCCAGTTTCACATTAGATGGCACTATTTAAACTATGTTAAAAGCGTTAAATTCTTAGGTGTAATCCTAAGTAGTAAACTAACATGGAATACTCATATTGACCATATTTTTAAATAAAGCAAGAAAAAGTCTGAATTTCCTTAAAATTGTCAGTAAACAATCTTGGGGCAAGACACTAAAAGTTTAACTGTTTTAGCTACTGCCTTGTACGCTCAAGACTTACATATGCTCAGGAAGTATTTTTTAATGCACCTAAATACTCCTAAATAAACTTCAGAGCACTGATTGCAAAGCCTTCAAAATTTCCCTAGGGGTACCCACACATACGTCAAACTTAGTGACATACAACGAAGTAGGAGTTCTACCTCTATCTGAAATTAGAAAAGCTTCTACTTTAAAATTCATCTTAAAAAAGTTTCTCACAAAAAAAAATTTGCTCAGAAGAGGTATGTTTAGATTCGGAAAAGGATTTTGGAAAACGTGCACAATATATACAATCCACAAAATCTATCTATTCATTTTCCTCAGATCTTCTAAAAGATACAAAAGTAGATAAAAATAATATTGCCGGAAAACCTACGTTTTCACCCATTCAAAATGGGTACAATCAAAAGCTTCCTTTGACATTGACTACAATAATTTAACTAAAAAGGATTCTCCCAACATTTTGAGAAATTTTGTCTACACTCACTTAGAAAATAAGTACAACCATCACTTAAAAATATTCACAGATGGCTCAGTATTAGATGATAATAGCACAGGAGCAGCTTTCATAATTCCTAGCTTAAAAATAGAAAAGTTATTTCATCTTGGTAAAAGTCTGTCTATATATAGCGCAGAATTACTTGCTATACTCAAATCATTGGATTTCATTTGAATTTCCCATAAATAACAGTCATATCGTAATATGCGCTGATTCAAAAGCAGCATTGAATGGTATTAAGTCTTCAAATTCATGTGTACGATTAGACATGATAACTGAAATTAATCATACAGTACACCTTCTTTCCCAAAAGGCATTAATATTACTTTTTGTTGGGTGCCTTCTCATTGTGGTATATCGGCAAATGAACAAGTAGACAAAGTTGCAAAAAAGGCAGCTCAAAACCTTAGCGGCACAGTAACAATAAACGTTCGCTTAGATCTGACATAATGTTTCTCTATCATAAATAAAACATCTCATGATAATGCGATAAAAACACTGAGGAACTCGGACATATATTATTATAACAATTGCATCAAATGTAATGACAAAAACAATGGGATAACATCATACAAAAGATGTATTTTCTCATCCAGGGAGATTGAAAGTCTGATCCATAGGCTTCGTTTAAATTCGTTTAAAACAAAATATTGCAAAGATATTAAATGTATGTGTGGGGATTCTATAAGTGTCAATCATTTACTGATTCATTGTCCCAAAACAAAAGAGCTTTTTTAATAAATCAGGTATTGAGGGTTTTGTTGATGGATCGACTCCTTTACCACTATCTAGTATATTAAACAATTTTGCTACTCTTGAATCTATTTCTAAATGTTTATTAAGCTGTTCACTTAATATTTATCTTTAGCATTTGTGATTGTTACAGTTACAATTTTAGTTTAAGTTAAACGTTCTGATGAATAGGGTGGGGTGGAGGGTTATGATTACATTCATTACGTACCACTTTAAAACTTACACTCCCTTACACTCCCCCCCAAAATGCATCTCTCTCATTCCTTACATCAAGCTCACTCTACACTATAATATTGTCTGAATCACTTTTAGTGGAAAGACGTTAAACTGAAGAACAACAACACACTGACTGACTGAAACCAATTTATTGTCAGATTAACTCAAGGTTTGTACTGACATTTAAGAAAACATTATGAACAGAATATGAACGTTTTTCATTCAAAGCAAAGAAGCATAATTAACACACAAAAATACGTGCGTACACACACACACACACACACACACACACACACACACACACACACACACACACACACACACACACACACACACAACACACACACACACACACACACACACACACACACACACACACACACGCACAAACACATGCACTTACATAAATACACAAATACAGACATCTAAATACAAACACACCCATACCCTCACATATACTCAAACTTACACACTCACACACACAGACATACACACGCCCACACACACGCGCGCACACACACCCGTGCGCCCACACACACACACACACACACACACACACACACACACACACACACACACACACACACACACACACACACACACACACACACACACACACACACACACACACACACACACACATACTCACATTTATACTCGAGCACTCGTACACACATGCATTCACTCTCACAAACACACACTTTCAGGCACACATACACGCGCGCACGCACATACACACCCACGCTCACACACACTGACTGACTGAAACCAATTTATTGTCAGATTAACTCAAGGTTGTACTGACAAACACAAGGTTGTGCTCACACACACACACACACACACACACACACACACACACACACACACACACACACACACACACACACACACACACAGAAAAAAATAATAAAAATGGAATTC
>CM031626.1:35116083-35118583 GCA_018398815.1 Conus ventricosus | reverse complement strand
TCCTGTTGGCCGTGTACGGGGCGTGTCCTGTTGGCCGTGTACGGGGCGTGTCCTGTTGGCCGTGTACGGGGCGTGTCCTGTTGGCCGTGTACGGGGTATGTCCTGTTGGCTGTGTACGGGGTGTGTCCTGTTGGCCGTGTACGGGGCGTGTCCTGTTGTACGGGGCGTGTCCTGTTGTACGGGGCGTGTCCTGTTGGCCGTGTACGGGGTGTGTCCTGTTGGCCGTGTACGGGGTGTGTCCTGTTGGCCGTGTACGGGGCGTGTCCTGTTGGCCGTGTACGGGGCGTTCCTGTTGTACGGGGCGTGTCCTGTTGTACGGGGCGTGTCCTGTTGGCCGTGTACGGGGCGTGTCCTGTTGGCCGTGTACGGGGCGTGTCCTGTTGTACGGGGCGTGTCCTTTGGCGTGTACGGGGCGTGTCCTGTTGTACGGGGCGTGTCCTGTTGGCCGTGTACGGGGTGTGTCCTGTGGCCGTGTACGGGGTGTGTCCTGTTGGCCGTGTACGGGGTGTGTCCTGTTGGCCTGTACGGGGCGTGTCCTGTGTGTACGGGGCGTGTCCTGTTGGCCGTGTACGGGGCGTGTCCTGTTGTACGGGTGTGTCCTGTTGGCCGTGTATGGGGACGTGTCCTGTTGTACGGGGCGTGTCCTGTTGGCCGTGTACGGGGCTGTCCTGTTGTACGGGGTGTGTCCTGTTGGCCGTGTACGGGGCGTGTCCTGTTGTACGGAGTGTGTCCTGTTGGCCGTGTACGGGGCGTGTCCTGTTGTACGGGGCGTGTCCTGTTGGCCGTGTACGGGCGTGTCCTGTTGTACGGGGCGTGTCCTGTTGTCGTGTTCCGTGGCCGTGTACGGGGGTGTCCTGTTGGCCGTGTACGGGGCGTGTCCTGTTGTATGGGGTGTGTCCTGTTGGCCGTGTACGGGGCGTGTCCTGTTGTACGGGGCGTGTCCTGTTGGCCGTGTACGGGTGTGTCCTGTTGGCCGTGTACGGGGTGTGTCCTGTTGGCCGTGTACGGGGTGTGTCCTGTTGGCCGTGTACGGGTGTGTCCTGTTGGCCCAGTCTGGTCCGAGAGATACAGCCGCCTGCCCAGCTGGTTGGACAATTCGGCCAACTGTCATGTCAAAGGATGAAACACGACTTGTGTGGTTCCAGTCTTCCAACTGAAGTCCATTGCAGCCTCCAGAACTCTGTGCACGAGCCGATCGGGAAAAAATGCAGCAGCAGCAGCAGCAGGAGCAGCAGCAACAACAACAACAACAACATCACCCACTTCCACAAATACACGCTAATGATCTTACTAAAATCCAGGACTACCAATTCGCAACCTGCACCAGCCGCCGTGGCGAAGTGGTTAGCGTCGCGGACTCCCGGCTGGGAGGCCGTGGGTTCGATTCCCATCAGAGTCATGTGGGATTTTTCTGCCCCGACCGGCTCCTACCCAGAGTTGAGTTTGCTACGGGCTCAGTTGGAAAGACTGGGAGCGCAGGTCGGGTTTCATCCACTAAATGGATATGTCTCTGAGGGTGTTCCTCAAATTTCCAAACGAACACTGTAGGTGTCTGTATCTCTCGGGCCCGATTGACGCCGGGATATATTATGAAAGTAAGCTAGGAATACAGCTCTGTCATGCAGTCTCAGACTGGAATTGAAATCCGCAGCATCATCTTCATCACCTTCATTCTCATCGATCAGCATAAAAAGAGAAGTCTAAAATTCTGTGGCCCTTCATGCCCTGCTGTCATGGTGACCTCAGTTTTGATATCATCATCTGGTCTATGGCCTTATTTTGTCTCATCGGGTTCCGGTACTGGCTATTTTATGGGGGCTGGCGTTGGACGGACGTGGTGGCGCCCTCCGGAGGGAGAGCTCACTCACGCCGGCTTCGCGACTAAAAAAATTATTGTCGTGAAAAGGGGGCCTCTTAGATGGTGTTCTGCGTATGCTGGATCAGAACAGGCGCCACTGAAAACCATCGACGTGACTCGGCAGCAGTGCAGTGTCTCCTCTGGTAGTTGCCTTTGATGGCTTGACATTGACTGCTCCCTGTGGATTGCCGGTGTGGGGGCTGCAGCAGGCCGGGCCAGGCTGTGGCTGTGGACGGGGTGTCGGAATGAGCGGCGTGGCTGTGGCTGTGGACGGGTGTCGGAATGAGCGGCGTGGGTGCAATGCCGCTGAGGCGGCACAGAAGATGGACAGCAAAAAGAAGATTTATCTCCACTGCAGAAGCTGGATGGGGAGAAGGAAAATCAGGAAATCGTCAGCCACTGATGCATAACTCCCATCACCCAGACTGAGAGGTGATCCCCCCAGCAAAGTGAAAGATTGGTCTTACGACGGCTTATCAGCGGCGCCTTATGAGAGAGAGAGAGAGAGAGAGAGAGAGAGAGAGAGAGAGAAGAGAGAGAGAGAGAGAGAGAAAGACAGAGAGACAGAGAGAGGGGGTTAGAAACAGACTGAGACATAGAGATAGAGAGAGTATGTAAGAAGACACGCGACACACACACACA
>CM031626.1:35103583-35106083 GCA_018398815.1 Conus ventricosus | reverse complement strand
AAATCATTCTTTCTGATTAGAGAGGGGAGCCTGAATGAGACTACCCCCCAAAATGACATTCACAAAAGAGTGTTTCTTTACAGTCTGATCAAAACCGAGTGTGCGCCCCCCCCCCCCCCCCCCCCCCCCCCCCCCCCCCCCCTCGTGCTGCCACACAATCCACACAGCGCTACCTCATGGTGTTGACTGTTCTTGTAATGAGTGCCTGGGGGAGGTTTGCCCACTCCTGCTGCAGGTAGTGCAGCAGCTCCTGTCGATTTGCCGGAACAGGGTGATTTTCTTGAACTCTCCTCCCAAGCTCGCCCCAGATGTTCTCAATAGGGTTCATGTCCGGGCTGTTTGCCGGCCATTGCATCCTGGTGATGCCAGCTTGCACCACAAAATGTTCACGGCTCGACAACGATGTGGGGTGGCATCATCGTCCATGAACACAGCCTGAGCCCCAATCTGCTGGAGTGCTGGGACAACCAAAGGCCGTAAAATCTCCCGCAGGTAGCGTTGGCCATTCAGGTTGCCATCCACATGGTACAGGGGAGTCTTGTGGTGACTGCCGATGCCCCCCCCCCCCCCCCCCCCCCCCCCCATACCATGACGGAGCCACCACCAAAGCGACGACCTCCTGGATGACGTCATCTGCCAGCTTCTCCCTGGGACGCCGCCACACCGAATGCGTCCATCTCGTGGCTTCAACTGGAACTTAGACTCATCGGTGAAAAGCACCATCCGCCACTGAGCCCGAGTCCATGTTCGATGAGCTGTGCACCAGGCCAGGCGACGTGCCTGGTGGGCCGCAGTCAGTTTTGGTTTTCGGACTGGGCGCCTGCTCGAAGGTTGGCAGCATTGAGGCGCCGCCGTATGGTCATCTCACACACTGCTGTGTTAGTGGCAGCTTGGATCCGACGCCTGATGGTGCTGGAGGTGGTGGTCCTGGTCCGAAGAGCATGTCTGCGGATGAACCAGTCATCTCTTGCAGTGGTCTTCTTTGGCTGGCCTGGACGGGGTCTCTCTTTGACAGTTCCAGTGGCTTGAAAACGTTCTCTCAGCCGAATGATGATGGAGTGGGACACTTGTAGTCTTCTGGCCACTTCTCGAACGCCAACTCGATCCTGCAGCCATGCAATCACCCGGGTCCAGTCAAAATCAGACAGCTTGCGTCTTGGAGGCATTTTTGTGTTATGAAGAATTATGCACGTTGGGCTGCTTTTAGGGGCATTCCTGTCAGTAAAATGCTCTGCAATGCATTGGTTTTTGCATGTGCATTTGGAATTTCAGTGCAAAACCGTTTGAAGCAGTGTTCACTCTTGCTTAAAAACAAGCAATTTTTGAAAACAATCTGCAACGTTCAACCCCCCCCCCCCCTCTGCATGCCGCACGTGACAATAAGACAGCTTTCGCAAGCTCTGCGGAATACTCTGTTAACCCCTTAAACCTTTCCCAGTCGAATTCTTCGAAAAAATGCATTGCTTGTATTTTTGGCCAATTTAAAAAGAAAGGGCCTTTTTTCGGGGTGGTCCTTAATTAAAGTTCGACCCTGTAGTAATGACTTGGCAAAGATTTGAACTTAAGAAAAAGGGGGTGTGGGTGGGGGTAAAGATGAAGAAAGTGGGAACATAAAATTAAGAAAACATATTTTAAGCATGAAAACCCTTCACTAGCTGCATGAGAGAACCATCATAATCACTCTCGAAGGCAGATCTACTTATATTGCCTGCTCCTAGGCCTTTCATCCGCTGGATCGGACTCATCAGGGAAACACAGCTGATTGTGCCTGTGCTCTTGGCGTCAAATAGAGATAGAAATATATATATATATATATATATATACATACCAGTTTAAAATAGGATTTTAAATGTATGTATATATATATATATTCTATCTCTCTCTCTCTATATATATACCAGTTTAAAATAGGATTTTAAAATGAAGAGGTTAAAACCTACAAGCTTGTTTCAAGATAAAAACGCTCTCCTCAGAGGAGAGCGTTTTTAGCTTGAAACAAGCTTGTAGGTTTTAACCTCTTCATTTTAAAATCCTATTTTAAACTGGTATGTTGCTCCCTACATGGTTGAGCACTTTTAACGTTCTGAGTGGCTTTTTAACTCTGATTATATATATATATATATATATATATATATATAATATATATATATATATATATATATATATATATATATATATATATTATATATATATAATATATATTTCTTATCCATGCTATATCTAATACTGACCTTTTAAAATTTAGTGTTATGCTCTTTTAAATCAAGTGCGTTTGCATCAGTGCGATGATTCAAAGAACATAACCAATGTGACCCCTCCCCTACTCATTTCAAGGAAATTTTGACAGGCCAGAAAAGGTGAGGATAATACTGTGCAAAGAGATGAGGGTGGGGCATGGGGTGGAGAAGCCTCATGTGTTTGCTGGGCATGCCGTTCGTGTGGGTGACAGAGGGAAAGACACGAATGGGGAAAAGCAGGGGGTGGGGGTGGGTGGGGGGGC
>CM031626.1:35078583-35086083 GCA_018398815.1 Conus ventricosus | reverse complement strand
AGAAAGAGACAAACTCAAAAGTGCCACAGAAGTACTGTCCTCGTGCCAGACCAACCGGTCAGGAGCAACCCTCCACCACTCTCGGGAGCCGTGCTGGTTCACACAGGGTGCGAGCACGCGCAATGCATTTGGTTACGACATCAAGGGACATAGCTGCCCCAAGGCAATGCCACTGTGGGATCCCACTGGAACGCGATAATTCATGAATGCAGAGCCCACCAGCGAAAGACGCCAACAACCAAGCCAACCCTTGCGCGCATCCCGCACCGCGCTCGCTGTTTCGGTGATAGACAAAACCAGTACAACTACATATGTAACCAAACTGTAGCCACATGATGCGTCTTATTACGCGCCCTCTAATGGGGATCCAGTGTTGCAGTCTGTCCCTCTGCAACAGGCCTTCCTTCTATTGTCAGTGGAGTTTCCTCACCTCACGAGCTTTTCCCCAGAATCGCCACATAGCATATAGAGAAAAACGCACCCGAAATTACCAGTGGGACCCAGAAATAATCGTCCCTCAAACTGCCATCCAACTAGCCGGAACTATCCTACACCACCCATGGAAAGCCTGCGCTGTGTCACATAAGTTTAGGTAACACACAGCATGCAGGACACAAACATCCAAAATATAAAGTCATTGTCACCGATTATTTCAACGAATTAACAAGAACGCGCACGAGTCATCAAGCGGCAACACGACCGTATTAAGATTCTGAGACATCAATTAACAAAACAAAACTACGCTGGCATGGTCAGCAACGAAGTCCTACGGACTCGCGAAACCTACCTCCAGGAAAGCGGTCAAAACCAAATAAACGCAGGCATGGTCAGCAACGAAGTCCTAACGCCTTCGCTGAAACCTTCCTCCATTAAGCGGTCAGGGAGCGAGGCAGGTGGGGGAAAGCTGAAAAAACAAGGATTAACCAAATTCAGAGAAATGGACAGGTAAAGACCATGAACCAAGACCCAGGCCTATAACTTACAGAGCTGGAGGGAACTTGGCGCACATTCTTCAGCTTGGCAATCCAACGATTTTTCACGGAGTCTAATGGAGAAGGAAAGAGAGACTAAGAGAGAACTTCTTCTTCTTTTAATCCCCCCCCTTTTAATCCCCTTTCCTTCCGTAACTACACTCAGACAGGAACTCGAGAGAGCAGTGAAGGCTGCTGTACCGCCGAAGGCCCTCCAGAGATCCATAGAGCTTTCTCCGCCGTCGATATGTCGGCAGGCCAGTCTCTGCTCATAGTATGGATGTGGTGGACAGATCCTGCAGGAAAAGCGTTTTCAAACTGTCCGAAGACGAGGACAAAGGAAACGAAGACCAAACATGAAACTGTTTGACGGAGTTAAGACGAACAATGAGCATAGTCACTCTCCAAAAACATACCAAACAAAGCGATACTACATGCGGAGCTAGCAGAAGCTGTTGATCTTTTGGAGAACATCGCAATTGATCTCGGGCAATTTAGATGCAACAAGAATGGTAGTCATCAACAGAGAGAAAATTCCTGAACTCGGAATGGACTGGGAGGAATCAATTCGCCACAGAAATCCCAAGCCAAGTTAAAGAGACAAACAGCAGTTCTCCACAAAATCCATTACATCTTTTAACCTTCAAACAACAGTCATCAAAGTCTGCAAAACGAGAACCTTCTAACTTCCCATGCAGTGCTCGACCACAAGTACCTTGGGGGGGGGTGGGGGGGGGGGGGGGGGGTAAGACAGACATGAACATCTCAACACCAGAGCCAAAACAGGACTCATTTGTAAATCTACCAGATCAATCCTAGGGATGGTGCCAGCAGAACAAAGACACAAGATGAGGAGCCCTGCAGCACCACCGCTCTATAGAGAGTCCCCAAAAAGAAAACCCCCGAAACGTTGACGTTTCTGTCCAAGCATTTTAGTTCTATTGTAAATCTCTGAACATCCGCAAAGATAGTTTTGATTGGTGAAACAGAAGAGCAGCTGTCCAAATCATTTTTGTCCCACTCTCTTAAACCTCCAGGATAGAAAAACAACAAGCAACAAAACAAAGAGGATGCAGTGCAAGGCCCATCTGCCTGACTGAACGCAGCAAATACGATCTTTCCTGCGAACCGGGAAACAGAGACCAAGAATACAGTCCTGCGTGCCTCCAAAGTGTCAGAGTCTGTCGCCCGAAGCTCAGCGAAACCATGTTTTGGGGGAGACAATACAATCTTTTTGATGTTTTAGTATGTTGAGACTGTACATTGGTACATAGAAAATACAATTTTTCACTGTCTCACTTTTGTAAGTATCCTATTCTCACTGTCCAACGATTAAACTTAAGTAAATGTGGTAGAGCCTCTTTCCCCTGCCTCATGTCTCTGTTTCTCTGTCCATGTCCTTTATCCTTCTGTGTCTGTCTGTCTATCTGTCTGCCTGTCCCGTCCGTACCGTCCGTCCGTCCGTCTGCCTGTCTGTTTGTGTATGGTTATGATTGTGGTGTGTGGGTGTGTGGTTTTGTGTGTGGTGTGTGTGTGTGTGTGTGTGTTGTGTGTGTGTGTTGTGTGTGTGTGTGTGTGTGTGTGTGTGGTGTGTGTGTGTGTGTGCGTGCGTGCGTCATGCGTGCGTGCGTGCTGCGGCGTGTGTATATTATAGGTGTGTGTGGCGCGCGCGATATTTGTGTTTTTTGCGCGCGGAAGCAATATACGAGGGAGAGGAAGGGGCAGGAGAGGGGGGATGTAGAAGGATGACATCCCTGTTAAGACGGCGCCCTGCTAAACTGGCAAACTGAGAAAACAAATCACTGCAACAAAGCGATTAATCAGACTCCCCCATCAATCTACTTTCCTTCTTTCCTTCCTTCCCTTTCTGTTTTCCCTCCTCTGTTCTTTCTTTCCTTTCTTTTTCTTTCCCTTTCTTTATAGGGAGCTACCTCACCCCCACACTCTTCCTCGCCCGTAATTTTACCTCACCCTCTTCATCCTCTCTCTCTCTCTCTCTCTCTCTCTCTCTCTCTCTCTCTCTCTCTCTCTCTCTCTCTCTCTCTCATCTCTCTCCTCTCTTTGAGGCTCCACGTATCTCACACTTCTCAGAGGAAGAAAGAAAAGAAGTAACCAGATAAAGAAAGGAAGAAAAGAAAAAAGAAAAGGAAGAACAAAGAAAGAAAAGAAAAGAAAGAGAGGAAAAAAAAAAAGAAAGAAAGAAAGAAAGAAAAATAGTAAGAAAAGAAAAGAAAAAAAAGAAAGAAAGAAAGAACGACAGACAAAAAGAAAAAAAAAAAAACAGAAATATGAACATCCCTTCTTGAGGTATGACAAGGCTGAAAAAAAGGCAAGAATGACGGAGAGAGACTCTGCGGGGCGGTGGGTGGTGGTGGTGGTGGGGGGTGGGGGGGGGGGGTAGAGAGCATATGGGAGATGGGCGAGGGTGGATGGGGTGAGGGGTGGGGTGGGTTTTCGAACCTTCCATGGCTCAGACATTGGACACTCGATGTAACAGTGCGGTCAGTCAGAGCCCTCATGTAATTTACATTCTTTCGTCGCCCCGCCCCCCCCCCCCCGCCCCACCTCCTTTTTTTCTTCGTCGTTTCTTTTATGTGTAAATCCTCCTCTCCATGTCTGTCTGTCCATCACTGTGTCTGTCTCTGTCTGACTTTCTCTCGCTCAGTTTCTGTCTGTCTGTCTTTCTGTCTGTCTTTCAACTTCCTACAAGACCCTCACGGCATGGCATTTGGCCTTTTTTTCCATCCTCCAAAGTGTCTGTCTGCTCTTCTCCCCAATCACTCCCTCCCTTCTCTCTTCCCTCTTCCGTCTCTCCCGTCTCTCTATCTCTCTCTCTCCTCGGGGTTCGTGGCTCTCTCTCTCCTCTCCTCTCTCTCTCTCTCTCTCTTAATTGTATAGAAATTATATACTGCACTTCATATTATTTTATCGTCAATTTTTCACGCTCACAGTGTCTGTCTGTCTCTCCCCTCCCCCCATCCTCCCTCCCTCTTCTCTTCCCCTCTTTCCGTCTCTCTTTCTCCCTCTCTCTCCCTCCCTCTCGTCTCTCTCTCTCTCTCTCTCTCTCACCTCTCTTCTCTCTCACTCTCTCGTCTGTGTCCTCTGTCTCATTCATACAGAAATTATATACACACTTCATATCAAATTATTTATCTCAATTCCTCTCCACACAAAGTGTCCGTCCTGTCTTCTGTCGTGTCGCTCCCAATTCCTTCTCCTCTTTTTATCCCTCTCTCTCTATCAACATAACTATAGACTGCACTTCACAGGAGTTAGCTTTCATTCCATCCTCCTCTCTCGCTCTATCATACATAAACTTTAGACTGCACTTCACAGGAGTTAGCTTTCATTCCATCCTCCCTCTCTCTCTCTCTATCATACCTAAACTATAGACTGCACTTCCACAGAGTTAGCTTTCATTCCATCCTCCCTCTCTCTCCTATCATACATAAACTATAGACTGCACTTCACAGAGTAGCTTTCATTCCATCCTTCCCTCTCTCTCTCTAGCATTACATAAAACTATAGACTGCTCTTCACAGGAGTAAGCTTTCATTCCATCCTCCCTCTCTCTCTCTAATCATACATAAACTATAGACTGCACTTCACAGGAGTTTGCTTTCCATTCCATCCTCCTCTCTCCTCTATCATACATAACCTAGAACTGCACCTTCAAAGTGTTAGCTTTCATTCCATCCTCCCTCTCTCTCTCTATCATACATAAACTAAGACTGCACTTCACACAGAGAAGTTAGCTTTCATTCCATCCTCCCTCTCTCTCTCTATCATACAATAGAAATATATAATGCACTTCACAGATTTAGCTTTCATTTCCATCCTCCCACACTCTCTCTATCATACATAAACTATAGACTGCACTTCACAGATTCGCTTCATTCCATCCTCCCTCTCTCTCTCTATCATACATAAACTAAAGACTGCACTTCACAGGAGTTTAGCTTCATTCCATCCTCCCCTCTCTCCTCTATCATACATAAACTATAGATTTGCACTTCACAGGAGTTAGCTTTCATTCCATCCTCCGCTCTCTCTCTAATCATACATAAACTATAGACTGCACTTCACAAGGATTAGCTTTCATTCCATCCTCCCTCCCCTCTCTCTCGCTAAATACATAAACTATAGACTGCACTTCACAGAAGTTAGCTTAAATTCCATCCTCCCCCACTCTCTCTCTATCATATACTAACGATATACTGCACTTTCATCAGGAGTTAGCTTAATTCGGGGATCCTCCTAAAGTAACTGTTTTCTTCCTCTCTCCCTGCCATCTTACTACCCCCCACCCTCTCTCTCTCTCCTTTTCCACCCACACCCTCTTTCTCTACCTGTTTTGTATACCCATCTATTTCTCTCTCTCTCTCTCTCTCTCTCTCTCTCTCGCCTCCTCTCTCTCACTCACTCTCACTTTCCACCCACAACCCACTTTCTCTACCCCTGTTTTTACCCATCTATTCTCTCTCTCCTCTCTCTCTCTCCTCACTCGTCTCTCTCTCTCTCTCTCTCTCTCTCTCTCTTTTCCCCCCTCCCTCTTTCTCTACCTGTTTTAACCCATCTATGATCACCTCTCTCTCTCTCTCTCACTCTCTCTCTCATCTCTCTCATCTCCTCTTCCACTCTCTCTCTCTCTCTCTCTCCCTCCTCTTTTCCACCCACAACCTCTTTCTCTACCTGTTTTACCCATCTATTTCTCTCTCTCTCTCTCTCTCTCTCTCTTCTCATCCCCTCACTGCTCTCTCTCCCTCTCTCCCTCGCTCTCCTCCTCACTCCCCCTCCTCTCTCTTCTCTCTCTCTCGCTCATCCACCCCACACCCTCTTTCACTACCTGTTTAAACCTCTATTTCTCGCTCTCTCTCTCTCACCACGTCATCTCTCTCTCTCTCTTCTCTCTTCTCTCCTCTCACTCTCTCTCTCTCGCTCCTTTTCCAACCACACCGCTCTTCTCTACCTGTTTTAACCCATCTATTTCTCTCTCTCTCGCTCTGTCTTCCGACCTCTTCCCTCGACTTGTCTTTTACCCCCCCCCCCCCCTTACCTCCCCCTATCTCTCTGAAAATCTGCGATGATTTAGTAAAACGCGTGAAGTTTGGCAATTGACGCAGATTTAGACTGGGAATTGCAGACACAGTAGAACACGCTGAACCCTTACAGTCAATATACCTGGGATAGATTTGACCCTGTCCATTATGCAAAAAAAAGGAAAAGAGGCCGACTTCATGTTGCATTAGGCTGCTGTGAATTATCGCATCAAGAGGCGCAATACGATCGACAACGTTTTCCAGGAAAAAAAAAACAAAATCCCTGTCATTTTTTTGATTAAGCCATGCTAATGGCATCTCAGAATGCAAGCATAAGTAAAACTTTCTCAATTTACTTATTCAGCTTTTCAGTATTCGATCATCATCGACTTCGTGAGAGATTAGGCCATCCAGTCATTCCTTGTGTTCTTTATAATTCTTACATTGTTGTTATGTTCTTCATACCACCCCCCCCCCCCTTCAATAAGGGGCAATGGCCTTTATATAAAGTAAACCATCCGAGTTCTGAGTTCTTAGCCCCCCCCCCCCCCCCCTCTACATATATATCTGTCTATATCTCTCTCTCCCCTTCCTCTCTCTCTCTCTCTCCCACTACCTCCTTATCTCTCTCTCTCTCTCTCTCTCTCTCTCCTCTCTCTCTCTCTCTCTATCTCTCTCTCTTTCTCAATACCCAGCAGTTCTTCTCCCCTCAAATCCCACCCCTTACGAGGTCTCACAGCCCTTTCCTTTAAACCAGCAACTACTACCTCCTCCCTACCGTCGGGCACAAGGAAAGTACATCTGCCCCATGATAGGAGACCCACCGAGCATCACACTTGATGCCACAGGTTGAAATACAAATTCTGATGGGAGAGCCGCTGTCACGTGACCCATCAATCTGATCAGTGTGACAGCTGTTATACCACACTGCTCCACACAGAGTATCAGTGTTCGTGAACTGAAATTCACTCCCTCTGTCTGTCTGTCTGTCTGTCTCTCTGTCTCTCTCTCTCTCTCTCTCTCTCTCTCTCTTCTCTCTCTCTCTCTCTCTCTCTCTCTCTCTTCCTCTCTTCTCCTCTCTCTCCTCTCTCTCTCTCTCTCTCTCTCTCTCTCCATGTCTGTCTCCCTCTTTCTGTCCTCTTTCTCTCTCTCCATCTGTCCCCCTCCCCCCTCTCTCTCATTCTGTCCTCTTTCCAACTCTCTCTGTCTTTCCCTGTCTCTCTATCTGTGTCTGTCTGTCTGTCTGTCTCTCTTTTTGTGTTGCGTGTGTGTATGTGTTGCGTGTGTTTGTATGGAGGACTGAGGTTGAGGGGTGGGGGCATTTGTGCATGCAAATGTCTGTCTGTCTGTCAGTCTGTCTGTTTTTCTGGGTTTTTTTTTTTTGTTTTTTTTTCCATTTTGTCTCTTTTGTTTCATTTCATCCCACACATACTCTCTTCTCTCCTCTCTCTCTCTCTCTCTCTCTCTCTCCTCTCTCTCTCTCTCTCTCT
>CM031626.1:35061083-35066083 GCA_018398815.1 Conus ventricosus | reverse complement strand
GATCTGACTTACTGTCTGTCTGCATACTGAAGGCATTCACTTCTTTCCATTGATCTGACTTACTGCCTGTCTGCATATGAAGGCATTCACTTCTTCCGGTTGATCTGACTTACTGTCTGTCTGCATACTGAAGGCATTCACTTCTTCCGGTTGATCTGACTTACTGTCTGTCTGCATACTGAAGGCATTCACTTCTTCCGGTTGATCTGACTTACTGCCTGTCTGTCTCAAGTTCATGAACTGTTGGCTGTCCGTTAGCCTTGCTTCGCCACTGAGAATGCCACGCTGTCACGTCTTGAAGAAACACACATGGTGATCGTGGAACAACCCGACCAGCCACCTCAATAACTGGAATCTTCGCCACTGAGAATGCCACGCTGTCACGTCTTGAAGAACACACATGGTGATCGTGGAACAGCCTAACAGCCACCTCCAATAACTGAAATCTTCGCCACTGAGAATGCCACGCTGTCACCACTTGAAGAACACACATGGTGATCGTGAACAGCCCTAACAGCCACCTCCAATAACTGGAATCAGGCACTAAATCGAGGTTGAACTCTTCAAACATACTTTGAAGTCATTTGCACCTGGTTTCATTAATGGCTTGTAATTTTGGTTTGAATGAAACAGAGAAAATGAACGGTATTTAAATTTAAAAAACAAAACAATATCAGTCTTGCGCGCACTTGCACACGCTCAGAACATGACAGATTCCATTACCATCTTCATTTGGCTCGTCAGTCTTCCTTCGCTGATCACGGAAATCGTGGCGAAGCCTCCGTTGGCGTTCGTGTTCCAGAGCTGATTTGCTATGTCCACAGGGCTAATGACCAAAACCAAGCGAGTTGTTTGGTCAAGGGTATCATGAGTCGCTATTCTTTTGATTTCTTCCCGTCCAGTTAGTTTGTATCAAGGGCCAGACAGTGCCACTACAAATAGGGCCGGAATAGCTCAGTTGGTAGAGCGCCGGACTCATAATCTTGGTGATCCTGGAGGTGCAGGTTCGAATCTCCGCCGGGCCGTTTCGGTACAGGGGATTTTTCCTTCGGTGTTAACATTGGTTGTGAATCCACGTCCCGAACAGTCCTTCGGACGAGACTATAAACCGAGGTTCAGTGTGTGAACGCACGCATAGTATCTTGCACACACGTAAAATCCCATCACCAACTTTCGGAAGAGAAGGCCAGTTTGGCCGTTGGTATGGATGACACGTGACACATAGCATGCACCCAACGTGATAAATTGAAAGAATGAAGTAAGAGAATTGAGTGAACGATATCGACTGGATGACACAGAAAACGACTGAATGAAGCGTAGGCATGCAGCTCTTCAGTCGGCACTACATAGGCAGGCAAACCTTTGCGTATACCAGAGTGTAGGTTGCCAGCGCCTAGAACCTTTGGCAAAGCGCTTTATAAATGCTATAACGTTCATGCAGTTCGTAAAGTGCTTCAAAACAGGTTGTTTGTCCCCCTGTTTAAGGTATTTCCGAATGTCGTCTATTGGCTGGGCTGCCAGTTTCTTCTTCTTGTCTGCTGTACAGGGCGGTGGGTCTACTGACCGCATCTAACCTTTGCCGGGTGTCAAAAGTCGATAGTCTGAGAAGTGGAAGTAGATTTCCCTCATGCTCACCAAACCTCGGCTGTCCTCAACATAGTGGATACATAGAGGAACCTGTGCGTCCCCCTGATATCGTTCTTGGAGACAGGAAAAAGCAAGCTGAGTTGGCTATCCTGTCCCATTTCATTTTTGATGCAAGTGATTATTACACAATCGAAACAACCAGTCTGTATTAAGCTTACACTGCCAACATTGACAGATACATTAGCGCAATGTTTACAGAAATCTTTGAAACGGGCGAACACGTTTTAGCAGTAAGTCAAGAAAGTCTACACTCTCTCTCTCTCTCTCTCTCTCTCTCTCCTCTCTCTCTCTCTCTCTCTCTCTCATCTCTCTCTCTCTCTCTCTCTCTCTCTCTCTCTCTCTGTCTGTCTGTCTCTTCTGTCTCTTCTCTCTCTCTGTCTATCTGTCTCCTCTCTCTCTCTCTCTCTCTCTCTCTCTCTCCTCTCTCTCTCCTCTCTCTCTCTCTCTCTCTCTCTCTGCTGTCCATCTGTTTGCCTGTACAAAAAACCTGTTAAGTGTTGGCCCTAAAACACCAAATGCAATGGTCTACGGAGAGATCGGTCGCTATAGTCCTTTCTATAGACAGCACACTTAGCTATTGGTTCTCTTTACAACAGATAGAAGTGAACAGAATACCCAAGCAAGCATATCTTTCCTTGATTAACAGCTTTATGAACAGCACTGACGAACAGAACGATGAAAAATAATTGGGCATATGATAGAAAACGTTGTCTTGATAGATATGGATTTTCTAAAGTGTGGTTAGTTGGTGGGGTCGGAAATATTAATATGTTTAAGAAGAGTTTTAGGCAAAGGATGGCAGACTGTTATCAGCAAGATTGGGTTAGCAAATTAAATTCAAGTGATCGCTTCAACACCTATTATTCATTTAAGTCTCTTTTACAACCAGAACCTTATCTAACCTATTTAACGGTTGAACACTAAAGTAGTGGGAGAAAACAAGTGCAGGCCAACAATTCTTCAGTCATCTAGTAATGACTTGGCAAAGATTTGAATTATTTAAAAAAAAATGGAGATGGAGATAATGGGGGGAATGTATTATAAATATGAGAAACCCTTCACTAGCTGCCTGAGGGAATCATCGTACCCCCCTTCAAAATCAGATCTATTTGTATTGCCTGCTCCTAGGCCTTTCGTCCGCTGGATCGGACTCATCAGGGAGACACGGCTGATTGTGTTTGTGCTCTTGGTGTCAATAGAGACACACCACAGTCCATAATGCTGTGGTGTTCTCACCACCAAGGGTTCAAAAAAGAATCCAACAGCACCCCCGAAGCAGCCAGCGGTTATTTAACGGTTGACAAATTTTATATGTATTTCACGAGATTTCGCCTGGCTTAAACAATCTGAATATAAATAGCAGATACAAAGAAGATGTCCTTTTGTAACCAACTTGAGAACGAACTCCACTTTCTATTCAAATGCAATGCTTATATGCCTTTCAGAGAAAAATATATACTGAAGCACAGACAATTTCAGAACGTGAACTCTGTTGAACTAAAACAATTACTTGCAAACGAAAATGTGCATATTACAAGAGGACATTGCTATGTACATTTATTATGCATTGGAAAAAAAAGAGAACTCGTATCCCACACAGTAATGAATAATTAGTTACCCTCATAAATTAGCATTATTAGTACATCGAAAAATACACTTTTGTTGTCATTTCTCTTTTTCCTCTTATTATGTGTGCACCGCACCTTACATTGTTATAGGCCGGAGGCCTGAAACATTCAAATTGTGTTCAATTGTGTTCCCTCTCTCTCTCTCTTTTCTCTCTCTCTCTCTCTCTCTCTCTCTCTCTCTCTCTCTCTCTCTCTCTCTCTCTCTCTCTCTCTGTGTTGATATGCAGTTCTGTGTAATGTTTTCTTTAACATATTTTGAATGTATCTTTACTTTGTTGAAAGAATGGATGACGAAAAGTCCACTGACTTGTGCTTATTCCTTTTCCAATAAAATAAGATCTCTCCCTGTCTCTCTTATTGATAAACAAAAAAAAAAACACACACACAAAAAAAACAACAAACAAACAAACGATTGTGAGATCGCGTGTTTGTGGCTGTAGCAGTCTACAGACGGGATTGTTTCTGTGGCTGTAGCAGTCTACAGACGGGATTGTTTCCTTTCTTTATTTGTTTGAGTTCATTTTCCTTGTCTTTATGTTTCTCTTTTTTTCATTTTTCCATTCGTTTTTCTTTTTCCTTGTTCGTTTCAGTTTCTCTTAGCTTAAAAAAAAAATCCTTTTTTCCCCTAATTTTTTATTGTGTTACTTTTGTTTTTATTGCTTATATCTTCATTTCGTGGTCTTTCTTCTCTTTTCATTTCGTGGGTCTTTCTTCTCTTTTCATTTCGTGGGTCTTTCTTCTCTTTGCTTCCTTTTCTTTTGCACCCTTTCTTTTCCCTTCTTTGTCTCTCTCTCTCTCCTCTCTCTCTCTCTCCTCTCTCTCTCTCTCTCTCTCTCCCCTCTCTCTCTCTCTCTCTCTCTCTCTCTCTCTCTCTCTTTTATTTTTTCTTAAAATCTTAAATGTTCTCGTGTGCTTGTTTTTATCTTTTCATCGTTCCATTCTAAGTCCCGTGTTTCTTTCTTCTCTGTTCAGTTTTCCTTCCTTTCCTATTTTCTTTCTCTCCTTTATAGTCAGTAGCCGTAAAATGGCCCAGGAGAGGTATGTGAGGGGGTGGGGGTGGAGTTGGGGTTGGGGGTGGAGGTAATGGGGGGGGGGGGGGGGGGTAGAGTGGGGAGGGGTTGCTAAGCGTTACAACAATGCAGTGCCATTAGACTCGCTCACACTGGGGTGGAGAGGATCATAGTGCGTAGATTTTGAACAATGCTGTCCATTTGATGGGTTCTGTGGTGACCGGTGGTGGTGGCGGTGGTGATGATGATGGTGGTGGTGATGGGGAGGGGGTGGGTGGGTTAGGAAATATGTGTGTGTGTGTGTGTGTGTGTGTGTGTTGTGTGTGTGTGTGTGTGTGTGTGTTGGTGTGTTCTTAAACAAATCTTTCAGTCTACTTTATATCCTGCAATCACTGTGTCTCATACCAGTATGATCTTTCGAAACTCAGTTAGATGGGCTTGGTGAACAGTTAAAATAATTCCCTTACTTACATCTAACAAGACACCATCAACGAATTGAACATCCTTAAGCAAGCCAGGCATGACGTAACGGTAATACCTTTAGTGATGTTGTGACTTTTATTTTGGTAGGATCAATTAGCACCGTTAGAAAAATGTTTGACCAGCCGCCGTGGCGAGGTGGTTACGTCGCGGACTCCCGGCTGGGAGGTCGTGGTTCGAATCACATCAGAGTCATGTGGGTTTTTCTGCCCCGACTGCGTAGAGTACAGCCCGT
>CM031626.1:35050761-35051784 GCA_018398815.1 Conus ventricosus | reverse complement strand
ATCAGGACATCAGAAGCTAATTTTTCTCGAAAGCAATATTCCCAATTACCGGTGTGAATTTACAAGAGCCAACGTGATGTCATCCTTGAACCAGTTTTCAACTTTGCCTGAAAGTCCACATTTTCGGAAATAGCACGATATAACTCACCCCTTTAACATTTAACCGCACCTGAGAGGCAGTGTTATTTAAAGTATTCAGTTGCGTCTGTAAACCACCACAGTGTCTAACGTAGAAAAAAAAATGATATCAGAAATTCAGAGACTGGATATAAGTCAAGAATATCCATATAATACTTAGCACGATGCCTACCTTTATCCGTCTTTTAATTTTTTAATTTTTTTTAAAAATTATTTTTCTTATTATTTTTAGCACGCTTATTCAAAAGCCAAAAGAAGGAAAGGATTATTGTATGCCTACCCGCAATTTACACCCGTGATTGTACTTTATTGAACAGTGAACTCTAACTTTAAAGTGAAATTACTCTTCCGCCGAACGAAAGAGACAAATTACAAGATAAAACACGACGCGTTTCGACCTCTTTGGTCTTCTTCAGGCAAAACAAACACCATTCAAGACAATGGAAGCGAAGAACGAACAATCACTTATCTCCTCAAATTGGGCGCCAAAATGGACGCGGAATTTTGGTGTGTCTGTTCCAAGTATGCTTTCTTGCTTTCGCCGTATAATGTGCATATTGTTTTAAATATCGACATGTTGATACCATGTTTCAATGAAACAGGAATTTTTTTTTTTTTTTTTTTTTTTTTACAGAATCAAAACACGTTACAATATCTGTTAAGGTTTCTGTTTCTGTTAAGGTTTCTGTTTCTGTTGAAGGTGTATTGCTTTTGAATGATTATTGTCAGCATAGGCTGAATACGTAAGTGGTCGTTGGAGAGAGAGAGAAGAGAGAGAGAGAGAGAGAGGGAGAGAGAGAGAGAGAGGAGAGAGAGAGAGAGAGAGAGAGAGAGAGAGAGAGACGAGAGAGAGAGAGAGAGAGAGAACGGACGAGCAAAGTTGAT
>CM031626.1:35018396-35034441 GCA_018398815.1 Conus ventricosus | reverse complement strand
TTTTAAAGTCTGAGTCAGCATTTGAAAAGAAAAAAAAAGCTAATTGATCAGCAGAACACCACCACACCCACCCAGCCACCCACACAGACACATCAATCATTTCACTAGTTTTGGGAAGATTTCCACCCATGACGTCATTCGCCACCTTCAAAAACATGACCTTCTTCCTAGCTGACGTCACGCTTCAGGCTTTCACAGTCACACGTGACCCTATCTTTGCCCCGGGTGGTTCCCCAAAATAGTCCCAGTCCCTTGATTTTAATGTGTCTGTTGGAACCATCTGGCTTTTACCTTGATGGCCATAAATCATGAAAGAAAACGAGAAGAATCAACTTTCAGACACTACAGAAACTCTCAAAACAATCTAACTGTGCCAGTCTATAAATGCTCGACTCCTCAAGCAAGGCCGTGAAACGTTAATATTTGGTGTGCAGCTAGCAAATATATCTAGATAAGTAAATCTCCAATACAATCCAGACAGACTACGAGTTCGTCGTTTAGAGGGGGTGCTTTGGACCCTAGATGTGCATGACGCACGGCCCAAACAGCCTCTGGACATGCCCTGGTGCCCACGAACCAAGCACCAGCTACAGGTACCCACAAACCAAGCCACCATCTATGGGTGCTCACGAACCAAGCAACCAGCCATAGGTACCCACGAACCAAGCTACCAGCTATAGGTACCCACGAACTAAGCCATCAGCTATTGCTGCCATGAACAAGCCACCAGGTATAGATGCCCACGAACTAAGCACCAGCTATAGGCACCCACGAATAGGCCATCAGTTATTGCTGCCCACGAACCAAGCCTGCAGCTATCGGTGCCCACGAACTAAGCCACCAGCTATAGGTACCCACGAACCAAGCCACCAGCTATAGGTGCTCACGAACCAAGCCACCAGCAATAGGTACTCACGAACCAAGCCACCAGCTATGAGTCCTCATGAACCAAGCCACCAGCTATAGGTGCTCACGAACCAAGCCACCAGCAATAGGTGCCCGCGAACCAAGCCACCAGCTATAGGTGCTCAGGAACCAAGCCACAAGCAATAGGTGCTCATGAACCAAGCCACCAGCTATAGGTCCTCACGAACCAAGCCACCAGCTATGGGTACTCACGAACCAAGCCACCAGCAATAGTTGCTTATGAACCAAGCCACCAGCTATGGGTCCTCAAGAACCAAGCCACCAGCTATGAGTCCTCATGAACCAAGCCACCAGCTATGAGTCCTCACGAACCAAGCCACCAGCTATGAGTCCTCACGAACCAAGCCACCAGCTATGGGTCCTCACGAACCAAGCCACCAGCTATGAGTCCTCACGAACGAAGCCACCAGTATGAGTCCTCACGAACCAAGCCACCAGCTACAGATGCCCACGAACCAACCACCAGCTATGAGTCCTCACGAACCAAGCCACCAGCTACAGATGCCCACGAACCAAGCCACCAGCTACAGATGCCCACGAACCAAGCTACCAGCTACAGATGTCCACGAACCAAGCCACCAGCTACAGGTGCCCATGAACCAAGCCACCAGCTACAGATGCCCACGAACCAAGCCACCAGCTCAGTTCAGTTCAGTTCAGTGGTTTATTTAATGTCTTTTCATCGCCAGATGATATTAGACACTTATTTAAAAAAATAAAAATAAAAAAGACAAAAAACTCCACACTTAATTTATCATCCACGTGAGTACTTTCAACCCACGTCTGATATGTGCATGCTTACATAAGTGAAATACCCTAGTATTGATCTTTTTAAAATTTTGCAACCGGTGACTGCGAAATAACCATGGCAATTTCAGCAACATGGGAACCATATAAGACAGTACTAACATTACCAAAGTTTGTCATCTCAATACCTTTCTCCTGATAGAGCGTGGTCAACACTGAGCATTCAAATAAAAGATGATGTACAGAAATGTTTTCTCTGCAGACACAAGTAATACCATGAGAATATTTAGTGTTCCAAGTATTCAGCCTTAACTTATGAATTAATCTGACAATGTGCCTGGGACACGATGGTACACTAGACATTTTTTCACTTAAATTCTTCTTATGTATTTTTTTTTCCATGATTTGGATTAATTCACAAGCGGATAAATCTAAGGGACTGTTTAATAATTTTCAGCATTTCTATTTGCTCCTTCTTTTGCAAGACTGTCTGCTATTTCATTCCACTTTATACCACAGTGAGATGGGACCCAACAAAAATCAATTCTTATGCCTAGAGTTATGACACAATGCAGTAGATGTTTTATTTCAAAAAGCAAATCTTTTCTAGCTTTGCAGTCCCAACGCTCTAGTGATTGTAAAACAGATTTGGAATCAACACAAAGTAAAATTTCATAGAAAGCAGTTGGTGTATCACATATGTAAGTCAACGCCTTCAGTATTGCATATAATTCTGAGGTATAGATTGAAAACCCCTTTCCTAAATAATATGATTTCCTGACATTTAAAGTTGGTATAATAAAGCCAGAACACAGTCAGAGGATTCCATTACAGACCCATCTGTAAACACTTTTAAATGATTTGGATAGCTGTTTCTAAATGTTGACGAACTTCAGTTGTTAACATATTTACATTATCACTTTTCTTTATCGAAGTGTATTTGTAATCAAAAGAAGCATTTAGGTGCTCCAAGGAGGCATTGTAGGTACCGCAGGAAATTCGGGTATATCAGTAATTTCAATATTACAATGTGACATAAAGTCAGATGTGTAGTTTCTAATTGGTTGAATATGTGACATGTTTTAGACCTCTTAGGAAAATCTTTACTGGAATCCATCAGTATTTCTTCAGTAACTGAATTTTCAACAGCAAGACTTCTGACAATATTATTTGGATACATCCAATATTCGCTTCTCATTTAGTGGTAATATATTTGTTTCTTTATAACATCTATGAGTGTTTGTATGAACTGGGACTCCCAGAGCTAATTTCATGGCCTTACTGTCTAAGCTTTGCAATCTATTCAAAAGAGAAATAGGCGCAGAGAAATACACTTCCTGCCCATAGGTCAATTTTGATCGACTAAAGAGATGTATAGATGTAAAAGGGTATGACAGTCCTGACCCCATGGTTGCAACATATAATTTTAAGAACGTTTAATCTTTTTCTTGTTTTATCAATCAAATGTTCAATGTGTGTTTTTCCAGTTCAGCTTAGGAGTTAAAAATACGCCCAGGAACTTAACTTTTTGTTTATATTCCAGAATCTGACCATCTAGCAAAAGCGAGGGTAGAATCTTTGGGTTCTCACCATTGTTAAACAACATAAGACATGTTTTTTCTCCAGATAGTTCTAATCCGTTCTTCTTCATATATATATATTTATATATATATATATATAGAGAGAGAGAGAGAGAGAGAGATAATTCATCAGTTCCTTTTGGTACAACTTCTGTACAAAGTTTACTGTTCTTTTATTGGATGCTTCCTTAATTTACAATTTAATCCAAATAGCAATATCATCTGCATATTGAACTACCTGCGTTGCTTTTGACATTGATTTAGGAAGATCATGGATTAGGATTGTGAACAACATGGGAGCAATAACTGATCCCTGAGGAATACCCATACCTACATTCCTATAGGATGAGTAAGTTCTTCCAATCCGTGTACATATGCTTCTTTCTGTTAGGAAGCTTTTAATGTAATCAAACACTCTCCCAGAAATACAAACATTTTTTAATTTGTACAGTAGCCTTGCGTGCCATACGCAGTCATAGGCTTTTTTAACATCAAAACATGTAGCCAAAGTACTTTTTCTGCGGGAGAATTGCTTTTTAATGTGACTGGTCAGTTTCACTAAATGGTCTGTGGTACAGCGACCTTTTCGAAAGCCCGCTTGCTGAACAGGAATCACACCGTCTTTTTCACAGTAATATAACAATCGTTTTTGAATAATTTTTTTCTAAAAGTTTACCAACATGAGATGTTAGAGCTATGGGTCTGTAGCTATGTACAGCTGTCCTCGGTTTACCTTCTTTGAGTACTGGGACTACTACTGAACTTTTCCAGATTCTTGGAATAGTGCCATTAATCCAACATTTTTGGAATAATGAATGCAGTAATACTTTCCACGAAGAAGGTAAATGTCTGATGAGTTGATAGGACACTCCATCAAGGCCAACAGCTGAATCATGTGATTGGGATAGAATCTAATGCTTCTGATAGTTCTGATAACAGTAAGGAGAGTTTAAAAAATGTTCATTTTCTTGTGGAGGAGCCATGTATTCATCTTTTTGCTCCTCATTGTTTCTGTGACAACGGGATTCTGGCTCAAGATGTTTTGATTGGCTACAAGCTGAAAATATATCAGAAAAAGCTTCAGCTTTATCCAAAGCAGAAGGAAAATCAGTTTGTAGCTTTATAGGGTATGACTGACTTTTATAGCAATTTTTCATTTCTTTGACTTTTTTCCAAACTTTCAACAAATCTTTTGATTCTGATACTTCGGTTTCACAAAACTCAACCCAGTACTTCCTTTTTGCTTGAGCAATAATTTTAGAACATTTATTCTTTTCTTGTTTCATGATTATAAAGTTTTCATCTGACTTGTTTTTATCCATGTTTTGTAGCTTTTTCGCTTTGACTGAACAGCGAGTCTACATTCTTCTGTCCACCATACGTTGCCTACATATTTTCCAATCTTTTTGTATTTATATTTTGGGATAGTCTTTTCAGCTGCAAGTAACACTATTTTTGAGAAATTTGCATAAAATGTATCTAGATCATCATCCTCAATTGTTGATGTATTTTGCGACACAGAGAAAAGTTTGAAAGGCTTCCCAGTTGGCCAGTTTATAGTTAAATTTGGGGATTTTGCATTCAGTGGTAGACATTTCATCAAATATATTTTCATTTAAAACGTATTGTAATGGGAAGATGATCACTCCTAAACAATCTTCTACTGTGGACCAGTTATAATTAACTGCTATGTTTGGGGGAAACAAGCGATAGATCTATAGCACTAGACTTGTGTGTAACTACATCAGGAATTCTCGTAATTCTACCGTCATTTAATAGAATTAAATTTGAATCAACAATATTTTCTACAAATCTATTAGATGTCACTTTATTACAACTTGTATCCCAAAAGGGCGCATGAGCATTAAAGTCGCCCATAATAATCCATTTCCTCTTTGTAAAATCAGTATGTTTTAACCAATCTGTGTCATCCTCTTTAGGACCATTAGGATAGTATATGGACAGAACATTATAAACTGTTCCTTATTTACTTTGATGGCAGCACCTGTGGCAAACACACCTTGTTTATCTATAGACACTGGTAGTGGGCTTATATTTGTAAACTCAATGTCAAGTCTAATGTAGATAGCAGTTTGCACCTTTTTATTTACCCCATTGATACTGCAAATAGTAATAGTTCTTAAGTTTGGGAAGCTTTTTCTTTTCCACATTCAATGACTGGAGCGCTAAAACACAATAGTTCTTCTCCAGAACATGACTTTCAAAGGATAACAGGTTAGTGGAAATAGATCTCGCGTTCCACTGAAATACTGTGAAAAGTTTGATCTAACTCCATAGCAGACTGTATTTACAGGCATAACTGTAGTTATGCAGATTATTATCGTTCCCGATATTTCTGACACTCTTATAGTCATGCACGTATATTTAGTCATGAATACAATTGGTAATATCCGTGCAGAAGTAGGTGGGTGGTAGTGACCTGGAATGTCAGGTAAATTGCCGCTGATAACTTTAAGAAACCGGAATAATAGCACATGAACATTTTTAGTCATCAAATAATGATTTAAATACAAAGTATTTCTGACAACAGAACCACAGTCCATTGCAAAATATTGTTTAAATTTTGTAACATTTTCATGAGAATCTAACTATACAAAAATCAGTTTTAAAAGTTTAAACATCAAAGTATAAATTATGGAAGGTGGAAGGAGGGAGAGGGGAACACAGAGTCCAGCGGTGATGACAGCACAGTCAGTAGAACCATGGGGGCGGGAAAGGCGGAGGGTAGAACCCTGGGCTGTGATGGTGAAGAGAGGGGGCTGATCTCCTCCGTGGCTTCTCCCAGAACAGGCGGTGCAGATGCCTCCAAGGGTACTGGCCAGCACGCTCGCTCCTCTGGCTGTTGGATGGATCTCATCTGCAGTCAGGTGCCTGTTGTCTGTAGCATGCAGATGGTGGTAGCTTACGAAATCGATATTTTTCTCAGACTAGTCTGGATTTTGTCATGGCATTGAATAATTCTCTCTTTGTGTCAAGGGCTTTATTTCTCACTGGCGCAGCCTGACTTACTACTATTTTTGCTGTTGGAAATATTTTTCTCACCGTTTTTATGCCTTTTTCCACGTTGATGCTGCATTCTGCTGGTTCTTTTGATTTCACGTCTTCGATTCCAGCGTGAAGAAACAATGCAGTCTGGTTCTGGATGCAAATTTTCTTTGGCGTCTTCAAGAACTGTACTGCATTGCTCGATGGTATAGAGCTTCCTTGTCGCCACCTGCAAACCGTAGGATCGTCCCAGTCGCTTTCCGTCCACTTTACTCATGACAGAGTCATGCAGAATGAGCACTCGCGGTAGATCTTTAGAAGGCTGGGTCTTCTTGTCATCCCGTGTTTTCAACGTTGCGTCACGATGTTGAACGACGTCATTCTTTGGAACAATTTTTCTTTTTTCAGCCGAGATGGGCTTTTTGGATGGTGACTTCACGCATTCGGCATAGGTAGTATATTTTGCCGACTGCGAACAAGTGGTGGCATCAGCGTGGCCACCGGCATCAGTCTGGCATCCAGAACTCGTGGTGGAAGGTGAGTTTTTTTCTTGGATGCCGGCTTGTTGCTATTTTGTTCTCTCGCCGTGCAGATTTTGTGGTCTCTGTCAAGTGACTTTCTAGACAGGCAACAGCGGCACTCAGGTTTTGAATAATTTCTTTTAGTTGATGTATTTCTTTCAGTGTCTCTTGACAGCAGCAGCCAGTATGAGATGTTGACATTTTCTTATTATTTTTATCAACCGTGCCGACCGTCAAACGGTTTATCATAGGCTGTCCGATTGACATTTGTAAGGCACTCATTTTGATCTTTTGAGGGCACAACTGATGGGTTTTCCAATATCTTCGGCGTTACCTTCTTTTTAGGTACCACTGTGATTTTCCAGTTAATGATGAGCTCTTTGTTCGCGTCATTTTGAAGTTTTCTTTCGCATCGTTAATATTTTCTGGTGCTCACGACGCCATCTTGATCAAGCCACTAGCTACAGATGCCCACGAACCAAGTCACCAGCTACAGATGCCCACGAACCAAGCCACCAGCTACAGATGCCCACGAACCAAGCCACCAGCTACAGATGCCCACGAACCAAGCCACCAGCTACAGATGCCCACGAACCAAGCCACCAGCTATGAGTCCTCACGAACCAAGCCACCAGCTACAGATGCCCACGAACTCAGCACCAGCTACAGATGCCCACGAACCAAGCCACCAGCTACAGATGTCCACGAACCAAGCCACCAGCTACAGATGCCCACGAACCAAGCCACCAGCTACAGGTGCCCACGAACCCAGCCACCAACTACAGAATGCCCACGAAACCCAGCCACCAGCTGCAGATGCCCACGAACCAAGCCACCAGCTACAGGTGCCCACGAACCCAGCCTGCAGCTGTAGGTAAAGATTATCGCACAGGGAGAGCTCAAGTCTGTCTGGCACTTGGTTGGCAGTCTGTTGTGGAGAAGCCAAACTCTGAGATTCAGATCTAGGCAGGGGATACTCGTCAGCACTGAAAGACAGATCGTCGACGAAAGAGAAGACTTGAATAAGAATACACGGCGAGATGCAGTTCCGTTTGCCATGACAGGCTGTCAGTCTAGGTAAGCAATCCCCTGAACTCAAACACTGCCCTCTGGTCACACGCCTCAGTTAGGATTTACCACTAAGACACTACATAATCCACGTGTTTTGAGGCCTACCAATACATGTGAGCCAGCATTTAATGTTAAACTGATAATTGATCAAAAGAACAACACCCGACCCATGATTTTCCTTGTATTGGTGGATCTTCACTGATATAGTCACAAACAATCTTCAAACACGTGACTTTTCCTCTCCGTTGACGGCACATGTCAGGCCTTTGCACTCACCTGTGACCCTCTCTTTGCGCCTGCTTGAAGACCCGAAAGAGGCCCAATTTCCTTTGAGTTTCATTTGTGTGCTGAGAACCCCCTGTCCTGTAGCTTGATGGCCATATGAAAGAAATGAGGAGAATCAACTTTCAGGTGTAATCAACGTTATCTACACAATCTAATTGCGCCAGTCTATAAATACTCGACTCTGCTTAGCAAGGCCTTGAAGCACTATTTTTGTGTGTGTGTGCAGCCAGTGAGCGAAGGGGAAAATAGCCCCAAGTAAAACTTGACCCGGCCAACTGAATTGTGCCAACCATGGCGCAGGTTTTGGAAAGATGAGGACACACGTGCATCAGCAACTGTGTATTGAGCACGGGAGAAGAACTAGAAATGCTGGACACAGAAGAATAACATTGTTACAATTTCCGGAGACAGTCTGTCACAAGAAGAATGGGTTTGGTTTGGTGAGAGAAAAACGTGGGGTTTCTTTCTTTGTGACCTGCTTCTTGTTCTCCTATTTCTACTTGTTTTATTCTCGTTGTTGTTATTGTTGCTGTTGTTGTTGTTGCTGCTGTTGTTATTGTTGTTGTTGTTGTTGTTCTTCTTCTTCTTCTTCTTCTTCTTCTTCTTCTTCTTCTTCGTTTTCTTCTTCGTTTTCTTCTTCTTCTTCTTTTATCCCCACCCATCTTATATCAGGAATGACAGTCATTATCAGCAACATTTATCCACCTTCTTCATCTCCATGTCGCCATCGTCATAATTGTCCTCTTTATCTTCTTTTCTTCTTCATTGTCGTCGCCATCATCATCGTCATCCCCCTCCTCCTCCTCCTCCTTCTCCTCCTCCTCTTCTATATTCTCAGCCAGAGGGCTGGATGTAAAAAAAAAAGCATTCATACTTGGTCCACTGCCCTCTTAAAATAAAATTCGTTCGTTCGTTCGTTCGTTCTCCTCCTCCATATTCTCCTTCTCCTCCATATCCTCCTCATCTTCCTCCTCCTTCTTCTCACTCTCTTCCTTTTTTTTTTAACCGAGATTTCTTGGGCGAACATTTTTCTCGTAAACAAAATGTTAAAAACCTTGCATTAAACAGCCACATAAGAAACATTTTATATTTTTCATCGATATCATAAACATGCCAGACATATTCTGGAGCTCGCTGTCAAAAAAAAGAAGAAGAAAAAAAAGTGACAAACTTGGTTCTTTTATTCTTACGTGGTTGTAAACATAAGACCGTCTTCGAAGTATTGAGTGCCTTGGTGGTAAGGGCGTTATATAATCTAAAAACGCACGTTTGCTTATATCTCTGGGATATGCGCTTGCCTTTTATCATCGGGTTTCCTTTGAGGAGGAGGAGGGGCAGTATGGGGAGGGAGTACCAAAATGGATTCAAGGGGCACGTGGCATAGAAGAGACATGACATGTCGGACACACACACACACACACACACACACACACACACACACACACACACACACACACACACAGACTGACAATGTTTTCTCAATGATGGTTCTTACACCAGAGTTCATGATATATCTACACATAGACCTACTGCTATTGATTTAACCTACTGCTATTGATTTAACCTTGGTTTCACCTAAAAATGGCTTTGTCGTGTGCATGGGAAACTTATAGTGAAAACTCTTGGGAGTGATCACATACCAATCATTATTACAGTTAATCAGTCCGCTGATTTTGAAGACACAAAACCTGTTGATACAATTCCAAGATTTGATTATAAAAATGCCAATTGGTCTCAATTTTACGACACACTTAAAGATCTAGACATAAGCGTGTCCCCAGATGATGATATTGATACAATGTATGACACGTTTTGTACTTCTGTTCTAAAAGTGTCTGGTTCATGTACTCCTAAATTGAAGAATCAGGATTCGAAAGGGGGTAAACATCTCGGTAATGTTTGGTGGACTGAAGATTGCGATAAGGTAGTTAATGAGAAAAAACGGTTATTCAAGGAATACGTGCACACCAAAAAAAGTCAAGATAAGAAAATGGTAGATGAAAAATTTAAAGAAATGAAACACTCAAATGTACATAGTAATAGAGTTATGGAACAAGCCAAAAAGGATTATTGGGATGTTTTTTGCAAAAGAAACACATTCGATCATAAAGATAGTAGAATGGTATGGCAAGAGATGAAAACGATGAAAATGGAATAAAACTCCCAGAATATCGTATCATTCTTAATAATAACAAGCTACCATCATCCACAGACAAAGCAGAAGCGTTTGTCGACAAGTTTGCTAAAGTAAGCAGGTTAGATGGGTTGTCTGAAATCAACGCCACAGTAACATTACAAGAGGTGAAAGACGCCATAGATTCTCTCCCAAACAAAAGACAGCTGCTGGGATTGACGCCATTCAAATGAAATGATTAACCATTTTCCAGACAAATGGATAATCATTTTACTTAGTATATTTTAAAAAAATGCTGGAGCTCAGGTCATTTGCCACAAATATGGAAAGAATCAGTAATAGTACCGATTCACAAGGAAGGTAAACTGAAAGAAAGTATAGATAGCTACAGACCTTTTTCATTAACTTCTCATGCCTGTAAACTTCATGAAACAATTGTTTTTAAATAGAATAAACTACTTTTCTGAAAAGAACAAAGTTATTCCCCAAAACAAGCGGCTTTCGAAAGGGTAGAAGTGCTATTGAACACTTGGTCAAACTTACCACTCAAATTAAACATCAGTTTTCAGGAGAAAATGTTTACTAGCAACCATTTTTGATATCACTAAAGCTTACGATCAAGTATGGCACTCTCGTTTGCTTTATAAACTTAAAGAGATTGGATTATCAGGAAACATTTATGATTTTATTAAACACTTCTTAGAAAATAGATATATTAGAACGAAGGTAGGGAACTCCTATTCTACAAGAAGAAAATTACACATGGGTATTCCTCAGGGGTCTGTTATTGCCCCTTTACTTTTAGTATTCTAATGTACGATTTTACCCACAAAGATTCCTAAAAATATAGAACTAGCCCAATATGCAGATGACATATGCATATGGATGAAAGTGACATTAAAAAAAGTACATCTGTCAGACCACAAAACTATATTAAATAGTTATATCAAAAAGAACTAAATACCTTTTCTGATTATATGACTGAAAATGGTTGGCAAATATCAACTGAAAAAACACACATGATGTTCTTTAATACTGGATCTGATCCAGTTAATATGCCTTTATTCCAAGTCAACGGCATACCCATTAAATATACAAAAATAGTTAAATTCTTTGGAGTAAATTTAACATCAAAGTTGTCATGGAATTTTCATATAGAGCATGTTCTACCGAAAGCTCGATAAACTTTTAATCTATTAAAGATTATAAGCAAGCATGCTTGGGATCAGGGCACAGTTACTCTTTTGTACCTTTCTACTGCACTGGTAAGATCAAAATTAACGTATGCACAAGAGGTGTTCTTCAGTGCACCCAAATACTTACTGAAAAAACTTCAAAGTATTGATTCCAAAGCATACAAGATAGCCATGGGACTACCAGTCCATGCCTCTTGTACAAAAGCATACAGTGCTGCTGGGATATTACCACTGGAAGAAAATAGGAATCTTGCATGCACCAAATTTGTTACACGAAGTTCTACTAAAGACAGCAATATAGGCCCTGAAATAAATATCAAATCGGACACTGATTTTCCCAAAAGGGCTAAAAGCATTTCATCTCAAATGACTCTAAGAACATATACTTCCTCGATTTTAGAATCCTCAGATATCAAACTAACATCTATTGCAAAAAGATCTATTGTGTCTCCTATCCCTCCCTGGAAACTAGTACGAGCACATTTTGCTATTGAGCATACAGATTTAACAAAGGCTGAAAATTCTCATTTGTTATTATCCAATATGAAAATGCATTTGCATAATCACTACTCCAACCATTTTAAGATATACACTGATGGATCATTAATCAATGAACATGCTGGTGCAGCATATATTTATCCCAGGCCTTAACAAAGAAAAGTCATATTATCTCGGAAAAAAATCTATTTTCACTGCCGAGTTTAACTGCTATAACAATGGCCTTAAAGTTTGTTGTTGATTACCCGCAAAATTTATTTAAAGTTGTTTTTTGTGTAGATTCTAAGTCAGTTCTTACTGCAGTGAAAATTTTAAATTAAAAGTTCGACCTGAGATGATCACTGAAATAAATAACTTAGTCCATTTCCTTTCAGTTAGAGACACTGAAGTAACATTTCTTTGGATGCCCTCCCACTGTGGGTTATATTATAATGAAAAGGTTTGATGTTCTAGCAAAGAGAGGAGCAAAACGATCTTCAGATTCACATTTTTTAACTTCTCTTTGTCAGTGCAAGAGTGATATACTTTGGCGGAAGAAGTACAATTTTCTCATTTTCATTTGATAGAAAAAGAAGCTGGGTGCTATGGTTTACACGATGAAATGAGAAGTATTCATGAAAAGTTAAGTAATGTCGATCAAAACATTTATCGTAGACGACAGATAAGTTCCTTGATCTGTAGATGGAAACTGGATTGTTTTAAAACAAAGTATGTCAAAAATATACATTGCATATGTGGTCATAGCATATCAGCTGATCACATTCTTTTGTGTAACTTAATGAAAAAAATTCATTCCAAATACGTCTGTACGGCCTATTCAAAATGTTTTCCTGTCAGCAAGTGAAACATATCTTTTCTTTTTACACTTAGCTAAAAGTCAAGTTGGCAAATACTTATAATAGATAGCAATCAGTAGTGAGATGAGACAGAAGAGTTATATGTTGTTTGTTGTTGTTGTTGCTGTTGTTGTTGTTGTTTTCTTCTTCTTTATCTTTGATGAAGTGGATTTTCTATTTTTGTGTTATAGTTGTAGATAAATTGTTGCTGTTTTGTTTGTTTTTTGGACTCGTTGTGTTAACCTTTTTTCCCCCGGCCCCGATTTTTTTCCCGTCTAATATCACGTAATGTGGAAAGACGTAAAACAAAACAACAACAACAGACTGACAGACAGATGGGCAGTCAGCCAGCCAGCCAGCCAGCCAGCCAGTCAGACATAGATACATACAGACAGAGAGACAGACAGAGACAGAAACAGCGACACAGAGAGACAGAGGAACATAGAGAACACAATAATGAAATGGTCAGCACACAATAGCGGCACTGTTGAATGAAAGCAATAACAGAAAACTCTTCCGACAAAATCGGGTCATTTCTCGTGTGCCCCTCTCTCCAGCCCAACAAGACTCCTAAATTCTCTTACCGTCATGACGCGTTCTCCAACAAAACGCTGCGTGAGAATGCCTCACGGAAGCTGCATTAATAGTGAACAGTCTATTTAAAGCAGTATATCAAACAGAATCTGTGTCAAATTTGAATGCAAAGGGGGGGGGGGGGGGGGGGGGGAGAGAGGAGAGGGAGAGAGGAGAGAGAGAGAGAGAGAGAGAGAGAGAGAGAGAGAGAGAGGAGAGAAACAGACAGACAGACAGACAGACAGGCAGGCAGGCAGACAGGCAGACAGATAGAAACAGAGACACACAAGGAGACAGTGAGAGAGAGGCACACTAACGAAATGTCAACGCAGAATACCGACACTATTGAATAACAGCAATAAAAAAAAGTCTCCCGAGTAAAATCGGGTCTTTTTTTCTTTTTTCTTTTTTTTTTTTTTTTTTCTTTTTTTTTTTTTTTTTTTTGGGGGGGTCCCCTGTCCCCAGCCTAGCACGTCTCCTTAATTATCTCACCGTCATAACGCTTTCTCCTGTGGATTGTCTCCTCTTTCTTCCATGCCTGAGACCCAGCCAATTCAGTTATCGCCAGCTACCAGCGATGCATGAGGAACCCCATCCCCAAACAATGACTTTACAGCATAGGGGAACTGGGTTTTCCCTGCACACTGCCAAGACTGATACTGCATTCTGCTGTGCACTGAATGAAGACTGGGATCAGTGCGTGGACATGGTCTCTGTCACAGTGCCTTCAGAAAGAACAGGGATTAGTTTCCTTGTTTATTTGCAGAATGCAACGTGGTCCCTCTTCTTATGTCGAGAATTCTGAAATGAAACGTTGTAAGATGTGAAATGCCACGTACAGTGTTCTGTCTAGGACAACAGAAATAAACTATAAAATCTGTAGAGTAGAAAGCGCTATGTACACCTCAATAAAGCTGCACTGATCATTAAAAAAACAAAACAGTCCGGTTGAAGCAGATGTCGAACAGAAACTGAGTCAAACTAGAATGCAAGGGGACCAGTCGCCGTGCCGAAGTGGTTAGCGTCGCGGACTCCTGGCTGGGAGTTCGAATCCCATCAGAGTCATGTGGGTTTTTTCTGCCTGACCGGCTCCTACCCAGAGTTGAGTTTGCTGCGGACTCAGTTCGGAAGACTGGAACCACACAGTCGAGTTACATTCACTTAATGGATGCGTTTCTGAGAGTGTTGCTCAAATTTCCTGACCAACACTGCAGGTGCCTGTATCTCTCGGGCCTTATTGATGCTGGGATATATTATGAAAGGAAGCATAGAGTACAGCCCTGTCATGCAGTCTCAGACCGAAACGAAAATCCATAGCATCATCTCATTCATCCTCATTCTCATCGATTAGCATAAAAAATGTCCCAAATTCTGTGGCCATTCATGCCCTGCTCTCTGGTGACTCATTGTCGATGTCCTCTCCACGTCTGTGGCCATGGTTTGGTTCCGTCAGGGTCACCGGTATCGGGCGGGTCCATGGGGGCTGGCGTTGGACGACGTGGTGGCGCCCTCCAGACGGAGAGCTCACTCACACCGGCTCTGCGACTAAGCAATTATTGTCGTCAGTAGGTGGCTTAGTAGGTGGTGTCCTGCGTATGTTAGATCAGAACAGGCGCCACTGAACACCACCGAAGTGAATCGGCAGCAGTGCAGTGTCTCCTCCGGTGGGTTGCCTCTTGACGACTTGACATTGACTGATCCCTGTGGATTGCCGGTGCCGGGGCTACGGCGGTGCCGACCGGCTGTGGCTGTGGACAGGGTGTCGTAATGAGCGGCGTGGGTGCACTGCCTCTGAAGTGGCACAGAGGTTGGGTCAGAAAAAAAAGAATGCCAGGGGAGAGAGAGAGAGAGAGAGAGAGAGAGAGAGAGGAGAGAGAGAGAGAGAGAGAGAGGGAGAGAAAGGGAGGGGGGACTAAGAGAGAGGGAGGAGACTAAGAGGACAGACAGGCTGACAGACAGACATACAGACAGACAGAGAGAGGGAGGGGGAGAGGGAGACAAAGACAAACAGAGAGAGAAAGAGAGAGAGAGAGAGAAAGAGAGAGAGGAGAGAGAGAAAGAAAGAGAAAGAGAGAGAGAGAGAGAGAAGAGAGAGAGAGAGAGAGAGAGGAGCACAATGAGGAAATGTGAACGCTGAAGAGTGACACTATTGAATTCAACCAATAAAAGAAAACTCTCCCACCGTAAATCGGGTCATTTCTTGTGTCCTCCTATCTCGGCCCTACAAAACTCCTAAATGATCTCAACGTCACAAACGCTTTCTCCTGTGCACTATCTCCTCTTCGTCCCATGCCTGAGACCCAGCCAATTCAGTTATCGCCAGCTACCAGCACTGCACGAGGGACCCCATCCCCAAACAATGACTTTACAGAATAGGGGAACTGGGTTTTCCCTGCACACTGCCAAGACTGATACTGCATTCTGCGTGTGCTGCATCAACACTGGGATCAATTCGTGGACAGGATTGACATCACAGTACATAGCTTTCCTGCTTTTTTGTTTGTTTTTGGTTTTTTGTTTCACTTGTTATGTCCTGAATACTCAAATGAAACGATATGACATGCGGAACACTGCGTACCACGTTCTGTCCAGAACAACAAAACAGACTACGAAGTAGGTAGAGTGAAATGCTCTCTGCAGAATGTCTCATGACCTAAATTAAAAGCAATTT
>CM031626.1:35017182-35018296 GCA_018398815.1 Conus ventricosus | reverse complement strand
TCTTTAAACAAATACAGAGCATGAGTTTGGCGAAATATTCGGCGCACAGGTTTATTTTCAATGCTTTTAATATTTTTTTTTGATTTTTTATATTTTTATTTTTTATTCAAAGACAAGGCTTTGCTAGGAATTAGAGGGCGCCAGAGCGGCAGGAATGGAGAGTGAGTAGAGGATGAATCTGGCGGTAATAGTGGCGGTGTATTATGTTGAATAGCGAGTGGTGTGGCCACACACCTAAATTAGGATTTTGCACAAAATCACTGTATATATATATATATATATATATATATATATATATATATATATATATATATATATTATATATACATATATATTGAATTATAAACAAAGCTTGCTCTTATGTCTTAGATTGAAGAAATAGGGGGAGATACGCATTCATATCTGTAGTGGTAGATGATTCTGCCTAACTAACAGTATGTGCATGAGTGGGTGAATGGGGAAAATAAAATAAATGCTTCTCAAAATGAGCCTTCAGCAAGCTTATATTCTCCAAGGGGGAGACATCCTCCAATAGGGAGGGAAACTCACTAACATATAACTCCTGGTCATATACCGATATTTCGAAACTTGGTGGTTTCTCCTCAGTGACCGCGGAAAGTGGTAATTTGACTCCTCTGCCTTTTCAGTTTTAAGAAGAATGCAATCCCAGAAAGGTTGGTGTGCAATACCGTAGTATGTTTGTTGAGTTTTCAAAAAACCAACCAAAGGTGCCATCTAAGAAGCAAAAGAAAATCATAAAAGAGCAAAACAAGCTACATTTTCTTGTGAAAAGTAGAAAATATAAAAAGATATCCTCTAAGACACAAGTGCTGAGGGCAAGTTCTTGGAATGAATCCGCAAGGGACTAAAATACAACAAACTAATAAATTCCAAGGATAAGTACCGCACCATTCCAGCAACTTACAGAGCAGCTTGGTGTTGCAATGACTGCAAGAAATATTGAATTATAAACAAAGCTTGCTCTTATGTCTTAGATTGAAGAAATAGGGGGAGATACGCATTCATATCTGCAGTGGTAGATGATTCTGCCTAACTAACAGTATGTGCATGAGTGGGTGAATGGGGAAAATAAAATAAATGCTTCTCAAAATGA
>CM031626.1:35004682-35009682 GCA_018398815.1 Conus ventricosus | reverse complement strand
GAGGTACCGCTTTGTACTCTGCAGAAAAGCAGGAAAGCACTCCCTGTTCTCTCCAAAGGCACTGTGACAGAGACCCTGTCACACATTGATGTCAGTGTTGATGCAGCCCCACGCAGAATGCAGTATCAGTCTTGGCAGTGTGCGGGGAAAAACCCCAGTTACCCCGCGCGTGTAAAGTCATTGTTTGGGGATGGGGTTTCCTCATGCATCGCTGGTAGCTGGCGATAACTGAATTGGCTGGGTCTCAGGCATGGGACGAAGAGGAGACAATGCACAGGAGGAAAGCGTTTATGACGGTAAAAATAATTTAGGAGGTCTTCTAAGACTTGGAGATAGGGGGACAGAAAAAATGAGCCAATTTACTCGCGAGAGGTTTGTTATTTTGGGTTTGTTATTCAGCAGCGTCGCTATTCTGCGTTGACATTTCATCATTGTGCTCTTTTCGTCTCTCTGTGTCTCTGTTTTTGTCTGTTTGTCTGTCTGTCTCTGTCTTCATCGCTGTCTCTCTCTCTCTTTTCTCTCTCTCTCTCTCTCCTCTCTCTCTCTCTCTCTCTCTCTCTCTCTCTCTCTGTGTCTCTTTCTCTCTGTCTCTCTCTGTCTCTTTCTGTCTCTCTCTCTCTGTCTCTCTCTCTCTTTCTCTCTCTCTCTCTCGCTCGCTCTCTCTCTCTCTCTCTCTCTCTCTCTCTCTCTCTCTCTCTCTCTCTCTCTCTCTCTCTCTCTCTCGGGGCGCATGAACTGAGTTCATAGGAGTCGGACGTGTTGTTGACGAGCTCCGTGCAAACTGTTTAATTACGCCGTAATTAGTCCATGTCCGAACCCTTGCTTGCACAGTCATTTCTATGAAGGATCATGCCTTCATCACAGCTGATTTTCGGGTGAAATGTGGTGGATTTCTGCCGACATTTATCAACTTTATGTGCAAAAGGGCTAAGAAATACGCCGCCATGTTCCAAAGGACATTGAAGGTGAAGTCGCTGGCTGGCGGTGTCATTGTGGGTTGCCCCCTCACGTACTTGTTCTGGGGGAGTTTTTACTACAGTGTGGCGACGTCGAACAGAACCCGGGCCTCGTCAAACTGCATCTCCAGTGCTGCTCGGAGAGTCAGCACTGAGAAGTCGGGAGCCGTTTCACCAGCTCTGCCCCTCGTGACCCGTTGCTAAAACCGACCATGCGGAATTTAATGTCCGTGCTCCAGTCTTTTAAGTGACAAATTTGACAATATGAACGAAGATATCAAAAACATGAAAGGGACATTATTGGCGACATCAAAGATGACGTGAAGGACATTCGAGATGGTCATGCGGTTCTGCAGGAGGAGGTGACGCCCCTCAAGGATGAAGTGGCCGTTCTTCGTCGGGGAAAACGACGCGTTGAGAAGCGGATGCAGGACAACGAACGGAAAAGCAGACGACTTAGAAGGACGATCAAAAGGAACAATTTGATTTTCATGGAATTCCGTGCACCGAACGAGACACAGTCTGATTGTGAAGGACTCATCAGTGACGTGATTGTTGACAAACTCGGACTGACAGGTGATTTCCCAGTTCGATCGTGTGCATCGTCTGAATTCCAAGCCCAACTCACCGATCATCACCCGCTGCACTTTCTTCAAAGACAAAGAAAAAATACTGAAGTCCAAACATAATCTGAAAGGTAGTGAGGTGTTTGTTGGTGAGGACTTTTCTCTACGTGTCAGAAATGTGCGTAAGTCATTGTACCCTTTTCTGAAGAAAGCCAGAGAGGAAGGTAAACGGGCATCGATGATTTTCGACCAACTTCTTATCGAGGGAAGAAAGTTTTACCTTGATGAAGAACAAAGGCTTACGGGGGTGTGAATAGGGGGGTGGCCAGCCCAGCTTGACACCGGCAGTGTACGACAGGAGGGGGCGTGACAACCGGGGTGAATCAGATGGATTATAATGAGGTCAGGCGTGTGCGCGCAGTGAGTACAGAACTGGTTCACAGGGGGGTCACTGGATTGGTTGATGTATGGGGAGGGGGGGGTGGCAGGAGATTGATGTGGTATCAAGTGACACTTTTTAAGTTCCGATTTCATACTATTAAATATAATATATTTTTGTGCAAACACTTGTCATGTAACTCGTTACGTTATAGAAAGAATGGTACGGATAAAAATAGAACTGCTGACGACCGTCTCCGGGGACCGGAGTGTGTTTTACGGTCAGATGTAAATATTTGTGGATTAAATGAGGGGGCTTCTCAAAAGGAAAAGGGAATTGCTGACGACCGTCTCCGGGGACCGGAGCGTGTTTTACTGTCAGATGTAAATAATTGGCGGTTTCAAGGAGGGGACATCTCAGAAGGAAAATGGTTATGACGAAAGACGTAAAAATTATGACAATATTTCGTCGTTCAACCAGGGAAAACACCAAACCCTAAGTTCTCAGAAAGGAAAACAGCACTTTTGTTAGTCGTTTTTTACGCAACGTTAATATGGTTCTAAACAATTCGAGATTTCTTTTTCATTTATACATTGGAATATAAATGGACTGCTGTCTAAGGTAAACAACAGGGATTTCATGTCTTACCTGTTCAAAATTGATTTCATATGCCTAGTAGAAACTTTTGTAGATGATCTTCAGCATGTTCATTTTCCAGGTTTCACTATTTTTTCCAAGCCAGCCATTAAAATTTTACTAAGAAAGGAAGAATGTCAGGTGGCATACTATGTCTTATCGAAAATAAACTGATGTCTTATATTCAAGAAATTAAGACAAATTCTCCAAATTGTCCTTTTGTTTTTGATTGACAAGAGTCTTTTTGATTTAACAACAGATGTTATATATGCATGTACATATGTCCCACCAGAGGGTTCACCTTATTATACTCATTTTGATATCGTTAATGGTATAAGTGCACTTGAAGAATGTCTTTTTGATTGTTTGATTCGGTTTGATGACGTGGTATGTGATTTTATCAGGAGATTTAAACGGTAGAACCTCCAACTGTTCTTCTGATGTTTCTGGTGACGATGGTTTATTTGGAAATCATTTCAACAGCCGTTCTGTTTATAATTGCCATGTAAGAAAATCTGCTGATAGCACAAATTAATTGTTATGGAAAATGTTTGTTAAACATGTGTACAGCGCTTGGTTTATGTATACTCAATGGCATTTGTAATGGTGATATGATGGCAACTATACTTATATATCACAAACAGGAAACAGTGTTAATGATTATTTTCTAGTCTCCAAAGAATTACTGACTATTTTGTTTTCTTGTTGTGAACTGATTGTATCAGAAAGATTTAGAATCAGACCATTTACCCATTGAGTTTTATTTGAAATTGCCTGGGAGTACTAACAAGGTAAGTGTTTCCACTCCAGTGGATGAAAAAACAGTGTATTGAAAAATTTGTGTGGAAATCGGATTTTGCGAATGCTTATATTAGTGCGATGCATTCAGATGAATCACAATCGTCCCTCGATCGTGCAATTGATTTGGTTGATCATGATTGAACATGTTTAATGAATGTATCAAAAAACAAGCAAGTTGTATGAAAAAGAATATCTGGTTGTCAAAGGGTGATAAAAATGACTGGTATGATAAGGAATGCACATTAAGCAAGATTAGAGCAAAAGGTTTGCTCTCAATATTCAGGAAGACAAGGGAAAGAAAGTGATAGTGATGCTTACTGTATTGCACGAAGGGAATATAAGAGTATGTTGAAAAGGAAAGAAAACAGTATAATGATATGTTATTGGAAAAACTTGTTTCAACAGTAAACAACCAAAGAGAGTTTTGGAAAACTGTTAAAAATATATCCTTTAAACGTAAACAAGTTCATAGTAATTTAAGTGTGGATGAATGGTATAAGCATTTTTAAAAACCTACCTGAAAGAGATGAATTCACAGACATAGCTATTATAGATAATGATGTAGAAACTCGTGTATGAAAACGAAGAAGAAAGCAGAGCTATGAATCGGCCCATATCAAGAGAAGAAGTAATGCTTGCAATACGAAAATTGAAAAATGGTAAAGCTGCAGGACCAGATGGGGTTATAGGGGAAATGCTAAAATTTGCAGGGACTCGATCAGTTGATTTTTTGTAAATATTTTAATGCATTGTTTGACAAGGGTGTTTTCTCAGACAACTGGACAGACTCTATTGTACTTCCTTTATTTAAAAAGGGTGATGTAAATAACCCTAACAATTATAGAGGCATATCTTTGTGTGACATTAGCAGTAAAATGTATAGTGCAGTTATAAATAACAGACTTCAAGAATGGATAGAAGAATATAATTTGACGGTGTGAACACCAAGCGGGTTTTAAAGAGGGTATTCTACAGTTGACCATATGTTTACTTTATTGGCATTAATACAAAAACAGTTTTGTTTAAACCGCAAACTATACGTTGCCTTCATTGATTTTGAAAAGGCATTTGATTATATAGAAAGGAATTGTTATGGCCGATACTTTTGAAAAATGGAATTAAAGGCAAACTATATAAATCTATTCGTAGTATGTACATGAATGTAAAGCTAGGGTCAGATGTGGCGCTAAACTGACGGAATACATCAAATGTACTCGTGGGGTAAAACAAGGTGATGTTTGCAGCCTATACTGTTTTCTTTATTTATCAATGAATTAGCACTAGAAGTGATAAGAGGAGGCAGACATGGTGCAACCTTTAACACTATTACTTTGAGCTGTTTATTCTATTACTGACTGATGATGTGGCATTAGTGGCTGAAACGGTTATTGGCCTGCAGACACAGATCAATAGTCTGTGTCGTGCAACGGCAGCGTTACACTTGAAGGTGAATATGAACAAAAGTAATGTTGTTGTGTTTAGGAAAGGTGGTTATTTATTGCTAGTGAGAAATGGACTTATAATGGAATAATCATGCCTGTTGTAAATGCGTACAAATATCTGGGAATTTATTTCTCTACGAGAATTAGTTTTGTAGCAGCGTGCAATAATCTTTCTAGTCGAGCCAAGAATGCTTTGTTTGTATATTGCAAAAATTGTATA
>CM031626.1:34984682-34999682 GCA_018398815.1 Conus ventricosus | reverse complement strand
AGTGAAAATAGATTTTTTTCCGAGATAATATGACTTTTCTTTGTTAAGGCCTGGGATAATATATGCTGCACCAGCATGTTCATTGATTAATGATCCATCAGTGTATATCTTAAATGGGTTGGAGTAGTGATATGCAAATGCATTTTCATATTGGATAATAACAAATGAGAATTTTCAGCCTTTGTTAAATCTGTATGCTCAATAGCAAAATGTGCTCGTACTAGTTCCAGGGAGGGATAGGAGACACAATAGATCTTTTGCAATAGATGTTAGTTTGATATCTGAGGATTCTAAAATCGAGGAAGTATATTTCTCTAGAGTCATTTGAGATGAAATGCTTTTAGCCCTTTTGGAAAATCAGTGTCCGATTTGATATTTATTTCAGGGCCTATATTGCTGTCTTTAGTAGAACTTCGTGTAACAAATTTGGTGCATGCAAGATTCCTATTTTCTTCCAGTGGTAATATCCCAGCAGCACTGTATGCTTTTGTACAAGAGGCATGGACTGGTAGTCCCATGGCTATCTGTATGCTTTGGAATCAATACTTTGAAGTTTTTTCAGTAAGTATTTGGGTGCACTGAAGAACACCTCTTGTGCTACGTTATTTTGATCTTACCAGTGCAGTAGAAAGGTACAAAGAGTAACTGTGCCTGATCCCAAGCATGCTTGCTTATAATCTTAATAGATTAAAGTTTATCGAGCTTTCGGTAGAACATGCTCTATATGAAAATCCATGACAACTTGATGTTAAATTTACTCCAAAGAATTTAACTATTTTGTATATTTAATGGGTATGCCGTGACTGGAATAAAGGCATATTAACTGGATCAGATCCAGTATTAAAGAACATCATGTGTGTTTTTTCAGTTGATATTTGCCAACCATTTTCAGTCATATAATCAGAAAAGGATTTAGTTCTTTTTGATATAACTATTTAATATAGTTTTGGGGTCTGACAGAGTACTTTTTTTAATGTCACTTTCATCCATATGCATATGTCATCTGCAATTGGCTAGTTCTATATTTTTGGGAAATCTTTGTGGGTAAATCGTACATTAGAATACTAAAAAGTAAAGGGGCAATAACAGACCCGAGGAATACCATGTGTAATTTCTTTTTGTAGAATAGGAGTTCCCTACCTTCGTTCTAATATATCTTTTTCTAAGAAGTGTTTAATAAAATCATAAATGTTTCTGAAAATCCAATCTCTTAAGTTATAAAGCAAACGAGATTTGCCATACTTGATCGTAAGTTTTAGTGATATCAAAAATGGTGCTATAAAAAAATTTTCTCCTGGAAAACTGATGTTTTATTTGAGTGGTAAGTTTGACCAAGTGTTCAATAGCACTTCTCCCCTTTCGAAAGCCTGCTTGTTTGGGGGATAACTTGTGTTCTTTTCAGAAAAGTAGTTTTTTTCTATTTAAAAAAATTGTTTCATGAAGTTTACAGGCATGAGAAGTTAATGAAAAAGGTCTGTAGCTATCTTACTTTCTTTCATTTACCTTCCTTGTAAATCGGTACTATTACTGATCTTTCCATATTTGTGGCAAGACCGAGCTCCGCATTTTTTTAAAATATACAAGAAAAATGATTATCCATTTGTCTGGAAAATGGTTAATCATTTCCATTTGAATGGCGTCAACCCCAGCAGCTGTCTTTGTTGGGAGAGAATCTATGGCGTCTTTCACCTCTTGTAATGTTACTGTGGCGTTGATTTTCAGACAACCATCTAACCTGCTTACTTTAGCAAACTTGTCGACAAACGCTTCTGCTTTGTCTGTGGATGAGGGTACTTGTTTATTAAGTGATCATATTCTGGGAGTTTATTCCATTTTTCATCGTTTCATCTCTTGCCATACCATTCTACTTCTTTATGATCGAATGTGTTTCTTTGCAAAAAATCCCAATAATCCTTTTTGGCTTGTTCCATAACTCTATTACTATGTACATTTGAGTGTTTCATTTCTTTAATTTTTCATATCCATTTCTTATCTGACTTTTTTTGGTGTGCACGTAAATTCCTTGAATAACCGTTTTTTCTCCCTTAACTACCTTATCGCAATCTTCAGTCCACCAAACATTACCGAGATGTTTACCCCTTTCGAATCCTGATCTTCAATTTAGGAGTACATGAACCCGACACTTTTAGAACAGAAGTACAAAACGTGTCATACTTGTATCAATATCATCATCTGGGGACACGCTTATGTCTAGATCTTTTAAGTGTTCGTAAAATTGAGACCAATTGGCTTTTTATAATCAAATCTTGGGAAATTGTATCAACAGGTTTTGTGTCTTCAAAATCAGCGGACTGATTAAAGTAATAATGATTGGGATGTATCACTCCAAGTTTCACTAAAAAGTTTCCCATGCACACGACAAAGCCATTTTAGGGGAAACCAAGGTTAAATCAATAGCAGTAGGTTAAATCAATAGCAGTGGTCTATGTGTAGATATATCATGAACTCTGGTGTAAGAACCATCATTGAGAAAACATTGTCAGTCTGTGTGTGTGTGTGTGTGTGTGTGTGGTGTGTGTGTGTGTTGTGTGTGTGGTGTGTCCGACATGTCATGTCTCTCTATGCCACGTGCCCTTGAATCCATTTTGGTACTCCTCCCCATTTCTGCCCCTCCTCCTCCTCAAAGGAAACCCGAAAGTAAAAGGCAAGCCATATCCCAGAGATATAAGCAAACGTGCGTTTTTAGATTATATAACGCCCTTACCACCAAGGCACTCAATACTTCGAAGACGGTCTTATGTTTACAACCACGTAAGAATAAAAGAACCAAGTTTGTCACTTTTTTTTCTTCTTCTTTTTTTTGACAGCGAGCTCCAGAATATGTCTGGCATGTTTATGATATCGATGAAAAATATAAAATGTTTCTTATGTGGCTGTTTAATGCAAGGTTTTTAACATTTTGTTTACGAGAAAAATGTTCGCCCAAGAAATCTCGGTTAAAAAAAAAGGAAGAGAGTGAGAAGAAGGAGGAGGAAGATGAGGAGGATATGGAGGAGAAGGAGAATATGGAGGAGGAGAACGAACGAACGAACGAACGAATTTTATTTTAAGAGGGCAGTGGACCAAGTATGAATGCTTTTTTTTTTACATCCAGCCCTCTGGCTGAGAATATAGAAGAGGAGGAGGAGAAGGAGGAGGAGGAGGAGGGGGATGACGATGATGATGGCGACGACAATGAAGAAGAAAAGAAGATAAAGAGGACAATTATGACGATGGCGACATGGAGATGAAGAAGGTGGATAAATGTTGCTGATAATGACTGTCATTCCTGATATAAGATGGGTGGGGATAAAAGAAGAAGAAGAAGAAAACGAAGAAGAAAACGAAGAAGAAGAAGAAGAAGAAGAAGAAGAAGAAGAAGAAGAAAACAACAACAACAACAACAATAACAACAGCAGCAACAACAACAACAGCAACAATAACAACAACGAGAATAAAACAAGTAGAAATAGGAGAACAAGAAGCAGGTCACAAAGAAAGAAACCCCACGTTTTTCTCTCACCAAACCAAACCCATTCTTCTTGTGACAGACTGTCTCCGGAAATTGTAACAATGTTATTCTTCTGTGTCCAGCATTTCTAGTTCTTCTCCCGTGCTCAATACACAGTTGCTGATGCACGTGTGTCCTCATCTTTCCAAAACCTGCGCCATGGTTGGCACAATTCAGTTGGCCGGGTCAAGTTTTACTTGGGGCTATTTTCCCCTTCGCTCACTGGCTGCACACACACACAAAAATAGTGCTTCAAGGCCTTGCTAAGCAGAGTCGAGTATTTATAGACTGGCGCAATTAGATTGTGTAGATAACGTTGATTACACCTGAAAGTTGATTCTCCTCATTTCTTTCATATGGCCATCAAGCTACAGGACAGGGGGTTCTCAGCACACAAATGAAACTCAAAGGAAATTGGGCCTCTTTCGGGTCTTCAAGCAGGCGCAAAGAGAGGGTCACAGGTGAGTGCAAAGGCCTGACATGTGCCGTCAACGGAGAGGAAAAGTCACGTGTTTGAAGATTGTTTGTGACTATATCAGTGAAGATCCACCAATACAAGGAAAATCATGGGTCGGGTGTTGTTCTTTTGATCAATTATCAGTTTAACATTAAATGCTGGCTCACATGTATTGGTAGGCCTCAAAACACGTGGATTATGTAGTGTCTTAGTGGTAAATCCTAACTGAGGCGTGTGACCAGAGGGCAGTGTTTGAGTTCAGGGGATTGCTTACCTAGACTGACAGCCTGTCATGGCAAACGGAACTGCATCTCGCCGTGTATTCTTATTCAAGTCTTCTCTTTCGTCGACGATCTGTCTTTCAGTGCTGACGAGTATCCCCTGCCTAGATCTGAATTCTCAGAGTTTGGCTTCTCCACAACAGACTGCCAACCAAGTGCCAGACAGACTTGAGCTCTCCCTGTGCGATAATCTTTACCTACAGCTGCAGGCTGGGTTCGTGGGCACCTGTAGCTGGTGGCTTGGTTCGTGGGCATCTGCAGCTGGTGGCTGGGTTCGTGGGCATCTGTAGTTGGTGGCTGGGTTCGTGGGCACCTGTAGCTGGTGGCTTGGTTCGTGGGCATCTGTAGCTGGTGGCTTGGTTCGTGGACATCTGTAGCTGGTGGCTTGGTTCGTGGGCATCTGTAGCTGGTGGCTGAGTTCGTGGGCATCTGTAGCTGGTGGCTTGGTTCGTGAGGACTCATAGCTGGTGGCTTGGTTCGTGGGCATCTGTAGCTGGTGGCTTGGTTCGTGGGCATCTGTAGCTGGTGGCTTGGTTCGTGGGCATCTGTAGCTGGTGGCTTGGTTCGTGGGCATCTGTAGCTGGTGACTTGGTTCGTGGGCATCTGTAGCTAGTGGCTTGATCAAGATGGCGTCGTGAGCACCAGAAATATTAACGATGCGAAAGAAAACTTCAAAATGACGCGAACAAAGAGCTCATCATTAACTGGAAAATCCACAGTGGTACCTAAAAAGAAGGTAACGCCGAAGATATTGGAAAACCCATCAGTTGTGCCCTCAAAAGATCAAAATGAGTGCCTTACAAATGTCAATCGGACAGCCTATGATAAACCGTTGACGGTCGGCACGGTTGATAAAATAATAAGAAAATGTCAACATCTCATACTGGCTGCTGCTGTCAAGAGACACTGAAAGAAATACATCAACTAAAAGAAATTATTCAAACCTGAGTGCCGCTGTTGCCTGTCTAGAAAGTCACTTGACAGAGACCACAAAATCTGCACGGCGAGAGAACAAAATAGCAACAAGCCGGCATCCAAGAAAAAAACTCACCTTCCACCACGAGTTCTGGATGCCAGACTGATGCCGGTGGCCACGCTGATGCCACCACTTGTTCGCAGTCGGCAAAATATACTACCTATGCCGAATGCGTGAAGTCACCATCCAAAAAGCCCATCTCGGCTGAAAAAAGAAAAATTGTTCCAAAGAATGACGTCGTTCAACATCGTGACGCAACGTTGAAAACACGGGATGACAAGAAGACCCAGCCTTCTAAAGATCTACCGCGAGTGCTCATTCTGCATGACTCTGTCATGAGTAAAGTGGACGGAAAGCGACTGGGACGATCCTACGGTTTGCAGGTGGCGACAAGGAAGCTCTATACCATCGAGCAATGCAGTACAGTTCTTGAAGACGCCAAAGAAAATTTGCATCCAGAACCAGACTGCATTGTTCTTCACGCTGGAATCGAAGACGTGAAATCAAAAGAACCAGCAGAATGCAGCATCAACGTGGAAAAAGGCATAAAAACGGTGAGAAAAATATTTCCAACAGCAAAAATAGTAGTAAGTCAGGCTGCGCCAGTGAGAAATAAAGCCCTTGACACAAAGAGAGAATTATTCAATGCCATGACAAAATCCAGACTAGTCTGAGAAAAATATCGATTTCGTAAGCTACCACCATCTGCATGCTACAGACAACAGGCACCTGACTGCAGATGAGATCCATCCAACAGCCAGAGGAGCGAGCGTGCTGGCCAGTACCCTTGGGAGGCATCTGCACCGCCTGTTCTGGAGAAGCCACGGAGGAGATCAGCCCCTCTCTTCACCATCCAGCCCAGGGTTCTACCCTCCGCCTTTCCCGCCCCCATGGTTCTACTGACTGTGCTGTCATCACCGGCTGGACTCTGTGTTCCCCTCTCCCTCCTTCCACCTTCCATAATTTATACTTTTGATGTTTAAACTTTTAAAACTGATTTTTGTATAGTTAGATTCTCATGAAAATGTTACAAAATTTAAACAATATTTTGCAATGGACTTGTGGTTCTGTTGTCAGAAATACTTTGTATTTAAATCATTATTTGATGACTAAAAATGTTCATGTGCTATTATTCCGGTTTCTTAAAGTTATCAGCGGCAATTTACCTGACATTCCAGGTCACTACCACCCACCTACTTCTGCACGGATATTACCAATTGTATTCATGACTAAATATACGTGCATGACTATAAGAGTGTCAGAAATATCGGGAACGATAATAACTGCATAACTACAGTTATGCCTGTAAATACAGTCTGCTATGGAGTTAGATCAAAACTTTTTCACAGTATTTCAGTGGAACGCGAGATCTATTTCACTAACCTGTTATCCTTTGAAAGTCATGTTCTGGAGAAGAACTATTGTGTTTTAGCGCTCCAGTCATTGAATGTGGAAAAGAAAAAGCTTCCCAAACTTAAGAACTATTACTATTTGCAGTATCAATGGGGTAAATAAAAAGGTGCAAACTGCTATCTACATTAGACTTGACATTGAGTTTACAAATATAAGCCCACTACCAGTGTCTATAGATAAACAAGGTGTGTTTGCCACAGGTGCTGCCATCAAAGTAAATAAGGAATCAGTTTATAATGTTCTGTCCATATACTATCCTAATGGTCCTAAAGAGGATGACACAGATTGGTTAAAACATACTGATTTTACAAAGAGGAAATGGATTATTATGGGCGACTTTAATGCTCATGCGCCCTTTTGGGATACAAGTTGTAATAAAGTGACATCTAATAGATTTGTAGAAAATATTGTTGATTCAAATTTAATTCTATTAAATGACGGTAGAATTACGAGAATTCCTGATGTAGTTACACACAAGTCTAGTGCTATAGATCTATCGCTTGTTTCCCCAAACATAGCAGTTAATTATAACTGGTCCACAGTAGAAGATTGTTTAGGGAGTGATCATCTTCCCATTACAATACGTTTTAATGAAAATATATTTGATGAAATGTCTACCACTGAATGCAAAATCCCCAAATTTAACTATAAACTGGCCAACTGGGAAGCCTTTCAAACTTTTCTTGTGTCGCAAAATACATCAACAATTGAGGATGATGATCTAGATACATTTTATGCAAATTTCTCAAAAATAGTGTTACTTGCAGCTGAAAAGACTATCCCAAAATATAAATACAAAAAGATTGGAAAATATGTAGGCAACGTATGGTGGACAGAAGAATGTAGACTCGCTGTTCAGTCAAAGCGAAAAAGCTACAAAACATGGATAAGAAACAAGTCAGATGAAAACTTTATAATCATGAAACAAGAAAAGAATAAATGTTCTAAAATTATTGCTCAAGCAAAAAGGAAGTACTGGGTTGAGTTTTGTGAAACCGAAGTATCAGAATCAAAAGATTTGTTGAAAGTTTGGAAAAAGTCAAAGAAATGAAAAATTGCTATAAAAGTCAGTCATACCCTATAAAGCTACAAACTGATTTTCCTTCTGCTTTGGATAAAGCTGAAGCTTTTTCTGATATATTTTCAGCTTGTAGCCAATCAAAACATCTTGAGCCAGAATCCCGTTGTCACAGAAACAATGAGGAGCAAAAAGATGAATACATGGCTCCTCCACAAGAAAATGAACATTTTTTAAACTCTCCTTTACTGTTATCAGAACTATCAGAAGCATTAGATTCTATCCCATCACATGATTCAGCTGTTGGCCTTGATGGAGTGTCCTATCAACTCATCAGACATTTACCTTCTTCGTGGAAAGTATTACTGCATTCATTATTCCAAAAATGTTGGATTAATGGCACTATTCCAAGAATCTGGAAAAGTTCAGTAGTAGTCCCAGTACTCAAAGAAGGTAAACCGAGACAGCTGTACATAGCTACAGACCCATAGCTCTAACATCTCATGTTGGTAAACTTTTAGAAAAAAATTATTCAAAAACGATTGTTATATTACTGTGAAAAAGACGGTGTGATTCCTGTTCAGCAAGCGGGCTTTCGAAAAGGTCGCTGTACCACAGACCATTTAGTGAAACTGACCAGTCACATTAAAAAGCAATTCTCCCGCAGAAAAAGTACTTTGGCTACATGTTTTGATGTTAAAAAAGCCTATGACTGCGTATGGCACGCAAGGCTACTGTACAAATTAAAAAATGTTTGTATTTCTGGGAGAGTGTTTGATTACATTAAAAGCTTCCTAACAGAAAGAAGCATATGTACACGGATTGGAAGAACTTACTCATCCTATAGGAATGTAGGTATGGGTATTCCTCAGGGATCAGTTATTGCTCCCATGTTGTTCACAATCCTAATCCATGATCTTCCTAAATCAATGTCAAAAGCAACGCAGGTAGTTCAATATGCAGATGATATTGCTATTTGGATTAAATTGTAAATTAAGGAAGCATTCCAATAAAAGAACAGTAAACTTTGTACAGAAGTTGTACCAAAAGGAACTGGATGAATTATCTCTCTCTCTCTCTCCTCTCTATATATATATATATATATATATATATATGAAGAAGAACGGATTAGAACTATCTGGAGAAAAAACATGTCTTATGTTGTTTAACAATGGTGAGAACCCAAAGATTCTACCCTCGCTTTTGCTAGATGGTCAGATTCTGGAATATAAACAAAAAGTTAAGTTCCTGGGCGTATTTTTAACTCCTAAGCTGAACTGGAAAACACACATTGAACATTTGATTGATAAAACAAGAAAAAGATTAAACGTTCTTAAAATTATATGTTGTCAACCATGGGGTCAGGACTGTCATACCCTTTTACATCTATACATCTCTTTAGTCGATCAAAATTGACCTATGGGCAGGAAGTGTATTTCTCTGCGCCTATTTCTCTTTTGAATAGATTGCAAAGCTTAGACAGTAAGGCCATGAAATTAGCTCTGGGAGTCCCAGTTCATACAAACACTCATAGATGTTATAAAGAAACAAATATATTACCACTAAATGAGAAGCGAATATTGGATGTATCCAAATATATGTCAGAAGTCTTGCTGTTGAAAATTCAGTTACTGAAGAAATACTGATGGATTCCAGTAAAGATTTTCCTAAGAGGTCTAAAACATGTCACATATTCAACCAATTAGAAACTACACATCTGACTTTATGTCACATTGTAATATTGAAATTACTGATATACCCGAATTTCCTGCGGTACCTACAATGCCTCCTTGGGAGCACCTAAATGCTTCTTTTGATTACAAATACACTTCGATAAAGAAAAGTGATAATGTAAATATGTTAACAACTGAAGTTCGTCAACATTTAGAAAACAGCTATCCAAATCATTTAAAAGTGTTTACAGATGGGTCTGTAATGGAATCCTCTGACTGTGGTTCTGGCTTTATTATACCAACTTTAAATGTCAGGAAATCATATTATTTAGGAAAGGGGTTTTCAATCTATACCTCAGAATTATATGCAATACTGAAGGCGTTGACTTACATATGTGATACACCAACTGCTTTCTATGAAATTTTACTTTGTGTTGATTCCAAATCTGTTTTACAATCACTAGAGCGTTGGGACTGCAAAGCTAGAAAAGATTTGCTTTTGAAATAAAACATCTACTGCATTGTGTCATAACTCTAGGCATAAGAATTGATTTTGTTGGGTCCCATCTCACTGTGGTATAAAGTGGAATGAAATAGCAGACAGTCTTGCAAAAGAAGGAGCAAATAGAAATGCTGAAAATTTATTAAACAGTCCCTTAGATTTATCCGCTTGTGAATTAATCCAAATCATGGAAAAATATATACATAAGAAGAATTTAAGTGAAAAAATGTCTAGTGTACCATCGTGTCCCAGGCACATTGTCAGATTAATTCATAAGTTAAGGCTGAATACTTGGAACACTAAATATTCTCATGGTATTACTTGTGTCTGCAGAGAAAACATTTCTGTACATCATCTTTTATTTGAATGCTCAGTGTTGACCACGCTCTATCAGGAGAAAGGTATTGAGATGACAAACTTTGGTAATGTTAGTACTGTCTTATATGGTTCCCATGTTGCTGAAATTGCCATGGTTATTTCGCAGTCACCGGTTGCAAAATTTTTAAAAAGATCAATACTAGGGTATTTCACTTATGTAAGCATGCACATATCAGACGTGGGTTGAAAGTACTCACGTGGATGATAAATTAAGTGTGGAGTTTTTTGTCTTTTTTATTTTTATTTTTTTAAATAAGTGTCTAATATCATCTGGCGATGAAAAGACATTAAATAAACCACTGAACTGAACTGAACTGAGCTGGTGGCTTGGTTCGTGGGCATCTGTAGCTGGTGGCTTGGTTCATGGGCACCTGTAGCTGGTGGCTTGGTTCGTGGACATCTGTAGCTGGTAGCTTGGTTCGTGGGCATCTGTAGCTGGTGGCTTGGTTCGTGGCATCTGTAGCTGGTGGCTTGGTTCGTGAGGACTCATAGCTGGTGGCTTGGTTCGTGGGCATCTGTAGCTGGTGGCTTGGTTCGTGAGGACTCATAGCTGGTGGCTTCGTTCGTGAGGACTCATAGCTGGTGGCTTGGTTCGTGAGGACCCATAGCTGGTGGCTTGGTTCGTGAGGACTCATAGCTGGTGGCTTGGTTCGTGAGGACTCATAGCTGGTGGCTTGGTTCATGAGGACTCATAGCTGGTGGCTTGGTTCTTGAGGACCCATAGCTGGTGGCTTGGTTCATAAGCAACTATTGCTGGTGGCTTGGTTCGTGAGTACCCATAGCTGGTGGCTTGGTTCGTGAGGACCTATAGCTGGTGGCTTGGTTCATGAGCACCTATTGCTTGTGGCTTGGTTCCTGAGCACCTATAGCTGGTGGCTTGGTTCGCGGGCACCTATTGCTGGTGGCTTGGTTCGTGAGCACCTATAGCTGGTGGCTTGGTTCATGAGGACTCATAGCTGGTGGCTTGGTTCGTGAGTACCTATTGCTGGTGGCTTGGTTCGTGAGCACCTATAGCTGGTGGCTTGGTTCGTGGGTACCTATAGCTGGTGGCTTAGTTCGTGGGCACCGATAGCTGCAGGCTTGGTTCGTGGGCAGCAATAACTGATGGCCTATTCGTGGGTGCCTATAGCTGGTGGCTTAGTTCGTGGCATCTATACCTGGTGGCTTGGTTCATGGGCAGCAATAGCTGATGGCTTAGTTCGTGGGTACCTATAGCTGGTAGCTTGGTTCGTGGGTACCTATGGCTGGTTGCTTGGTTCGTGAGCACCCATAGATGGTGGCTTGGTTTGTGGGTACCTGTAGCTGGTGGCTTGGTTCGTGGGCACCAGGGCATGTCCAGAGGCTGTTGGGCCGTGCGTCATGCACATCTAGGGTCCAAAGCACCCCCTCTAAACGACGAACTCGTAGTCTGTCTGGATTGTATTGGAGATTTACTTATCTAGATATATTTGCTAGCTGCACACCAAATATTAACGTTTCACGGCCTTGCTTGAGGAGTCGAGCATTTATAGACTGGCACAGTTAGATTGTTTTGAGAGTTTCTGTAGTGTCTGAAAGTTGATTCTTCTCGTTTTCTTTCATGATTTATGGCCATCAAGGTAAAAGCCAGATGGTTCCAACAGACACATTAAAATCAAGGGACTGGGACTATTTGGGGAGACCACCCGGGCAAAGATAGGGTCACGTGTGACTGTGAAAGCCTGAAGCGTGACGTCAGCTAGGAAGAAGGTCATGTTTTTGAAGGTGGCGAATGACGTCATGGGTGGAAATCTTCCCAAAACTAGTGAAATGATTGATGTGTCTGTGTGGGTGGCTGGGTGGGTGTGGTGTGTTCTGCTGATCAATTAGCTTTTTTTTTCTTTTTCAAATGCTGACTCAGACTTGTACTAGGCCCTAAAACGCTTAAATAGATCACATCGAGGTTTAGTGCAAAATCCTAATTGTGGCGTATGGCCTGTTTAGCCTGGAGGCGCGAGCTAACAGTTCGTAATACGAGCTGGTAGGGGACGTGACTCTTCACCACACGCGAACAATCTTAAAGTGACTGTACTGGATTAAGGGTCTTACCCCGCAGTGGATGTTCCTTTCATTTGAGACTCTTGGATAAAAAAAGAATAGGTGGTGGTGGTGGGGGGAGGGGGGGTAGGTGGTGGTGGTGGGGGGAGGGGGGGGGTTGAAGGCGGAAAGAAAAATGGGGAATGTGTGTGGGAGGGGGGTTGAGGGGCACGGGGGGGGGGGGGTATAGGGGGAGGCAGCCGCTCTTTCCCCCTCCCTCCTTCCCCCCTGCCCTTGGCGAGAACACAACCATCATCACCAGGGGTAAAAGGACTCTTCCCAGGAAAGTAATGGGGAGAAGCCATGTTGATTTGGCAATACTCAGACCATTTACACATCACTTTCCCTGAACAATCCATCCTTTTAGCAGAGACATATCGCTCCTGGTCATTGCGAGTACTTCAAGAAGACGATTCTTTGTGACCCGGGATTGATTCATTGTGTTCTCCACCAATATCCACCCACTTAACCTATTCTCCATTCCCAACACACAAAGATTATAATGTACCGCACGACTCTTGTCTCTCAGAAGTCTTCTCTTATGAATTTTTATGTTTTCGTAAATGACTTGCTCATAAATGTTTTACATAAACTCATAAGATTTCAGCAAAGTGAACTGAAAGTGTTCCCCTTCCCTCCCCACCATTCCAGTGATCCGATTTAGTAGCATTGTGAATGAGCAAAATAGACTGAACCAGCCGCTGTGGCGAAGTGGTTAGCGTCGCGGACACCCGGCTGGGAGATGGAGTTTTCGATTCTTATTGCAGCTGCCTGTCTGTGGGATTTTTCTGCCCCGACTAGCTCCTACCCGGAATTCAGTTTGCCACGGGCTCAGGTGCGAAGGCTGGGACCACTCAATCGAGTTTCATCCACTTAATGGATGCGTCTCTGAGAGTGTTGCTCAAATTTCCTGACCAACACTGCAGGTGTCTGTATCTCTCTGGCTGATTGACGCTGGGATGTATTATGAAAATAAGCGTAGAGAAGAGCTTGTCATGCAGTTTCAGCTCGAAATCGAATCCGTAGTATCATCTTTATCATCCTCATTCTCATCGATCGCCATATTACAAAGCCGGTGGTGCTTTACGCCCTGTTTTCATGGTGAGTTTAGTTTTGATTTCCTCCCTCTCTGTGTCCATGGCCTTGGTGATATCTTGTCGGAGTCTCCGGTATCAGCAAATGCATGAGGCTATCGTTGGAGGGACACGGAGGTGCTCTCCAGAGGGAGAGATCACTCTTGCTGGCTCCTCGACGAACCAATCATTCCTTGCCATCAGTGGGGCATTTAGAAAGTTGGTATCCTGGCAACTGAAAACCACCCAGGAGAGAACACTGGATGCGTTTGACACCAAATGCTTCAGAAAAATCACGGGCATCAAGTGGACTAGCTTTGTAGGAAACGAAGAGATAAGAGGGAGGTGGTAACAGCTTCCTGCATGAACCACAATCTGTAAGCCACGCCTCTGCTGGCGAGGCCCTGAACGGAGTCCCCCTATGACAAGACCTGCAACACGGACCATCAGTGGACCACACAGAAATGAGAAAGAGAGAGAGAGAGAGAGAGAGAGAGAGAGAGAGAGAGAGAGAGAAGAGAGAGAGAGAAGGAGAGAGAGGGAGAGAGAGAGAGGGGGGGCAGAGAGAGAGAGAGAGAGACAGAGACAGAGAGAGAGAGAGGGGGATACAGAGACAGAGAGAGAGAGAGGGAGGAAGAGAGAGAGAGTGTGACAGAGAAGCAGAGGAGAGAGAGAGAGACATAGATAGATAGTGAGAGAGAGAGAGAGAGAGAGAGAGAGAGAGAGAGAGAGAGAGAGAGAGAGAGGGAGAGCTAAGAAAGACAGAGAGAGAGACAGAGACATAGACCGAGAGAGACAGAGACACAGAGAGAGACAGACAGACAGACAGGCAGACATAGAGAGAGAGAGAGAGAGAGAGAGAGAGAGAGAGAGAGAGAGAGAGAGAGAGAGAGAGAGAGAGTGGGGGGAGAGAGGAAACCGAGAGAGAGAGATTGACACACACACACACACACCACACACACACACACACACACACACACACACACACACACACACACACAGAAGGGCGACCCAAGATACGTTGGCGACAGACAGTGGAGAGACAGATCTTCGTCCAATCCACGGGAATATCAGGAGGTCAGCACACTTGCAAAGGACCAATCACAGTGGGGAGAAAAAATATTGGTCCAATCCACTAGAATATGAGGGAGGTCAGCACACTAGCAAAGGACCAATCACAGTGGGGAGAAAGATCTTGGTCCAGTCCACTAGAATATGAGGGAGGTCAAGCACACTGGCAAAGGACCAATCACAGCGGACTGCTTTGACCACCTCATGCGTTGCTCGAGGCCGAAATCGTTCCGCTGGTAGAGCGCCAGACTCGTAATCCTAGTGGTCCTGGGGTTTGCAGGGTCTAATCTTCGCCGGGCTGTTTTGGTTCAGGGGAGTTTTTTCTCTCTCTCGGAGCTGACGTTGGTTCTGACTCCGTTTCCCAAAAAGTCCTTCGAATGAGACTATAAGTCGAGGCTCCGTGTGTGAACGCACGCATAACATCTTGCACTCACTTGAAAATCCTAGCACCAACCTTCTGAAGAGAAGGCCAGTAAAGTAATAGATTTCATGATTGATTTTCGAATCAAAGTAAGAGTAATAGATTTCACTCTGTATCGTGTTGAGATACTTTTATCCTGTTAATGGACCTCTTGTTTATTCGTTCAATCTT
>CM031626.1:34952182-34979682 GCA_018398815.1 Conus ventricosus | reverse complement strand
GACAGACAGACAGACAGACACACACACACACACACACACACACACACACACACACACACCACACACACACACACACACACACACACACATATACACACAGCCAGAGAGACAGAGACAGAGACAGAAGCAGAGACAGAGACAGAAGGACAGATCATTTGTTTCAAGAAGTTTCAATAAGTTTTGTAATAATTTCTAAAGAGCTTCAGAACACTTTTATGGAAGTTTAAGGCACTGTTAATACATTTGGGGGAGCTGAAGGAAGTTGTTTGTTTTTCAGACTTTCAAGATTTGAAAAAATCCACTATTCCCTCCACTCCTCTCCCTCCCTATATCCAACCTAACCCCACCCTCCACCCACCCCCCCCCACCCCCCAAAGAAAAGACAAGAAACGAAAACAAACAAACAAACAAACAAACAACTCGCGTATAGTAGGCATCCTTCAGTCTCAGAAGACTATGGAGTTGCGCTCTAGGTGTCTATTCTGGTACAGCGACGGGTGTGGATGGCCAGTCCGATGCGGAATGACAGTCCCTGTGGCAGAGGGCACAGATGAAGTCTGACGCTGGTCTGTCTGCCTGGGCTGCAGCCTTTTTTTCTCATTCTCTTTTCCCCGTGCTGCTGAGCGAGTGTCTCTTCGAACTTGGAAAGACCTTGCTGCACAGTTTGTCTTCAGGCTGACCGTTCGAGGGCTGTTGCTTCCCAGTTGTTATGGTCGATGTTCAAGGCTTTTAGGTCCCTCTTGCACACGTCTTTGAATCCCAGCTGTGGTCTCCCTGTGGGACGTTTTCCCTGCACAAGTTCTCCATAGAGGAGGTCTTTAGGGATCCGTCCGTCATCCATGCGCACGACATGTCCAAGCCAGCGTATTCGTCTTTGTTTCAGCAGCGTGTACACGCTGGTGCATCCGGCTCTTTCCAGGACAGTGCTGTTTGGGACCTTGTCCTGCCAGGTGATGTTCAGAATGCGTCGGAGGCTACGCATATGAAAAGCACTGAGCTTTCGCTCTTGTGGGCACGCAAAGTCCAAGACTCGCTGCCATACAGGAGGGTGCTCACGACGCAGGCTCTGTAGATCTGGATCTTTGTGTGCTCGGTCAGCTTGCTGTTGTTCCATGCTTTCTTTGTCAGTCTGGTCATGGTGGTAGCTGCCTTGCCGATGCGCCTGTTGAGCTCTGCGTCGAGTGAGAGGGCGTCTGAGATTGTTGAGCCCAGATAAACAAAGTCATGGACGACATCCATGTTCATGGTCATTGATGCTGATGACTGGGGGAGAGTCAACATCCTGTCCCATGACCTGTGCTTTCTTCAAGCTAATGGTAAGCCCGAAGTCTTGGCAGGCATCGCTGAAGCAAGTCATGAGCTGCTGTAGGTCCTCAGCTGAGTGGGCGGTTACTGCTGCGTCGTCTGCAAAGAGGAAGTCACGCAGGCACCTCAGCTTGACTTTAGTCTTGGCTCTTAGTCTGGAGAGGTTGAAGAGCTTTCCGTCTGTCCTGGTTCGGAGGTAGATACCTTCAGCTGCAGGACCAAATGCGTGTTTCAGCATCACAGCAAAGAAGATTCCAAACAGGGTGGGAGCCAGGACGCAACCCTGTTTCACTCCGCTCCGTACGTTGAAGGCAGCTGATGTTGAGCCGTCAAAGACGACAGTGCCTTTCATGTCTTCGTGGTAGGATCTGATGATGCTGAGAAGTTTGGGTGGACATCCAATCTTGGGGAGGATCTTGAAGAGGCCATCCCTGCTGACCAAATCGAAAGCCTTTGTGAGGTCTATGAAGGAAATGAAGTGTGGCTGCCTTTGCTCCCTGCATTTCTCCTGAAGTTGTTTAAGGGAGAAGATCATATCTATAGTGGATCTGTTGGCACGGAAACCACACTGTGATTCAGGATAAACTTGCTCTGCAAGTACTTGGAGCCTCTTCAGTACTACTCGTGCAAAGACTTTCCCAACGATACTAAGGAGAGATATGCCACGATAATTATTGCAATCGCTTCTGTCACCTTTGTTTTTGTACAGTGTGACGATGTTAGCATCCCTCATGTCCTGTGGTACTTCGCTTCAGTCCAACAGAGGCAGAGGATTTCATGCAACTCGCTGATAAGTGTCTCTTTGCAGCACTTCAGTACTTCGGCGGGAATACCGTCTTTCCCTGGTGCCTTGCCAGAGGCAAGAGCGTCCAGGGCTTCGTTGAGTTCGTCTATGGTTGTTTCTCTGTCAAGCTCTTCCAGCTCTGGTTGGCGTTCTATGGCATTCAGGGCATCTTCTGTCACTACATTTTCCCTTGCATATTGCTCAGTGTAGTGTTCTACCCAGCGCTCCATCTGTTGTTCTCTGTCCTGAATCGCCTCCCCTGTAGCTGATTTCAAAGGGGCAGTTTTCTTTTGCGTTGGGCCCAGTGCCTGCTTGATGCCGTCATACATCGCCTTAATGTTGCCTGTGTCAGCTGCGATCTGAATCTGGGAGCAGAGCTGAAGCCAATAATCGTTGGCGCATTGCCTGGCACACTGCTGGACTTTGCTGCGAGCAGCACGGAGAACCTGGAGGTTCTGCTCACTGGGATTGGTTTTGTATGCTGTCAGGGCATTTCTCTTGGCCTCGATGACTGGTGTCATTTCTTCTAAATGGGCTTTCGAACCAGTCAGCTGACTTGCTGGTCTTTTTGCCAAAGGTGGACATGGCGGCGTTGTAGACAGCATCTCTAAAGTGTTCCCATCGGTCTTGGGCATTTGCAGTGGGTGGGCCAGGGAGAGAATCCTCCAACACGCGCGCGAATTCCTCCACTTTATTCTGATCGCGTGTTCTGCTGATGTCGATGCGAGGCCGGCCCTCCTTTCTCGTACTGTGCAGTCTCTTCGCGAGGAGCTTCACTTTGCTGCACACCAAAGAGTGGTCAGTGTCACAATCGGCGCTCTGGTAGCTGCGAGTGATCTTGATGCTGGAAAGGTTGACACGTCTGGTGAGGATCAGATCGAGCTGATGCCAGTGTTTGGATCGAGGGTGTCTCCAGGAGACTCGATGCTGAGGCTTCGTGTTGAAGAAAGTGTTACTGACGCACAACCCATGATGACAGCAGAGCTCTAGCAGGCGCTGGCCATTCTCGTTCATTTTCCCAGTGCCGAACTGACCCAAGCAGGTGGGCCAGGAGTTGTGATCGACACCTACTCTGGCGTTGAAATCGCCTGCGATGAACAGTAATTCTCTGTCGGGAATTCTCCCTATAGCAGCACTGAGGTCGTCATAAAACTTGTCTTTTGCTTCTGCTGTGGATGCCAAAGTTGGTGCGTAGGCACTAATTAGACTGACTGGTCCTGATGATGTTTGGAGTCGGAGAGACAGGATTCGTTCTGTTCCTTCTACTGGTGCGGTTATGGACTCCAATAATCTGTTTCTAACTGCGAATCCCACACCGTGTTCTCTGATCTCGTCTGATGGTTTGCCCTGCCAGAACAAGGTGAAGTCTCTCTCCCTCACAGGTACCGTTTCTGGGAGCCTGGTTTCTTGAAGGCGACAATGTCCATCTGCAGTCTGCTCAGTTCTCTGTCGATGACGGCTGTCTTGCGAACATCGTTTACTTCCTGCAGGTCGTCAGAAAAAGCCTGGTGTCATTGTCCTTACGTTCCACGTACCCAATTTCAGGGTGGAAGTTTTCATTTTTTTTTTCATTTTTCTGTTGCCTGATGCACAGTTACGATCCGCTTGTCGGTTTTCACCCTAAACCCCACGCACCAAGTGAGGCTAACGGACCGTGGCGGGGCAGCACCTTACTGGCTGGGGACTGCCCAGCTTAAGGCGGGCGGTAGCTGCCCAGTGAGATGCGGTGACCCTCCCACCGTCGGAAGCAGCCCCTGGCGTCTGACTCTACGCCAATTGAGTATGCAGACTTATAGCCGGTAGACTGCTACTTCCCATGTTTTGTCGACGCTGCAAAGCGAAGCTGGAGTGACCTCTCCAGAGCGCAAAGCCTGGGTAAGTAAGTATGGAGGGCAAGCTGTTACCCATGCAGCAGACCCCCCCCCCTTCCCTCTCCACGTCGCTGGAATGGTCCCAATTGGAAAGGCAAACGCCGATACACATGGTTCCAGTGCCATCGCAGGAGTTGCCAGAACGTTGCTGTATACAGCCTCGGACTGCCTTGGGACTCCCACTCCGGATTTTTCCTCAGGGTTGACTCCCGAAGCCTTTCCCAAGAGTGGGTATAGCCGCAAGGCAGCGGAGGTTTGAGATCAGAGTTTTCCTTCCCTTAGGTGGGCTGTCTTCCCAGACTAATGAGCCCCATCTGCCCAAGAAGGGTGTTAGCCCCACACAAACCCGTTTAACCTCCGGGTGAGTTGGTCTACATTAGTCGGACCTCTACCCTTCGACCTGTCCAGCTTGGGTGGCCCTACCAGGAGCATACAGCTCCCGCTGGCATAGCTCTCTGAGTCACAGATGTACACAAGCTCCCACACCACGACAAGGGGTAGACCGCGTGGAATTGTACATAACTGAACACAAAAAGAACAAAAAGAGCATTTTACTCATAGTGGAGTCACAGCAGATTGACGTAGTTCACTCATCGTGTCTTCGTAAGCATACTGTCATTGATCAGCCATCTGTGTGAAAGGCTGCAAAACATGTGGCATGAAGCCCACATTGCACTTGGTGCACTGTCACTGCTCTTCTTGCCACAGGAAGCACACCTGAGTCGCTTCTGGACACGCTCCACAAGATGATCTCTGCCATCAAAGCGAAGGGCCGGTTGCAACTCGCTTGTCAAGCTGGGCAGGGCGACCAAGTGGACGTCCCACGCGATGCTGCTTCACTGATCTAGACACACGGTCATTCCACTGCATCTTATTTTCAGTTTGTTAAGTAATCATGTCTTGACATGCGCACCTCCTGTTTTCTGGTAGTAACATATAAGACTCAATCAGACCATCTGGTGCTGTACAGACTCCATGGCCCTGACAGTGAATGTAACGTCACCACAGGCTGAAAGATCAGGGGTGGTGCCACAACGTGCTCTCATCACACGGGGCGTTGACGGCATCAGCTGTTCAAGCACATTATGACCCCAGCAGGAAACTGTGTCGCTGCCCACACTGATGTCTGTCTGGTAATAGCCCTCTCAATGCTCCACGAATTGTGCTGCCCCCGTCTCCTGTCCTTTCCATTCTGTTGTGTGTGTGTGTGTGTGTGTGTGTGTGTGTGTGTGTGTGTGTGTGTGTGTGTGTGTGTGTGTGTGTTGTGTATGCCTGTCTGTCTGTCTGTCTGTCTGTCTGTCTCTCTCTCTCTCTCTCTCTCTCTCTCTCTCTCTCTCTCTCTCTCAGTCTCGCGCGCGCGCGCGCGAGCGTGCACACACACACACACTCTCTCTGCAAATATACTGACTTCCATAAAAAACGCGAAAGCAAAACAAGCTGAAGGTTATGGGCGAATTTTATTGGTCACAATTGTACAGAGTGGAAGCGAGAATTCAACGTGATTTGATTCATTACACAGGTAATGTGTGAAAATGTCATCAGCAATATGTCTTTGTGTGGAAAATCCAAGGTCACGTGACAAACCAGCTTGAAATCCTAATACCGTGTGTGGCCACCATTTGCATGGACAACTGCTTGACACCTGCGGCTCATTGAGTGGACCAGGTGGTTGATGCGTCCCCTTGGCACACCAGCCCACACATGGGCGATGGCCTGGTGAAGTTGAGCCGCTGTTGCTGGTCGTGGACGCAGGAGGTCCAACCGCCTGCCAAGTTCATCCCAAAAATGTTCTATTGGGTTTAAATCGGGACTGAGGGCTGGCCAGGGCAGCACATTGACGTTGTTATGCTGAAGAAATTGCTGGGTGGCCCTGGCTGTGTGTGGTCTTGTATTGTCCTGTTGGAATGTCCAGTTTGGGTGTTGCGCAAAAAAAGGAACGACATGGGGTCTGAGCACCTGGTGGATGTAGCGCTGTGCATTGACACCCTGTCCGCAACCAGGACCAATGTTCTGAAAGATGACTGGTCCTATGGCGTGGTTAATGCCAATTGCACCCCATATCAAAACGTTCGGGCCTCCCCAGGGGTTCCGCTCTACCACACAGGAGTCAGCATAGCGTTCACCAGGTCGACGTCATATTCTGACACGACCGTCAGCCATGTCAATACAAAAACGGCTCTCATCTGAGAACAGTATGCGTCCCCACTGCTGCCTGCGCCAGTTGATTCGGGCTTGTGCCCACTGCAGCCTGTCCTGCCGGTGTCTTGGTGTCAGTACCGGACCTCTGTGAGGACGCCTACATGCCAGCCCGTTCTCCTGAAGACGCCGCCGCACAGTGTTGAGGCTGATTCGTTGCTGGAGATTCCCAGGCACCTGTCGAGCAGTGTTAGCGGCTGTTTGCCGCCTGTCCCGCAGATGGGTTCGAACAAAATGGCGATCCTCTCTTGGTGTGGTGACCCGAGGACGGCCTGGCCGGGACGATCATCAGTGGTACCAGTGACTCGCATGCGGTGCTGCAGATGATAGATGGTTGAGATGTGGACGTTAAAGATGTTGGCGACCTGCCTGGCATCCACACCAGCCTCCAGATGGCCTTGGGCACGATTGCGTTCCTCTGCTCGTAGTCTTGGCATCTCAGTAGCGCTCAGACGGCAAGTCGTTATCTGAACCTTGTAGCGCGGCTTTATAAAGGCTGCATGCCTGCGTACTTGTCGCTGGTTAACTTTGCTCTGCATGGTGTGCACGTGCCTCACATGCAGCAACCAGTTTGCCACTTTTGTTGACCCTCCAATGCCGGGAATGATGTGTTGCTCACACAATTTTTTTCACTGCAGTGAGTCTTGGACCCAAACAACTTGCCACAATGGTTCAATATTGTATATTCACCCTTTTCATCCGAAAAATAGCCTTTCAATTTTTCGCGTTTTTTATGGAAGTCAGTATATATCGTTGTGCATGATCTCTCTCTGTGTATGTGTATGTCTGTTTGTCCACCTCTGTGTTTGTAGCTCTGTCTCTGTCTTTCTCCTCCTCCTCTCAGCGAGAGAAAGAGAGAGAGAGTGAGAGAGAGAGAGAGAGAGAGAGAGAGAGGAGAGAGAGAGAGAGAGAGGGAGACAGACAGACAGACAGACAGACAGACAGACAGACAGATGGACAGAGAGGTAGATAGAAAAAAACAGAGACAAGGACAGAGACAAAGACAGAGATACAGAGAGAGAGAGAGATAGAGAGAGAGAGAGAGAGAGAGAGAGAGAGAGAGAGAGAGACAGAGAGAGAGAGAGAGAGAGATTTTCACTCAGGGAGAGAGATAGATAGATGGAGACAGCGACACAGAAACAGAACAACAGACAGACACTGACAGAAATACTTGCTTCATCTATATCTTTAATGAATGTTTAAAGAGTGTTAGGGACTTAAACAGTTTTTTGTGGAAATGGAAAAGTCGAGCGTTTTTATGAACTAGGTCGTTTGAGGAAGTGCGCAAAGACTTAAGAGTAGAGAAAAAATGTACTACCCCTTTGAATGTGTCCCATTCTCTCCCTTTACCGAACCCACCCCCTTTTCCCCCTCACCTCCCTCTCCAGTGAACAAAAAAATCATCGCTTATTACCATATAAATGATAGCCTCAGAACCTGTTAACTCACGGTTTATTCTGCTGCATCTGGGTTTGTTTTTTTTTTCATGGTCACGTATTCAAGTATTGACATGCGCACCATCTGTTTCCGGTGGAGAATGTGTCGAGACTGAATCAGACCATCTGGTGCTCTACGGACTCCATGGCCCTGACAGTGAATGTGACGTCACCACAGGCTGAAAGAGCAGGGGTGGTGCCAGACGCGCTCTCATCACACGGGGCGTTGATGACATCAGCTGTTCAAGCACATTGTGATCCAAGCAGGAAACTGGTGTCGCTGCCCACACTGATGTCTGTCTGGTGCTAGCTCTCTCAATACTCATCGAATCTTGTCATTCCTCTTCTCCCGTCCTATCCATTCTTTCTGTGTGTGTTTCCGTGTGTCTGTGTGTGTCTGTGTGTGTTTTCTGTGTTTCTGTCTGTGTCTCTGCCTCTCTGTGTCTCGATCTCTGTTTCTCTCTCTCTCTGCAAACATGTCCCTGTCCTTTTATCACTCTCTCTGTTTCTCTCTGTGTTCTTCTCTCTGTCTCTGCGTCTCTCTGTCTCTGCGTCTCTCTGTCTCTGCGTCTCTCTGTCTCTGCATCTCTCTGTCTCTGCGTCTCTCTGTCTCTTTTTCTCCCCTCCTCCTCCTCTTCGTCCTCTTCCTTTTTCTTCTTCCTCAGAGAGAGAGAGAGAGAGAGAGAGAGAGAGAGAGGAGAGAGAGAGAGAGAGAGAGAGAGACACAGAAGAGAGAGAGAGAGAGAGATGAGAGAGAGAGAGAGAGAGAGAGAGAGAGAGAGAGAGAGAGAGAGAGAGAGAGAGGAGAGAGAGAGAGTTTGTTTAAGGAAGTTTCACCTAGTTTTGCGACACTTTGTAAAAGAGTTCTTAAAGCTTGATGACCATTTTGAGAGAGTTTTTATGAATTTTGGGCGTTTGCAGAAAGTATTTAACAACTTTCATATTCTAAGAAAGAAATAGGCTACTACCCCCCCCCCCCCCACTCCTCCTCCTCTTCCATCTGGCATTAAACCCTCTCGCCTCTCCCCCCATCCGTACACTGCCCATCCTAAAGAAAAAAACAACAAAGGAAACTCACACCATATTTACTCATATGTATTCCGCTGCGTCCGGTCTTCGGTTGTTCAAGTAATCATGTATGGACATGCGCACCATCTGTTTCCCGAGGAGAACGTGGCGAGACTCAATCAGACCATCTCGTGCTGTACAGACTCCATGGCCCTGACAGTGAATGTGACGTCACCACAGGCTGAAAGAGCAGAGGTGGTGCCAGACGTGCTCTCACCACACGGGGCGTTGACGGCATCAGCTGTTCAAGCACATTGTGATCCCAGCAGGAAACTGGTGTCGCTGCCCACACTGATGTTAGTCTGGTGATACTCGCTCCACACCCTGTGAATGGGGTCATCCTTCTCTTCCAGCCCGTTTGTGGTGGGCTGGGCTACATGCAACATCACCTTACCTTATCCTCCTCTTCCTTCCTTCCCGTTCTCTCTGTCTTTGTCTGTCTGTGTGTCTGTGTGTCCATCTGTGTTGCTGTGTGTCGCTGTGCCAGTCTATGTGTTTGTCTGTGTGTCTGTCTGTGTCTGTGTTTCTGTCTGTCTGTCTGTCTGTCTGTCTGTCTGTCTATCAGTCTTTCTGTTTGTCTGTCTCTGTCTCTGTCTGTGTGTCTCTGTCTCTGTCTGTCTGTCTCTGTCTCTTTGTCTGTCTGTCTGTCTGTCTGCCTGCCTGTCTGTCTCTCTGTCTGTCTGTCTGTCTGTCTCTCTCTCTCTCTCTCTCTCTCTCTCTCTCTCTCTCTCTCTCTCTCTCTCTCTCTCTCTCTCTCTCTCTCTCTCTCTCTCTGCAAGTCCGTCTTTGTGCATCACATCTCACTGTGTATGACTTTTACAGACTTTTGGAAACTTGATGACAGCTGTGAGGGAACGTTAATGAATTTAGGGCGTTTCAGGAAGTGTTAAAAACTTTCATGTTTAAAACAAATCTATTAACCGCCTCCCATCCCTGGTGGTAGCATATAAGGCCATCTGGCCCTGACTGTGAATGTGACGTCACCACAGGCTGAAAGAGCAGGGGTGGTGCCAGACGTGCTTTCATCACACGGGGCGTTGATGACATCAGCTGTTCAAGCACATTCTGATCCCAGCAGGAAACTGTGTCGCTGCCCACACTGATGTCTGTCTGGTGCTAGCTCAGTCAATACTGCACGAATTGTGCTGCCCCGCTAGTCCAGTACTTTTCACATTGCAGTGACGACATAGAGCACACAGACCAAAACAAGGAGACGTCCCTGCTCGTTTCGTGTTTACTGTCTATTGGTCCCTGTCTCGTTTACGATTTCCTTTCCGACTGATCAAACCAAGGTTACCTGTTTTTGTTACTTTTCGTCTGCTTGTTTGTTTGTTTGTTTGACTATATTCAAGATGGAAAAGGCTGTGCCAGTCTTGAATGAATGTTGATTAGTGTTTGTTCTTCTCAGCAGTTGTTGCTGTGTAGATATTTTTACTGCAGGGTATATATTATAGGCAAGCTTAGAACATCCTTTTGCGGCGGGGGGGGGGGGGGGGGGGGGGGGTATCTCCTTGTTTGTTCTGTGTGCTCTGCGTTGTCATTTCTGCTAGGTGATTTGATGTCGTAAGCGGCATTCGTTTAGAGTTATGGGCATGTGTTTATTTCATCATGGGAGCAACAGTCACCTTCCTTGTTCATGAACTCCTCACAGTTTTCTGTTTCATCTAAGTTTTCGTTTCATACCAGTCAAACCAAAGTGCATTATTTGTTACTGTTCGTCTGTGTGTTTGTTTGACTGTATCTAAGACTGGGAAGGCTGCGCCAAGTCTTGAATAAATGTAAATGTATGTGTGTTCATTTCTCCAGTTGTTGTTGTTGAGATGTGTCAGATACAGGGTTTATGAGTGTCACGACCGACCCCTGGAGGTCTGCCCTGACAGGATCAGTCTAGGTGGGAGTGAAGGAGTGACTGACCTCACACGCCCCGCAAGAGACCACACAATAAAGATTACGATACAACACCCCATTTATTCACAACACACACAATCGCAAATAAATATTTCAACACACGCACCATGCACTATCACAATCAAACATTCCAACACACATAACATGCACAATCACAACCAAGCATTTCACCATACGACGTACACAATCGTAACCACAACATCTCATCACATATAACATATACACAATTATAAATAAACATTTCCAGCATCCATCCCCTCCCACACCATGGAGTGCCTCCACACCCCTGCCTCTGTCAAGTCTACTGGGAGCACCCTGTCGCACTAGGTGCTCCGAACCGGGTCGGTTCTTGAAGGGAGTCGCTCAAAGCCGACACCCTCGACACACAAGCAGGCAGTGAAGAGCGCGTCCCGGGAGGGGGGGGGGGGGGGGGGGGGGGGGGGGGGGGGAAACGTGGCGTTGTTACTGGAGGTCCTGGACGGGGATCAAGGCCGGCCAGTCAAGCCGGCGGGCTTTTCTACCAGTCCGCGGTCCCGACCAGAGCGTGGCCTCAACCAGCGCGTGGCACCATCCAGTCCGCGGTCCCAGCCAGAGCGTGGCCTCAACCAGCACGTGGCACCATCCAGTCCGCGGTCCCAGCCAGAGCGTGGCCTCAACCAGCACGTGGCACCAACCAGTCCAGACTCCGGGTGAAGCCCCCGGGAGGGGGGGAAAACGTAGCTGGGAGGAGAGAAGAAAGGGAGGGAAGGAAGAAAGGAGGAAGGGTTACTGGAACCCCGCCGTCAGTACAGTCTGACCCATGCTGTTAAATCCTAACAGCCACTCGCATGATGGGCGAGGGAGGTCTACTAAATACACCAACAACCCCAGCTCAACACAGACCTGAGCATAACACAGTAAACCAATCAAATCAGGAATGTTCATTAGAGTCTTGTCACACGAAGCAGGTAAAAGACTGTATTAAATTAACAGGCTATGAAACAAATATGAATCATCTTCATCCTTCTCTCACTCATGCTTAACATTTTCCTTTCTTAGGAAATAAACCAACACAGCAACTATCGCTTTATAACTGCCACCACATTTGCAAATAATAATTCAATGGCATAATTGTCACATTTTATAGCCACATTTCAAAATAACACAAATCTCCAACCACGCATCCGAACAACAAATCATGCGTACGCACGCTCGCGAACATAAAACTCGTCTCCTTGCACACACAAACAGACGGTGGCCGAAGGATAAGAGTCCGGCGAATGTGACAGGGGCGGACGAGCGAGACCAAGCAAGTACCAACCCTGAATCACCAGGTTCTCTCCCATCCCCACCGACTACCGCATCACCAGATGCATAAACAGGAGAAAGAATTTTGGAAATAATTTAGAATGGCCAGGTTAAAGATTGAATTAACCAGAGAAAAGGTCTCACACAATATTTCTCTTACAATTTCGAAAACAAAAGAAAATTGCGCAAAAGAGAAGACTAAGCCGGCTAACAACAACAAACCAAAACAAACAAACCACGAAACTGATGCTTACCAGCTACCCGTGGGTGACCCCGAAGAGGCGGGTCAAACGACTCTCTCTGCCCTCTGTCCAGTCGAGAGGACAGAAGCGCAGATGCGGAAAAAGAAGAAGTGATGTCCCTCTCCTACAGGCCGACTGTAGGAATTGAAGATACCGACTGTACCTTCGATGATACGGTGAAGAACCAAGACGGAGCAGGCGCTCCCAGAGACATCTTCCAATCGAGTCAAGAGCTAACCTCCCTCAGCGATGGCGGCCAACATGCCACGCTGCGTCACAGAGTGAGCATACTTCAAACTAAAAGAAATGAAGCACGTGCGACAGGTAAAAAGACAGGCGAGAGGCCAATAGACAGCAAGTTCGAGAGAAAGGTACCAGCCACCCGTGAACCTACAGGATGAATAGCACGGGCAGTGGAATTAGAGAGAGAGAGAGAGAGAGAAAGCAAACCGAAGTTGAGCTGAACTACACCAAGGTGCAACCGCACCACAAGCCACATTAAGGGACGGATACACGACCCCAGCAACGACAAAAAAAAATTGAGAAATTCCGCCCCCCCAGGGGGCCCCCGGGCGTGGGCCCGTGACAAACCGTGACAAGAGCAAGCTTAGAACATCCCTGTGTAAGTCTTAAAAACAGACATCAAATTTTTAACTTACTGTAAAAGGAAAAAAAATTTCACAAAGACTTTATAAACAGTTTTGATGAAAAAAATAAATAAAAACCCAAAGAATCAAGGGAAAAAATTTAATTAAAAAAAAAAACATTCACCCCATCACATCCATACTCCACCAAACCCCCGGGTCTTCCAATTCAAAAACTCCAATGCAGTTTTTTATACTTCTTTCTAGCAAATTGAAAAGTGTTTTGTTTTAGCGCTTATTATCAAAACCCCCCCACCCTTTTTCCAACTCCCATTTGCAAATTCTTTTCCTTTTTTTGTCATGTTTTTGAGCATTCCCTCTTAAATCTTTCACAACATTTGAAGTCTTAAAGCATTGCCCTTCATCTTTCACAAAAAGTGAAGTCTTGAGCATTGCTTTTCATCTTTCAAAAACATTGAAGTCTTGAGCTTTGCTGTCACGATTTTGTCGCAAAGGCCTACGACTTTTCAAACCCCCCTGGGGTGGGGGAATTTACATTATTTTTTTTAAATTGCCCGTTCCCTGTTGTCTTTGTACCCCGCCCTTTAAAAGGGTGGCTTTGGGTAAATTTTTGACCTTGGTGGGTTAAAGCCCCAACTTGGGGTTTGCTTTCCCCCTCTTCTCTCAAATTTCCCACCCCCCCGGTTTTCATCCTCAAGTTAAACGGGGGCCCGGGGACCTTTCTCTCAATTTTCTGTCTTTTCGGCCTCTCGCCTGTCTTTTTTACCTGTCGCACGTCTTCTTTTCTTTTGTTTAAAAGTATGCTCACCGTGCGCAGCATGGAAATGTGGCCGCCATTGCTGGGGGAAAGGTTTTAGCCTTCACTCGAGCGGAAGGTGTCTCTGGGGCGCCTCCCCCCTCCTGTTTTTTAACCTTATCGTCGGGGAAAACAGTCAGTACTTTTAAAATTTCCTGAAAGTCCCCTTAGGAGGGGACATCTTTTCCTTCTTTTTCCCACTTCGCCTCTGTCCTCTCGCCCTGGAAAAGGGGTAAAAGGAAAAGCCCTTTTTGACCCGCCTTTGGGGGTCCCCCCAAGGGGTGCGGGTAAAAACATTTTCGGGTCGTTTTTTTTTGATTTTTTTGTTGTTAGCCGGCTTAGCCCTTCACTTTTCCCGAAAATTTTTTTTTTTTTCGAAATTGTAAGGGGAATATTTTGTAAAACCCTTTTTCTCGGGGTTAATTCCCATTTTAAACCGGCCCAAATTCAAAATTTTTTCCCAAAAATTTCTTTTTTCCCTTTTAAATGTTCTGGTGAGGGGTTATCGGTGGGAAGGGAGAACCTGGGTGATTCCCGGGGTTGGAACTTGTTTGGTCTCGCTCGTCCGCCCCGGGCAAAATTCCCCGGGACTTTTACCCTTCGGCCACCGCTGTTTGTGTGTCAAGAAGAACGATTTTTATTTTTCACGAGCGTGCGTACCAGTTTTGTCTTTTGGGACTGGTTGGATTTTTTTTATTTTTGAAATGTGTTTAAAAAAGGGACGTTATCCATTGAATTTTTATTTAAAATGGGTGGCATTTTATTAAGCGATGGTCGCTGTTTGATTTATTTCCAAAGGGAAGGGAAAAACTTTTAAGCTGATGAGAAAGGGGAAAAATAATTCTTTTTTTTGTTTTAAAACCCTGTTTGTTTTAAAATGCAGTTTTTTAAAACCTGAAACGGGGAAAGAAGACTTGATTAAATGGTTTTACGTTGCTTTTTGAATACACTTCCCCCGCCCATCATCCCAGTGGCTAAGCTTACAGCAAGGGTCAACGGAAAATGACGGCAGGGTTCCATTTACCCTTCTTCCTTTTTCCTTCCTTTTCCTTCTTTTTTTCCCCCCCGACTCTCCTCCCAGCAAACGTCCCCCCCCCTCCGGGGGCTTCACCTGGAGCACGAACGGGAGGGTGCCAGTGCGGTCGGGGCCACTTTTCCGGGGCCTGAAAACCAGGGACGAAAATGGTCCCACGCCGGGCGGGGCCACGCCTTTTCGGGACCGGGGAACTGCTAGGGGGGGCCCGCCATTTTCCGACGGGGCCGGCCTGGCCCCCCCGCCGGACCTCCAGAAACCACTACTCCCCCCCCCCCCCCCCCCCCCGGGAAAACGCTTTTTCATTTGGCCCGTTTGGGAGTCGGGGTTTGCCCGGTTTTTGGGCACTCCCTGCAAAACCCAAACCCCCGGCCCCGGAGAAACCTAGTGCGAAAAGGGGCCTCCCTCCCGACTTGACAGGGAAAAGGGTTTTGGGGCCCGAAATTTCCGGGTGTGAAAAAGGGGGTAAAATACGGAAATATTTTTTTTAAAATTTGGGGTACATGTCATAGGGCCCTGGAAATGCTGTAATTGGGGATTTGAACGTCGTATTTTGAAATATTTATTTAAAAATCGTCTTTTGTTGGGTGTGGGAGGCTGATTGCGATTGGGGCTTGTTGTGTGCTTTGGTGGCTAACGTAAATTGTGCATTTTTGTGCTTGGGATGCTTGAGGGGGTTGGTGCTTGTTGGGGCTTTTGGAGCGTTAAATCGGGGATTTTTCATGTTGTGGGGCGTTGGAGTGCTTTTTTTGTAAACGTCATGTGCGTGTTTTGGGGAAGGTTTTTTTTGGGCGGGGAATAAAGGGGGTGTTTTTCGTAACTTTTTTGTGGGGGTCTTTTGGGGAGGGGGTTTGAGGTCAGTCCTCCCTTCACTCCCACCTAGACCGTTTCCCGTCAGGGGAAAACCTCCAGGGGGCGGGCGTGACAATTGTGGGGGGTCGTCCGGGAAGTGAAGGCTTTTGGCTGTCTCCCCTCAACGTTTTTGGGAGAGTACCTGTTTAGTTTGTCTGTTTTTTTATAGTTTAAATCATTTGTCGGGTTGTTTTGTGGGGGGTTTGGTTTGGGGGACTCTAAGGAAAGGGGGTCTTTTTTGGGGGCCCGAGGGGAAAATTTCCCCGTGACTCGGGGGGCGGGAGAAACCCGGGGGACGACCGCTTCCGGACCTCCTTTTGCCGGGTACCCCACGCAGGTAGGGGCCCTAAGGGCTTCCCTTTTTGTTGCCGCTCAGTCCCTTTCCCTTCCCCTTTTTGGGATTTACTAATTCCCTTGGGGTTTTTTTTTTCTAACCGGGGTTTTGAGTACAGGGGGGTGTATCGGGGCGCTAGTGTTTTTTTTTTTTCCCCCTCCGGGTCCCGTCGGGGAGGGTTTTTTGTTTGTTTTTTTCCGGGCCCGCCCCACCGCACTGTTGCCGTGCTGTAAGCGCGGTGGGTTTCCCCGAGTGGGGGCAAACCGGACAAATTTTTTTTTCCCCGGGAGCCCCACCGCAAATTTTTGCCCGGGTGGGAGAGCGCGGGTTTTCCAGAGTGGGAGCACCCCAACTTGTCCGCAAAAACCAACCCACAACATACAACAAATACAAATGCCCAAAAATATTTTTTTTTTTTTTTTTTCTCTAGGGAATTGTTTTTTTCCCCCGTATTTTGGGAAAAATGTTAAAAGGAAATTTTTTGTTGTCATGGCGACGTCCGGGGCCCGGGGGTATGGCGCGCGGGGGTCGAAAAGAAGGGGGTTTAAAAATTTACGGGAGTCCCAACCCATAGTACCAAATTTCTTCACTAAAGGTTAAATTTTACCTATTCCAGTGCTGAACAGTTTGCCCAGTGAGTAAATTTTAAAAACCTCTTCGCGGGGGTTTTTCCCTGTCGAGACCCCCACGGGACTTCCGCCCGGAAACGTCAGAGTATAGCGAAGGGAACTGTGGGGGTTCCCGTTGAGTCCAAGACCGAAAAAATTTTCCTCCCAGGGTTCCCCTCGTAAGGGGCCCTGCCCCAGAAAACTTTCCCTTTTGGGAAAAACGAGCCCCCAAAGGGGCGGGTTCCCGACGGATCAACCCCCTGTCGGGAGGGTTAACCCCGTCCGGATTTCACCTCTTCCTTTGTTTTTGGAGCGACAGCGACGGGGGGATGAGGGGCCCCAAATAGGGAAAGGTTTCTACAGGGAAACTCTTTTGTAAAGGGAAAAGGGAAAAGCTCCGTTCCCGGGGAAAGTTTGGGTCAACGGGGAAAAGAGGAGGCTGCTAGGCAGGGGGCTCTGCCAAGAAGAGTCTGACAGGCAGGAAGCCCTCCGGGGGGAAGAAATAGCAGGATGGAGCCCCTGCCCTAGGGGGGAGATGGAAAACTTCTTTTTTGCCTTTTTCCCCCTTCGTAAACCAGGGGGGTTAAACACCCCGGGAGGTGATAGAGTTAAAAGGCCCCAAAATTTTAAACTTCCAGAGGTTTAGACCCAAATGAGGGCATTATATGTTTTTAGAGCATTTCGACAAGGGTTTTTTTCTTTTTTCCTACCAAAAAGTCTGAGGAGCAAAAGGCTAAAGCACCTTTTTTCTGGATTTCTTGGGGCTTTCAAAGGGGGTGTGTGCTCACTCAAAATGAAGGGGGCGTCTTTTTCAGACAAGCATTTGGCTCTGCTAAGCTTTCCACCTTACCCCAGAGACTTTTAAAGGGGAAAATTCAGGTCCATGGAAGAAAAAATGACGAGACTTCGTCAAATTTTTGGGATAAGGCCCGCGCAAAACGCTAGGGTACTGGGGTCCCTTTCTAAGTTTTGGGGCTGGAAAGGGGCTGATTCCCCATTGAACAGCCCCCAAAAACTGGTCCCCAAGTTGAGGGTCCGGGAATGCAACAGCACCCCCCAATTTTGCGGGTGCGGGTTCACAAACCCCTGGGGGTGTTTGCTGAAGCTCGCAGGGGTTTTGGGGATCGCCCAGAACGGGGAGGGAAAACCTTCCAAAAGGGTTTTTAGCAATAAGGTGCCCACCACTGCTAGTGGGGGGGAACAAGGAAGGGGAGTTACGGGGATTTCAGGGGCCCCGACTGTGTTTTTCTTTGTGGCGTTTCCCGCCACATTAAAGGGAAAAATTTTCCTAAAAAACCCCTGGTAGTCTGGGGGGCCTTTCCCAAAGTCCCCGTGCCCCAGCTAAAAGTGGGTTCCATTCCCCCTTTTTGGGGGATTCAGAGTGCCCAGTGGTTTTTTCCCCTGTTGTTGGGGTTCCCCCCCTTTGGGCGAAAACCATCAAGATTTTTGGGGGCATCAACGAACTTTGTGGGAAAAAATTTGGTTTTCCCCCGAGGCCCCCCCGGGGCCAGTTATGATGTTGGGTTGGAAAGGGTGGGGGGTTTTTCCCCCACCCTCCCTTCTGGAAATTATCCCCAACCCCCACCCCCTACTTTTTGGCGAAGTATGGGCCCATTGCGGTGGAGGGACCTATGTATTCCCCTTTTCATAGGGAATACTGTAAACCTTTTCTTTACGGACGCAGTCATCCGTGTCCCCACGGACGCCCTAAGGCGGGGTGTTAAGTCACCACCCGCGCCAAAGCCCAAGAAGAAAGGGAAAAGGAAAAAACCCTCCCTCCCCCACCGATCTCTGCGAGTTCTGGCCAGGGCCGAACCGCCCAAACCCTGGTCCCTCTTTCCCGGCCAGGGGCAGGATTTCCCAACGGGCCCGCGAAAACTGGTAAAGGGCGCCTGCTCAGTCTTGGCCCCACACGCCAAGGGGGAGCTTTTAAGCTCCACAAAGGGGGGCCCCTTTTTTTTGGGGTTTTTTCCCCAAACAGATCGTGTTTGGGCCCAACAGCTCGTGGGTTTTCCCCCAAAACCTAAGAGTCTGTCCCCCGGCAGGCCCCCTTTTTCCCCCCTGGCAGGGCATATGGGCTCCAAACGGACTCTCGCGCGTTTTGGCAGGGTTTCTTCCCGGCCAGGATGAACTCACCCGGGCAGGGCAGTACTGCCGCAGTTGCGATTTTCCCCGCCAGCGGAAACCCTAGGGTCGCTTGAAGCGTGTTCCCCCAGGGGGATGGGGGCCAAAGGGGGGGGAGCCATTCAGGCAAAAGGGTTGGGGGCGAACCTGGTGGGACCCATTAATCCCCCCACCGATCGCGGTCACCGCTACACCCCTTTGGGATTTGGGAGAATCTGCGAGTCCCATACCCAAGGCTTTCCCCCCTTAGGGTATCGATCCCCTATAATTTCTGAACCTCAGGCCCGATTTGGCCCGCACAGGGGGTGCCCAAGAAAAGTACGGCCCCGGGAAATTTTTTACTGGAAGCGTCAACATCCTCCCATGCCTGGGCCGGATCCGGGCCCTCAGGTCTCGACTCATGAAAGGCAGTTTTAGCTCAGAGTCATGCGTTTTACTTTCCGCATTCAAGGGTTTTCCCGTAAAACGGAAAGGCCCCGATACTTAAACCGAGCTCCGTATTTTTCAAGGGAAAAACAGCAGAGGGACAAAACCTTCCCCCCAACCAGGGTTATATCCCCTTTTTTGGGCTCCCGTATCAGGTTTTATGACATTTTTCACTTCAGTGATTAACGGGAGTGAATCGCCCCGTGGTTCGGATTGTTTTTCTTTTATGGTTGGGGGTTTGGGTTAGTTTTTTTTATAAATGTAGAATTTTGTTTTTTTCCCCGGGTATTCATCGGGAAAAATTTTTTTTAAGGGGTTCAACGTACCCTGTCGATCACCCGAGAGTTGGGTTTGGGGCCCAATTTTTGTGAAGTTGCACATGCGAAAAAGGTTTAAAAAGGGGAACTTTTATCTCAGAGAAACAGAAGCTTTTTGAAAGGGGGGTTTTCACGAGTTTTTCGCGAGGGGGTACGACTTTTTGACCCACCTAGGGGGGCGGAATTTAAATTATTGTTTATTGTCGTTGCTGTTTCGTTATCCGTCCCCCTTTTTTGGGGTTGTGGGGGCAGTTGCACCTTTTTTTTGGTTTTAGCTTCAACTCGGTTTGCCCCTTTTCTCCTCAAATTTCCCCCGCCCGGCAAATTCAACCCCCAAGGGACACGGGTGCCGTACCTTTCTCTCGAACTTTCTGTCTAACGGCCCTCCCCGCCTGTCTTTTTACCTGTCGCACGCTTTTGTTTTTTTTAGTTTGGGAAATAAGGGGTCACTCTGTACGCACAGGCATGTTTTGGGCCCCCAATTGGCCCCGGAAAAAAGGGGGGTTTTGCTCTTTACCGGGGCGGAAAATGTTTTCTGGGGGGGCCTGCTCCAGTCCTGGTCCTTTTCCCCTTTTCGTTCCCAGAGTAAAAATCAATTTCAATTCCCCGCAACGCCTGTAGGAAAAGGGCGCAAATTTTTCTTTTCCGCATCTTTGCCTTCCCGTCCTCTCGACGGGGCAGGGGAAGGGGAGTCCCCCCGAAAACCCCCCCTTCGGGGTCCCCCCACGGTAGCTTTTTAAGCATCAGTTTTGTGGGGCTGTTTGTTTTTATTTGGGGTTGGGTTTTAGCCCCGGGTTAGGGCTTCATTTTGGGGGGGGCAATTTTTTTTTTTGTTTTTGAAATTGTAAGAGGGAAAATTGTTTGAGACCCTTTTTCCCCGGTTAATTCCCTCTTTAACCGGGGCCCTTCAAAAAATTTCCAAAAAAATTTCCCGGGTTTTTATCGGTGAGCGGGATCGGTGGGGGAAAGGGGGAAGCACCTGGGGAATTTAGGGTTGGAACTTGCTTGGTCTCGCTCGTCCCCCCCCCTGTCACATTCGGGCCCGGGCTTTTAAACCCTTCCGGGCCCCCTTTTTTTTGTGTGCAAGGAGAAAAGAGTTTTATGTTCACGGGGCGTGCGTACGCATGATTTGTCGTTCGGAAAGCGTGGTTGAAGATTTGTTAATTTTTAAATGTGTTTAAAAATGTGACGTTTTTCCCTTGAAATTAAATTTTTTGCAAATGGGTGGCAGTTATTTTAACGATGGGCCCCTGTGTTGATTTATTTTTAAGGAAAAAAAAAACGTTAAGGGATGAAGAAGGGGGAAATAAATATTTTTTTTATAACCCCGTTGGGTTTTAAGCTTTTTTTACCCAGGGGTTTGTGAGAAGACTTTATTCAATGGATTTTTCTGTGTGCGTTTTAATACACTTTCCCCCCCCGCCCATCATTCGAGTTTGGGTAAGACTTGAAAAGCAATGGGCCCAAAGGAAATGACGGCAGGGTTCCAGTACCCTTTTTTCCTTCTTCCTTACCCTTCCTTTTTTCTTTTCCTCCTCTTTCCCACTTTTTCCCCCAGCACGTTCCCCCCCCCCCCCCGGGGTTCAAACCCGGAGCACGGACTGGATGGTGCCCCGTGCTGGGCGAAGCCAAAGGGTTTTGGGGTGGGAAACCCCGGGCGAGATGGTGCCCACGCCTGGTCGGGCCACCCTTGGTCCCGGGAAAACCCTGGGCTGCTAGGGGGGCCCCCGTCTCGACTGGCCGGCCTGGACCCCCGCCCGGGGCCCCAGTAAAAAGCAAAGCCCCCCCCCCCCCCCCCCCCCCGGACAACGCCTTCAAATGCCCGTTGGGGGTCGAGGGGGGTCGGCTTTGGGGGACTCCCCCGAGAACCAACCCCCCCTCGGAGGGAAACCCATCGACAGGGTGGCCCCCTGCTTACTTGACAGGGGCAGGGGTTGGACGCACTCCGTGGGGTGGAAAGGGCAATACGGAAATATTTTTTTATAATTGGGGTACAAGCATATGTGCTGGAAGCTGTAATTGTGATTGTGTAGGATGGTGAAATATTTATTTTAATCGTGCATGTTGTGGGTGTGGGAGTGCTTGATTGCGATTTTTTGGATGTTGTGTGGTTGAGTGCTTGATGTGATTGTGATGTTTGGTGCGTTGGAGGCTTGATCGTGATTGTGCTGTTTTGGGTTGGGGCGCTTGATCGTGATTTTGCGTTGTGTGCGTTGGATGCTTTTTTGTGATCGTGCATGGTGCGTGTTGGAAAGTTTATTTTGCTGGGGTGAATAAAGGGGGGGGTTTATGTAATCTTTATTGTGTGGTCTCTTGCGGAGCGTGAGAGGTCAGTCACTCTTCACTCCACTCCTAGACCGATCCTATGTCAGGGCAGAACTTCAGGGGGTCTGGGTCGTGACAATTGTGGGGCTCGTCCGGGATGTGAAGGGCTCTCTGGCAGTCTCTCTCTCGTTTCGCAGAGTAACCTGTTTAGTTTTGTCTGTTTTGTATTTGTTTAGTCAGTTTGTGGTGGTTTGTTCGTGGGTGGTTGGCTTGGTGACTCTAGAGTGAAAGGTGTCTTTTTGGTGGCCTTGTGAGGTAAACATCCTGCGTGGACTCGGGGGTAGAGGTGATTGAGACCAGGAGGAGTCGACCCGCTTCCCGGACCTCCTTCCGCGGGCCTCACGCAGGTTACGGCGTAAGTCTTGCCCTTCTGTTGCGCTCAGTCTTCGTTCTGTTTTGTATTTAGCTAATTCTTGTTTTATTTTCTCTAGGGTTGTTGAGTACAGGGGGGTGTATCGGACGCTAGTGTTTTTTTTTTCTCTCTCCGGATCCCGTCTGCTAGGTTTTTGTTTTGTTTTTTTTCGGCCAGCCCCACCGCATGTTGCTCGTGCTGTAGAGGCGGTGTTGCCAGAGTGGGGGGCAGCCGCCGGACATAGTTCTTTGTTTCCTTTTTTTTTCGGTGAGCTCCCACAGCCCACTCGTTGATCGTGCTGTGAGGCGGTGTTGGCCAGAGTGGGAGCAGCGGAACCTTGATCCGCACACAAGCACACACACCATACACACATATACACATGCTAAATATATTTGTTTTTTTTTTATTCTAGTGGAATTGGTTTTTTCCCCTGCATTTGGAAAAAAACTGTAGGATATTGGTTTGGTCATGGCGACGTCCGGCGTTGGTGGTATGGCGACGCGGGCGTCGAAGAAGAAGGGTATTCAAAAAAGGTTACTGTAGTCGACTATAGGACCAGTACTTCGGACTTCGGTACTTCTACCTAATTTCAGTGCTGTTAGAGGTAGCCCGTGAGTACTTTTATAACCTCTTCGCTGGGGGGTCTTCCCTGTCGGACCCCGACTGGCAATTTACGCTCGGAAGCGTCAGAGTATAGCGAAGGCAACTGTGCGGCTTCTGTTGAGTCGCAGAGACCGAAAACTTCTCCTCTCCTGGCTTCCCTCGTAAGGGGATTGCCAGAAGACTTTTAATGGGAAAGTCGAGACCTCAAGGGACGGTTCAGACGGATCATCACATCCGTGTCAGGAGTGGTGAACACGCTCAGGATATACCTCAGTCCTTATGTTTCTGAGCGACAGCGCGGTGAGGATGAGGCCCATCGTAGGGAAGAGCGTTGCTCGGCAGGAAGCTCTTCGTAGGGAAGAGGCAAAGCTCTCAGTCGGGAAGAGTTGGATCAACGTAGAGAGGAGGTTGCTAGGCGGAGAGGTCTGGCGCAGAGAGTGTCTGACCAGGCAGGAAGGCCCTGTAGGGAAGAACTAGACAGGATGGGGCTCTGCGTTTTTGGGAGGAGATGATCAAATTTCTTTCGCGGCCCTCCGTTTGAAAACCAGGGTGGGTTGTATCACCAGGAGGTGATAGTAGTTAGAGGCCCAAAGATAAAGCTTCCCTGAGTTCAGACCTAGTGAGGGATCATGAATATGTTCTTAGTGCATTCGACAGGTTGTTGTTCATACAATTGTCTGAGGAGCAAAGCTATGCACCTTTGTTGGATATATCTGTGCATGCAAGGGCGTGTTGTGCTCACTTCAAAATGAAGGTTGCGTCTTATGCGAATGCGTTGGCTATGCGTAAGCGGTTTCCACATTACCCAGAGTGTTCTTAGGAGGATGTTTGGTCCAGGGTGAAGAATATTGACGAGACCTACTTCGATGCAGTTTGTGCTAGGCTGCGCAAAACGCTAGGGTACTGGCTGTCGTTAGTAAGTTGGAGGATGGGAGGATCTGATCCTACATTGAACAGCTCAAAACCTGTGTCCCAGAGTTGAGGATTCGGATAGGCGAGACAGACACCTCAGGATTTACGGGCTGCGATTCACCCCGCTGAGGTGTTTGCTGAGCCTCCGCCAGGGCTTATGGGCATCGCCAGATTCGGGAGAGGAAGCCTTCCACAGGTTGTAGTAGCCAATAAGGTGCGACGACTGTAGTGGGGCGAACAATGGCAACGGCCAGTTAGTTCATGGGGATTTCAGCGCCCGACTGTGTTTTCTTTGTGGTCGTTCTGGCACTTTAGGAAAGTTTTCTAAAGCCGTGGTAGTCGTGGGGACTGGTTCACGTTCATCGCTCCTCGTGCACTCAGCTCTAACGTGGGTTCCATCCCAGTTTGGTCGATTTCAGAGTGCCCAGTGTTTCTCTCTGTTGTGGGTTCCTCCTTGGTACGACACCATCAAGTGATTCGGGAGCATCAACGATCTTTGTGGTTAAGAATTTGGTTTTCCCCTGAGGCCCGAGGGGGCGCTAGTTATGATGTGTGCGGGCTTGGAGGCTGGTTTTTCCTCCCACCGTCCTTTGTAACTTGATCCCTATCGTCACACCCCCTATTCTGTGGCGAAGTATGGGCCATTGCTGTGGAGCGACTATGTATTCCCTTCTTCATAGGGAATCTGTTCTTTGCTGACGGTCACGGGCAGTCAGTCCGTGTTACGGATCTGCCGTACAGGCGTGTGTGGGAGTCCCACACGCGCCAAAGATAAGAAGATAGGATACTGGATTGCGTCCCGGTCCTCCAGCCGATCTCTGGACGGCGATGGTTCTGGCATAGGGCGATCTGCTACCATGGTAAGTCTTCAGGCCTCGGGACTTGGCTGTCCAACGCCTGCGACACTGGTAGTGTCCTGTCAGTTTGCCGGACACGCCAAGGTGAGCTTCAAGCTCCACAAGGGGATCTTTTTGGGTTTTTTACAGGGCAGATTGTGTGGCCAAAGCGCTCGTGGTTTCCCCCAAAGCCTGAGAGAGTCTGTCCTCGGCAGGCCCAACGATTCCCCCATGGAAGGTTATGGGCTCCAGCGGACTTCGAGCGAGTTAGCAGGATTTCCTTTGGCAGGGATGAACTTCACAGGTAGGCAGTACTGCCGCAGTTGCGATGTCTGCCAGCGGGACAACGCCTAGGGGTCGCTTTGAAGGTGTTCGCTAGGGTCAGTGCCACGGGTTTGGGAAGCCATTCAGCAAGGTATGGGGGTCGACTCTGGTCGGGACCATAAAACCTCATTTCCGTCGCGGTCACGCTACACTTCCCCCCCCCCCGGTAAGTGAGAATCCTGCGGTCGATACCCAGCGGGCTCTTAAATGTCCGCTTAGGACTATTCGATTGACACCTACTGATTGCTGAATTCTCAGGCAGATTTGGGACGCGCACTGGGAGTGGCCCAAGAAGAAGTACGGCCAGGGAAAGTTTGTACTGGAGAGCGATTCATCATCTCTCCCAGTGCCTGGACGGTTCGGCCAGTTCAGTCTTCGACTCTGAGTTAGGCAGTGGAGCTGCAGAGTCTTGCGTTCACTCTTCCGTCATTCAAGGGTTCCTGTAATTACGGATGCTGACTATCTTAGCCGAGCTCGTAGATAGAATATTGGAAAATCAGTCAGAGGGCACCTCCCTCAACCATGGTTATATCCCTTTTTGGTCCTCCGTATCAGGTGTAGGGACAGTTGTCATTCAGTGAGGTTAACGGTAGATGATTCGCACAGTGGTTGGTGTTACTTTCATGGTTGGAAGGTTTGTTTGCTTGTTTGATAAATGTAGTATTTGTATTTCCCTGTGTGATTCTATCGTGGAATGGTGGTAATTGGATTCATTCGTACTCTGTCGCCATCCAGAGAGTAGGGTTGTCGGTCCATTGTTGTGAAGTTGCACATGCGACAAGGTTCAAAGTGCACTTTATTCAGAGAAACAGATGCTTTTAGAAGGGGGGGGTCTTGTCAAGAGTTTTGTCCGGGTGGCTACGACGTTGACCACATGGGTTGGCGGAAAGGAATTACTTATTTGTTTATTGTCGTTGCTGCTTGTTCGTGTATCCGTCCTTTTGGGTGGCTTGTGGTGCAGTTGCACTTGTGTGGTTCAGCTCAATTCGGTTTGTTTCTCTCTCTCTCATCTCTAAATCCACAGCCCGCGCTAATATCCGCAGTTCACGGGTGGCCGGTACTTTCTCTCGAACTTTCTGCTACTTTGGTCCTCTCGCTGTCTTTTTACCTGTCGCACGTGTCTTCGTTTGCTTTTAGTTTGAAGTAATGCTCACTCTGTGAGCAGCATGGCATGTTGGCGCCATTGCTGAGGGAGTTTAGCTCTTCCTCGAGGGCGATGTATCTAGGGGCTAGGGCGCTGGCTCCAGTCACTGGTTTTACCTTATCGTGAGGAGTACGTCAGTCTTTAATTCTTCAGTCGGGCCTGTCAGGAGGAGGGTATTCATTTCTTCATGTTTCCGCATCTTCGCCTCTGTCCTCTCGACTGGAAGAGGGTAGAGAGGAGTCCTTTGGACCCGCCTCTTCGGGGTACCCACGGGTAGTGGTAGCATCAGGTTTCGTGGTTGTTTGTTTTGAGTTGTTGTTGTTAGCGGCTTAGTCTTCACTTTTGCGCAATTTTTCTTTTGTTTTCGAAATTGTAAGAGGAATTTTGTCGTGAGACTTTTCTTGGTTAATTCCATCTTTAACCCTGGCCATTCTAAATTATTTCCAAAATCTTTTCCTGTTATGTATCTGGTGATGCGGTAGTCGGTGTGGAAGGGAGAGAACCTCGGTGATTCAGGGTTGGAACTTTGCTGGTTCCGCTAGTCAGCCCCTGTCCACATTCGCGGACTTTTATTCCTTCGGCCACCGTCCTGTTTGGGTGTGCAAGGAGACCGAGAGTTTTATGTTACGAGTCGTGCTGTAGATGATTTGTCGTTCGGAATGCGTGGTTGAAGATTTGTGTTATTTTGGAAATGTGTTTATTAAATGTGACATTATGCCATTTGAATTATTATTGCAAATGTATGGTGGCAGTTTTAAGCGATGGTCGCTGTGTTGATTTATTTCCTAAGGAAGGTAAAGTTAAGCGTTGTGTGATGAGAAGGGTTTGAAGATAATCTTATTTGTTTTATACTGTTGATTTAATGTCAGTCTTTTACCTGCATCGTGTGAGAAGACTTGATTCAATGGATTTACTGTGTGCGTTGACTACACTTCCCTCGCATCATGCGAGTGGCTAAAGGATTGACTTGCAATGGTCAGACGGTATGACAGGAGGGTTCCAGTACCCTTCTTCCTTCTTCCTTAACCTCCTTCCTCTCTTCTTTCCTCCTTCTCCGACTCTCTCCCAGTTACGTCCTCCCCCCACTCCCGGGAGGCTTCACCTGGAGCACGCGAAACTGGATGGTGCCACGTGCTCGGTCGAGGGCCACGTTCTGGCTGACGACACGGACGAGGATCGGTGCACGCGACTGGTCGATGGCCACGCCATGGTCGGGACCTTGGACGCTAGGGAGCCGCCCCGTCTCGATGGCCTGCCGGGACCCCGTCCAGGACCTCCAGTAACGCTACGTCCCCCCCCGCCCCCCCCCCGGGACACGCTCTTCTCTGCTCGTTGCGGGAGTCGAGGGTGTCGGCTTGGGCGACTCCCTGCCGAAGAACCAACCGGCTCGGAGCACCTAGTGCGACAGGTTGCTCCTGCGGACTTGACAGGGGTAAGGGATGTGGACGCACTCAGTGGTGTGAGAAAGCGGTCAATACTGGATAAATATTCTTTATTATTGTGGCAAATGTCATTTGTGTGGAATGCTGTTAATTGTGATTGTGTGGTCGTATGGTGAAATATTTTTTTTTAATCGGCATTGTTGTCGGGTGTTGGGAAGTGCGTGATTGCGATTGTGCATGTTGTGTGCGTTGGAGTGCTGATCGGGGATTTGTGATGTTGTGTGCGTTGGAGTGTTGATGTGATTGCTGCATGTTATGTGTGCGTTTGAGCGCTTGATCGTGATTGTGCATTGTTGTGTGGTTGGAGGCTTTATTTGATCGTGCATGCGGTGGTAATGTGTTGGAATGTTTATTTTGCTGGTGTGAATAA
>CM031626.1:34939682-34947182 GCA_018398815.1 Conus ventricosus | reverse complement strand
AGAGAGAGAGAGAGAGAGAGAGAGAGAGAGAGAGAGAGAGAGAGAGAGAGGGGAGAGAGAGAGAGAGAACAGACAGACAGAGAGAGAGGAGAGAGAGAGAGAGAGAGAGAGAGAGAGAGAGAGAGAGAGAGAGAGAGAGAGAGAGAGAGAGAGAGAGGAGAGAGAAAGACCCCAGATTAACAAAATGCCACAGCTCAAGGCATCATCACCATGGAATAAAAGCAGCAACTTCACATCACGTCATTGCTCGTGGCCCAGTTCCTCCTGTGCTTCAAGATACCAACATTCGTTTGTCGTCGTCATAGCACTTTAACCTGCAGAATTCCTATTCCCCCATCCCTGGATCCACCCAATTCACTGATCACCAGCTACCAAGCACCGCACGGCTAATCCCGGGCCACCACAGTGACTTTACAGCGTAGGCTAACTGCATTTCCCCTGCAGACTGCCAAGAGTGGTACCACATTGTGCGTGCCCTGCCTGGACACTTCGGTCAATTGCATGGACGGGGTCTCCTCCAAAGTGCACTTGGAGTTTAGGGATTTTACTTTCCTGTGTCTGTAGAATACAGATTAGCTGTTCTGCTATATCCAGCATACTAACATAAAAACATGTGATGTGTAGAATACCCCAAATACCACAGTGTCCAGAACTAAAACATATGCTAGAAATGTGGATAGAAACTTACTCTATGTTAAAAACCAAACTAACATCCCAATAAGACTGCTATACATGACGACAGCAGTTTGAAATAACGCACGCAGCAAACTGCTTAGCAAACATTGCATCAAGCCTAGAATGCCAAAAGAGAGAGGAGAGAGAGAGAGAGAGAGAGAGAGAGAGAGAGAGAGAGAGAGAGGAGAGGGGAGAGAGAGAGAGAGTGAGAGAGAGAGAGAGAGAGAGAGAGAGAGAGCAACACGATAAAATGCACTTTTCAAGACATTCTGTGTGTGTTCGTTCTTTAGTGTTACGTCTGTTCACCCTTAAGTGATATTAGACGGGAAAGAAGGGAGGGAGGGGGGGGGGGGGGGGGAGGGAGGAGGAAATAGGAGAAATAAAGGTATGAAAGTAGAGATTGTTTATGCATGCGTTGGTATTGTTTTGGGAGTGTGTGGTAGTAAAATTATCTGTTTTTCCTACATGCCTACACTTACAACTCTATATAATGATCGAGCTTTAAATGGGATATGAATCGTTGAAAGTGACAGAATTGGTAGAAAGGAAGTGAGGTTTACCGTCTATATCAAACGTAACTTAACATTCAACAGAAGATTAAAATAACAACAATTGAATCTAACAATAAATTAGTTATTCAAAGGAAAAGACCAATAGGACTAACGTGTTAAACTTCTGAAAAACATTTAAGAAGACGGAAGTCATTTAAAACTTCCAGAACAGTTAATGGTATTTGACGATTCAGTAAATCCCTGTAGTTTTCGTCATTAATTCTTTGATACCAGGGTAGTGTAAAATTAGGTGATAAATGGAAATTTGGTTTCCACATACACATTTAATATCTTTAGAAAAAATTTTTTTAAAAAACGTTTTAAACGAATTTTGAACATTAGAGAACTAATATGCCTTGAACTTGTATCAGATATATGATTTAAAACTAATTTGGAATATATTGTGCTGACGCTTTTTATACAATTGTGTGAATATTGGCTATCTGATGTCTTCAGCATGTTATCAAACTTATCTTTCGCTAGTTTTTCAATGTGAAAAAAGAAGAAAAGAAACACCCGAAGGTGCTGGGGAGGACCCAGAGAAGCACTCAGAGAAACATCGTCAACACAGCGCAGGCCTCCAAGGGTGGTACAGGACTGCTCTAAAGGCAGGTGAAGACAGTGCTTCTCTGGGTCCTCCCAGCACCTTCGGGTGTTTCTTTTTCTTCTTTTTTCTTCTTTTTCTTTTTTCTTCTTCAATGTGATTATAATACTCGTGCAGATCTAAATTCATGTTCATTAGAATTGCCTCTTCAGTGTTGCGTCCTCTTAGCACCCGGCTACATTGTTACTGCTGGACTCGTGTCAGACGTACACCAGCCTCGCACTATGACAAAGGGATGGAAACAACGCTAAATCCTATGTAAAAGAAGAAGAAAAAGAAAAAAGAAGAAAAAAGAAGAAAAAGAAACACCCGAAGGTGCTGGGGAGGACCCAGAGAAGCACTCAGAGAAACATCGTCAACACAGCGCAGGCCTCCAAGGGTGGTACAGGACTGCTCTAAAGGCAGGTGAAGACAGTGCTTCTCTGGGTCCTCCCAGCACCTTCGGGTGTTTCTTTTTCTTCTTTTTTCTTCTTTTTCTTTTTTCTTCTTCAATGTGATTATAATACTCGTGCAGATCTAAATTCATGTTCATTAGAATTGCCTCTTCAGTGTTGCGTCCTGCATTTTTAGCTGCTCTATCAACCAGTTCATTGGCATACATTCCGCAATGGGAAGGAACCCAGTAAAAAGTTACACTAATGTCTTTATATGCCAATTGATGAATTACATGTCTGATTTCTAGTATCATTTCAAGACGTTTTTTAGCATTTTGATCTTTGATAGCTTGTAATGCCGATTTAGAATCTACACAGAGTAATATTTTACAACTGTTAATAGGTAGCTCCTCAATATGGTGTAAAGCCATTAAAATAGCTAACAACTCTGCAGTGAAAACTGAATAGTGATTACCTGTATGATATCGTTTAACTGTTTTCATAGTAGGCATTACAAATGCTGAACCTGCATTGCCATTATCAAGTACAGATCCATCTGTGAATACTTTAATGTAATCACTATAGTAATTTTCCATGTGAACATTAACTAAATTTTTTAAAACGTTTGGAGGTTGACTTTTGCTCAGTTCTGTATGATCAATATCAAAAGTAGGTTTGATTTGTTCCCAGGATGGTACAGGTAAAACAGATGGCTTAATTGCTATTCTTTTGCTTTTCAATTCTGTAGAATTAATCATGTCGGAGACAAACGGATTAATTGTTTACAGAAAATGTATTGTCGTAGCCCTGTTAACAAAGTCATGCTTAGAATTTAACTTTGTTTCTTCATTACAGAATGAGTTATGTGCAAAGGATTTTAATACAAACTCCGCTGCAGAGATTTTCCTATGTTCATCAAGAAGAGGAACTCCTGCTTCTTTATATGACCCAAGATTGCAAGCATGAGTTGGCACTTCTAGTGCAAGTTTAAAGGCTTTACAATCTATACTTTGTAGTTTGTTTAATAAATGTTTTGGTGCACTAAAGAAAGATTCCTGGCCGTAGATTAGACGCGAACGAACTAAGGAATTAACAAGACATAAAAGCGGTTTTGTATTTTGACCCCATCGCTGTTTACTAATGATTTTGAGAAAATTTAAATCTTTTCTGGCTTTATTTAATATATAGTCTATATGTTGATTCCAAGTAAGTTTAGATGATAAATATACACCTAGAAACCTTACGCTTTGCGCATAATGAATGACACTGCCACCAATAGTGAAACCAGGCAGTTTTTCTGGGTTATGCCCGAATTAAAAAGTACCATATGTGTTTTTTCTAAGATAAAGAGAGTCCATTTTCCTTCATAAATATATCAGTTTTATTCAGTTCGCGTTGGTACACCTTTTTGATATGGTTAAGTGCTCTAATTGGAGCATTACGCTTCATTGTCACCTTCATCCACATGCACATATCATCTGCATACGGGGCTAAAACTGTATCTTTTGATAGATTATTTGAAAGATCTGCTATAAGTATATTGAATAAAATAGGTGAAATAACCGAGCCTTGTGGAAGACCCATCTGAAGATCTCTGGACTTAGAATATGTGCTTTCAACTCTTACCTGTATGAAACGTTGTGATAAAAACAAAATTGTAAATAGTTATACATATTACTAATTATATTGTAATTATGAAGTTTTTGGAGTAATCGGTAATGCCATACTTGATCATAAGCTTTTTTCACATCAAAAAACGTTGCTAGAATATTTTTCCGTCTGCCAAACTGCTGTTTAATTTGTGTCGTAAGTTTTACTAAATGTTCAGTGGTAGAGCGACCTTTTCGAAAAGCGGCTTGGTATTATTGAATAATGTTTTATTTTTCACAGAAATGAACTAGTCTACTTGAGACTATTTTTTCCATTAACTTGCATACATGAGATGTTAAGGAGATGGGTCGATAGCTATTTTTATCAGTCCGATGTTTTCCCTGCTTGTGTATAGGGACAACAATTGAGTGTTTCCAGATAAGAGGCATTTCGCCGTTAGACCAGCATTTTTGAATCAAAGAATGTAAAAATTGAACTACATTGTGTGGTAAATGCTTTAACAATTCATAAGATATCCCATCTAGTCCAACAGACGTCTTATTTTTAATTTTGTTTTTAAAATAAGACGTGTGTGTGTGTGTGTGTGTGTGTGTGTGTGTGTGTGTGTGGTGTGTGTGTGTGTGTGTGTGTGTGTGTGTGTGTGTGTGTGTGTGTGTGTGTGTGTGTGTGTGTGTGTGTGTGTGCGCGCGTGCGTGCGCGCTAGTACGTGGTGTGTGTGTGTGTGTGTTTTGTGTGTGTGTGTGTGTGTGTGTGTGTGCGTGTGCGCGTGTCTATGTGCATGTATGTGCGCGTGTGTGTATGTGTGTGTGTGTGTGTGTGTGCGTGCGTGCGTGCGTGCGTGCGTGCGTGCGTGCGTGTGCTTGATTGCGTGCGTGTGAGCGTGTGCGCGTGCGTGCGTGCGTGTGTGTAGGAGCCTTTCTATTTCAGTTTTTAATTTAGAAAAAAAAAAGCCTCTTGTAATTAAACCAACGGTCACTCGTCCAGGCACAAATACACACATCACCATACACCCCCCCCCCCCCCCCCCCCCCCACTTGAGACTACCTAGAGGAAAAGAGGGAAAGATGACAAGAGCTTTTGTGATGGTGGAAGAACGACAGATGACTTGTGATGGTAGAATACAGACAGATGACTTGTGATGGTAGAATATAGACAGATGACTTGTGATGGTAGAATACAGACAGATTACTTTTGATGACGGAATACAGACAGATGACTTGTGATGGCAGAATACAGACAGATGACTTGTGATGGTAGAATACAGACAGATGACTTGTGATGGTAGAATACAAACAGATGACTTGTGATGGTAGAATACAGACAGATGACTTGTGATGGTAGAATACAGACAGATGACTTGTGATGGTAGAATACAGACAGATGACTTGTGATGGTAGAATACAGACAGATGACCTGTGATGGTAGAATACAGACAGATGACTTGTGATGGTAGAATACAGACAGATGACTTGTGATGGTAGAATACAGACAGATGACTTTTGATGACGGAATACAGACAGATGACTTGTGATGGTAGAATACAAACAGATGACTTGTGATGGTAGAATACAGACAGATGACTTGTGATGGTAGAATACAGACAGATGACTTGTGATGAAGGAATAAAGACAGATGACTTGTGATGGTAAAATACAGACAGATGACTTGTGATGACGGAATACAGACAGATGACTTGTGATGGTAGAATACAGACAGATGACTTGTGATGAAGGAATAAAGACAGATGACTTGTGATGGTAAAATACAGACAGATGACTTGTGATGGTAGAATACAGACAGATGACTTGTGATGGCGGAATAAAGACAGATGACGTGTGATGACGGAAATAGGACAGATGACGTGTGATGACGAAATACAGACAGATGACTTGTGATGGTAGACTAAAGACAGATGACTTGCGATGACGAAATACAGTGAGGTGACTTGTGACGACGGAATAAAGACAGATGACTTGTGATGACGACAAAAGACAGATGATTTGTGATGACGAAAAAAGACAGATGACTTGTGATGGTAGAATACAGACTGATGACTTCTGATGAGGAACAAAGACAGATGACTTGTGATGGTAGAATACAGACAGATGACTTGTGATGGTAGAATAGAGACAGATGTCTTGCGAAGACGGAATACAGGCAGATGACTTGTGATGACGGAATACAGTGAGATATCTTGTGATGGTGGAATACAGACAGATGACGTGATGGTAGAATACAGACAGATGACGTGATGGTAGAATACAGACATATGACTTTTGATGGTAGAATACAGACAGATGAAATGTGATGACGGAATAAAGACAGATGACTTGTGATGGTAGAATACAGACAGATGACTTGTGATGGTAGAATACAGACAGATGACTTGTGATGACAGAATACGACAGATGACTTGTGATGACGGAATACAGACATATGACTTGTGATGGCGAAATACAGACAGATGACTTGTGATGACAGAATACAGACAGATGACTTGTGATGACGGAATACAGACAGATGACTTGTGATGGCGGAATACAGACATATGACTTGTGATGACGGAATACAGACAGATGACTTGTGATGACGGAATACAGAGAGATTACATGTGATGGTATAATACAGACAGATGACTTGTGATGGTAGAATACAGACAGATGACTTGTGATGGTAGAATACAGACAGATGACTTTTGATGGTAGAATACAGACAGATGACGTGATGGTACAATACAGACAGATGACTTTTGATGGTAGAATACAGACAGATGAAATGTGATGACGGAATAAAGACAGATGACTTGTGATGGTAAAATACAGACAGATGACTTGTGATGGTAGAATACAGACAGATGACTTGTGATTACGGAATACAGACAGATGACTTGTGATGGTAGAATACAGACAGATGACTTGTGATGGTAGAATACAGACAGATGTCTTGTGATGGTAGAATACAGACAGATGACTTGTGATGGTAGAATACAGACAGATGACTTGTGATGGTAGAATACAGACAGATGACTTGTGATGACGGAATACAGACAGATGACTTGTGATGGTAGAATACAGACAGATGACTTGTGATGACGGAATACAGACAGATGACTTGTGATTGTAGAATACAGACAGATGACTTGTGATGACGGAATACAGACAGATGACTTGTGATCGTAGAATACAGACAGATGACTTGTGATGGTAGAATGCAGACAGATGACTTATGATGGTAGAATACAGACAGATGACTTTTGATGACGGAATGCAGACAGATGACTTGTGATAGTAGAATACAGACAGATGACTTGTGATGACGAACAAGGACAGATGACTTGTGATGGTAGAATACAGACAGATGTCTTGTGATGACGGAATACAGACAGATGAATTGTGATGACGGAATACAGTCAGATGACTTGTGATGACGGAATACAGACAGATGAGTTGTGATGACGGAATACAGACAGATGACTTGTGAAGACGGAATACAGGCAGATCACTTGTGATGTCGGAATACAGACAGATGACTTGTGATGGTAGAATAGAGACAGATGACTTTTGATGGTAGAATACAGACAGATGAAATGTGATGACGGAATAAAGACAGATGACTTGTGATGGTAGAATACAGACAGATGACTTGTGATGGTAGAATACAGACAGATGACTTGTGATGACGGAAT
>CM031626.1:34933488-34938488 GCA_018398815.1 Conus ventricosus | reverse complement strand
GTGCTACACATTTAGCGGCGGCCGTAACTCTCTTGTCTCCGAGAGCTGACCAAGGCCGTGGGGACGTTAGAAGGATGAGCGCCGCACACTGTCGACAATCACATCAGCTGACAGGACTGGCTATGTGAAGGGGAATGATGAGAACATGGCATCACAGAACTAAAGGCTAATGCGGGAAACGTTCCGGCCTGGACGAAATGTTCACAAGTCACTGTCGCGCCAACGTGTGCGAGAAGACGGCGATGAGCCCATAGAGAAGGTTACAAGCTTCACGTGTTGACAATAACTGTGTCCCAGGAAAGTGGTTATTATCCTTCAGGAAAACGGGGTTTAAGGTATGCTCCCTGAGGAGTACAACTGTTTCCCTTGAAAAATAATCATTTTCCCCCCGTTGTTCTCTAAGGATTACAAGTATTTTCCTTATTTTCTAACAGAAAACTGTTGATTCCGGTATCATCCCTTAAGAATCACAAGGATGTTCCTTATTTTCTTACACAAAAACAGTTGATTCCGGTGTTATCCTTAAGAACCACAAGCATTTTCCTTATTTTCTTTCAGAAAACAGCCGATTCTGGTGTTATCCCTAAAGAATCACAAGCATGTTCCATATTTTCTTTCAGAAAACAGTTGATTCCGGTGTTATGCTTTAAGAATCAGAAGTGTTTTCCAAAGGATAAAAGCTGTTTTTCCTGTTTTCTGTTAAAACCAAAAAAGCTTTTTCTATTTTTCCGAGGAAAGCATTATTGGTGTTGTCTATAAGGATCCTTGCTGTTTTGTCTATTTTCGAGGGAAAAGCGCTAATTATCCTGAAGGAAAACAATGAAGACAGGAAAGCAGATATTTCAGTTGTTGGGAAACTGTATACAACAAAAATGTCACTAAAAAGTCTCATGGAAATCTTCCTCCCCAAGATATATAGCACAGCTACTCAATAACCCTAGCTTAAATTCTCTCCTGATGTTAGGTGTGTGTATGCCAGGGAAAAAACTTGTGTTCATCATGTACTACTAGACCGTCGAATTTAAACAGGGCAATACAAATTGCAAGGTATGATTACTGATTCTTTTGAAAGCATTGACCATATGTTATATGACACATGTATTAGGGACATCGCACACGTTATTGCCCAGTCAGAGCTGGTCAGAATGTCGTGATTCTTTTAAAAAAAAAAAAAAATAAAAAATTTAAAAAAAATTAAAAAAATTAAAAGTATTCTTAGAGGAGTGTCTTGATTCTAGCATGTGAGGGAGAGAAGTGAGAGAAAATGACCAGAGACAGTAGGTCTGACGTTCTCGGTGATCTACGTTGCCTTTTCTTATCATCTCGTATCATCGATGATGCACAGACGTTAAAATAACCACTGAACTGATGTCAACTGATATGATGTGGGGATCATGACTATTTGTGTGGGTTTTGCCGACTCCCATTTGTGATTGTCATGGCAAAACAGTGACCATAACTGGTTTCCTAGCTAACGAGGTTTTATCAATGTTTCCTCAGGGAAGCAAGAATAACAGTTATTATCCCAAGGAAAATTGGGGGGAAATTGTAATCTTCATGAAAAATGGAAAAGACAGTCATCATCCTCAGACAATTCAGGGAAAATAGTTGTGATCCGTATGGAGATATTTTGGTCCTTTGCTGGTAACGTTTTCTTTCCGTCGGGAAGATATTTGTGATCAGTATGGGGGATATACTTTGATCCTATGATGATAACGTTTTCATCTGTTGGTAAAACGATTTGTGATCAGTATGGGGATATACTTTGATCCTATGATGATAACGTTTTCATCAGTTGGTAAAAAGAATTGTGATCAGTATAGGGGATATACTTTGATCCTATGAGGATAACGTTTTCATCTGTTGGTAAAACGATTTGTGATCAGTATGGGGATATACTTTGATCCTATGATGATAAAGTTGTTTTTTTTCTGTCGGTAAAAACATTTGTGATCCGTATGGATACGCCTTGATCATATGATATTAACGTTTTTTTCTGTCGGTAAAATATTTGTGATCCCTATAGGGGATATACTTTGATCCTATGATGATCACGTTTTTTTCTGTCGGTAAAAATATTTGTGGTCCGTATGGATATACCTATATCCTATGAAAATTACCATTTTCCCTCTTTCTGCCTCTCTTCTCGAGAATCATGGCTAGGTTTTTTTTTTCTGGAGAAAACTGTAATTTGTTTTTCGGCTTTAGGCGCCAGTACGTCGCCATACACTCAGTTTGAAAGTTTTGGTTGTGGTCGTATCTTCAAAGAAATAGGCATCGGCGGGTAACCTACGCCAAAGTTGCAAATTGAATGTTAAGTTTATTACTTTTTAGAATGAGGGTCACCCACCTTTTGTTCATCCCGACTCCTAGGGAAGTATTAGCGCCTGTAGTTTTACAGATACAGTCAACCGTTGCAGAGAAAGGCCCTCCATTTTTTAGACTAGTTTTTATTATTATAAGGGGCAATTGAATATCAATTCTTTCCCCAAATCATATATCTTAAAGGACACAGATTCTGCGTTAACACATTTTAAACAGAAAATAAAGCTACGTCTATTACCTGTGGGGGTGAAGACCTAAAAAGCTATTTCTTTTTATGAAAAACAACAACAACAACCAGAAACATAGACACAAAGACACACATTCATGCACGCATTCTCGAACACATGCACACAGAATGGCACACTGCATACACAGGTACACACCACAAACAACACACACACACACACACACGCGCGCGCGCGCTCGCGCACGCACGAACGCACGCACGCACGCACCCACGCACGCACGCACGCACGCACGCACACGTCTATCTTATTATATCTCTATTGATCTATCTGTATCTCTGTATCTCTGTCTGTCTGTATGTCTGTCTGTCTCTCTTTCTCTTTCTCTATCAATGTCTCTCTCTCCCTATTCATCTAGCTGTGTATGCATTCATGCATGCTTACATAGATACATACACACGTGCCTACTTTATGCATGCAGACATACATACATACATACTACGTACGTACGTACATGCATTCATACACACATACATACATATATCCATTCATCCATGCATCCATGCATGCATGCATGCAACTATCCATCCGTCCATACACACACACACACACACACACACACACACACACACGGACACACAGACATACACACACGCGCGCATAAAATACATTTCATTCTTACATACATACAGATACACATACATACATAATCACATATATACATACACATACAATGTAGACGTGACACCCATACACCCATGCATATATATATGTATATTATATGTATATATATTATTATATATATATATATTATATATATATATTTAATAGTATTTAAATATAAATATATATATATCGATCACAGTATGACAGACAACACACACACACACACACACACATATATATATATATATATATATATATATAATTATATATATATATATTATATATATATATATATTAATATATATATATTTGTTAAAAGATAAGGTCTAAAACTATCTACAGCGCTGTTTCATGCAATGCAATCATCAGGATGTGGTGGGTCTGTGCTGCCGGTGTTTTATAACTGCTTGTGTTGTCTGTCATCACGTGCTGTCTGTGTTTTTCGTGTGTTTCTGGTTCTTGTTCACTGATAGGAATTTCCACTTGTGCCTGCAGTTGTTAACCATTTCTATCCTAGTATTTAAAGTTGCCAGTTGTGGTTTGCATAGTATTATGTACTTTTCTGTTGAGCATAGGTTACATCTTTTTGAAATGTTGTTGTATGGTGCTGCTCTTTCTATGATTTTCCAGGATATATTGTAGTCTATCTTTATCTCTTTGAGCTTCCAGATGTATTTACTCAATTCTGTTTGGTTTTTGTATCTTTCTTTGTTAAATGACTGTTTGTGGTTTGCATATCTAGTTTTAAATTGGTTTTCAGTGATACCTTATATGTTTCTTCTGCGTTCTCTGATGTTACAGTGGCTTGGTACACAATGCTGTTGTTAGAGGCATTTGTTGCTCAGAGGGCACTGTTCTTTCTTGATACAGTTGCAGGATTTCCTTTCATCACCCTCGTTTTTCTCTGTGCTGCTTTTCATTTTGTTGGTTGAATCAATGATGTTTTTAAGGTTGGGCATACATGAGTATGATAATTTGATGCTGTTTTTGTTGAATATCTTGGATAATTTGTGCTCTTTTGGGAATGATGATGTTAGGATTCTAAAGATTCTTTCCCTATATTTGTTTTCACTCGTCCGTCATATGGGGGTTGTACCATATGATCTTTCTTTTCCTGTTCTTCTTGTGTCTGCTCATGTCATTATCTGGATCATATTGTAGTTTGTAGTTGTAGCCACTTTTGTGTAACGCTTCTTGGTATTCAGCTGCAGCGTTATTGAATGCTGTTTCGTTGCATGACAGGTTGGATAATCTTTTATTTATGCCTCTGGGTATTGTTTTTAGTATGGAAGGTGGATGGTTCTTTTGATATTTACATAGACAGGTGTATCATTTGGTTTTTTGTATGGTTTATATATGTGCTGGTTGAGGTCAAACGTTATATCTAGGTAGTTCACTATCTTTTTATTTGCTTCTATAGTGATTTTTAGATTTTGGTTTTGGAAGATTTTACACAGTTCTTTTTTCTTATTTTCAATGTTTCTAGGGTTGTCGTTCAGCGCAGCGAGGCCGTCATCCCTGTACAGTCCGACTTGTTTTCCAAGTTTATTTTTTAATGTTAGATAGTATGAATAGTCCGACAAGTTCGCAAGTTTCGGCACCATCATACGATCCCATTGTGACATCAAAAGTTGAATTCTTGTTTGCGCTCTTGGTCCAGATTCTCAACAAGCAAGATAATACAGTTTTTATAACATTTGATATAGTAGACTTCTACACATCTATAGATGAAGATCTACTCACCAAAGCTATAAAATTTGCCAGCAAATACACTGAAATATCAGGGTCAGAAATGGAAATCATTTTCCATACAAAGAAAACTCT
>CM031626.1:34906934-34923388 GCA_018398815.1 Conus ventricosus | reverse complement strand
TTCTTCTTGGGTTTTTTTTTTTTCTCCTCGAGTGAAGTCTGCCACAAAGACGGGCTATCGTCCTCGGAGTGAAGTCTGCCACAAAGACGGGGCTATCGTCCTCGGAGTGAAGTCTGCCACAAAGACGGGCTATCGTCCTCGGAGTGAAGTCTGCCACAAAGACGGGGCTATCAAAGACGGGGCTATCGTCCTCGGAGTGAAGTCTGCCACAAAGACGGGGCTATCGTCCTCGGAGTGAAGTCTGCCACAAAGACGGGGCTATCGTCCTCGGAGTGAAGTCTGCCACAAAGACGGGGCTATCGTCCTCGGAGTGAAGTCTGCCACAAAGACGCGGCTATCAAAGACGGGGCTATCGTCCTCGGAGTGAAGTCTGCCACAAAGACGGGGCTATCGTCCTCGGAGTGAAGTCTGCCACAAAGACGGGGCTATCGTCCTCGGAGTGATGTCTGCCACAAAGATGGGGCTATCAAAGACGGGGCTATCGTCCTCGAAGTGTTTCATGCGCTGGTAGGCTTAGACAACTCCTCCCAGCCAAGAATCTTTGGAGGTTTTGACAGTGGACAAGGCATCTCCCGTAGTGGACTGATACAAGTTCACAAGTTGTGTATTTTGCCGATTGATGTGTCCAGAATAACTAATGTTAGCACGCAACAACGACGCTAACACACATGTTGTAAACTCCAAACGATGTTTACTAAAGGAACGCTCTGATCGTTGACTATGTATCTGGACATGCAACTGTTGGCCTTCTGCGCATTCTCTTTACGTATGCATTAGACTTTCACATAGAGTTATAGTTCTTGCTACTTTCAATACTAAACATAACATCCCTCCCCAATTTAGTTGCAAATTTAGTTATAATATTATTCGCAACAGATATAACATGCATTCTGTAATCAATCATAAAGTTAACGTGCAACATGCATAAATTCAGGAGTATAATTAATCTGTTCATTACCCAGATTACGAAATGTTCACGTTGACGATTCACACCAAATGTCACGGTGAAACAGTTGGAGATTCCTTTGGTTGAATTCAAGTCCATTTCTTAAGATTAAAATGAGTCTGCGTTTATAACTCAAGTCTAACTATATTAGCAAATATCTTACATACTATATTACTAAAAGCTTGTTAGATATTTTCAAATGAAACACCTGAAATATTCTTTCTTTTTTCATCCACACTGTTAACATCATATTTAAAATCAAATTTAAATGAACGGAACATAACACATGCTTTGAAAGAAGTAGCGTCAGTGCTCTTGTTGCTGTAAACAGGAATTTAAACAGCAGCATACAAAACGTTTATTTCATGATGAAGTCCTTGAATTTCTTCGGCAACACCACAAATCTTTCAGAACTTCTTGGGATTGTCTGATTTGGCTGTGCCTAAGCTGGTTCTGTGAATCTGCTTTGCTGTAGAGACACATCTATGAGTGATTCAAGCACTGGTGGAGATCTTGGAGTAGGCATCTATTTTGACCTTGATGGTGAAACTGATGGTGTTTGAGTCACTGTCTCTGGTTGAAAATGAAACTGATGATATGCCTCAACTTCTTCTTTTTCTTAAGAAGGAATGTCAACCTGCACTGGTTTGAAGAATGAAGAATTTCGTGTGACGAAATGATTGCCTCGTCTTGCAACAATCATACTACCACGTTTCTTCACAACAGTGTCGGGATGGGGATCATACAATGGGGTCAGTTTGTTTCTTTTCCGTTGCTTCACGAGGACATGGTCCCCTGTCCTAATGTCAGACTCTCTTGTGTGTCATCTTTGATCAACATCATTTTTCATCTTCATTTTGCTGACAGCATCGTTGTGAGCTAGACGTGAGTGAACTGGCATGGTAGGGGAATTGGGAACTGCAGGAATACCAATGTTCATCTTCCTTCCGGTCAGAGCTTCAAATGGGGATATGTTTGTTGCACCATGTGGCGTTAGCTCTGTATTGACGAAGGAAAATCAGGAAAGTTCCATTCTCCAGCCCTTGTCCTTAAACCCTGGGCAGCTCGAACATACTTGTTCAACGTTCTCATGAAACGCATTTGCAGAATGCATTTCTTCACCGTCCCCCTTCCACTAATTTGTCTATTCCTGGAAACCACACCTTCTCTCTGATGAGTTGTTTGGTCTTGACATCCCCTGATGTGTATGATGAGCGATGTCAACAACTTTCTGTTGCAAAAAAAAAGGGGAACCACAATTCGATGATCACGAAGAATGACATCATCGTAGACAGACAGTTCATCCTTGAAATGGGCAAAACAAGAAAAGGGCAGAATCTTTCCACCTGTTTGTTTCATCTGCCATCTTCAGTTTCTGGAACTTGGAATCCCGTTGTGTAGCAGTTCGAAACTTCTTCAAAAGTCATTGCTTTGGGAACTGCGTTCTTTGGGTGACGAACTTGATGTAATCTTTGCCCGCATTGTCTCTCTCAGATTGAGTGTGCGATGTCTACTGATTTAAATCTGCTGGATTTGTCATTTTTTTCTGGACGATTCTGAAGATCAAACTCGTATGGCATAAGACGAAGACGCCAAACATCCAATTCTTGCTGTAGGGTGGCTTTCGGCTTTTCGAATTCCCAAGAGTGGTTTATGGTCCATTACAACATGAATGTTGAGCCGAAAAGACACAGATGCAAATGCTCAACACCATACACTACAGCTAGCATCTCCCGTCAGTCTGGAATAGCGTCGTTCGACCTCTGTCAAAGCACGACTTGCATAACTGACAATCTTGCCTTCTTGAGTGAAGATCGCTCCGAGACCAACAGGGCTAGCATCTACAATGATTTCTGTTGACTTGTTTGGATCGAAGTGTGCCATGACTTTTGCTCCTGTCAATGCTTCTTTCAGTTGCTGAAAGCTTGCTGTTCAACTTCAGACCATTTCCAGGGACATCTTGCTTTGTCAGTTGACGCAGAGGTTCAGTAAGTGTTGCGTACTCAGAATGAAGCGGGACACATACTGGGTCATACCCAAAAATGATCGTACTTCTGCAACATTCTTGGTGAGTCAGTGCCAATAATGGATTTGATTTTTTCAGGATCCGCTGAGATTCCTTTATCACTGAACACATGTCCAAAGACAGTGAGTTTGTTGACGGAAAACTTGCATTGTTCTTTGTTTAGCTTTGCTCCTTTTCCTGAAGTCGCTTCAGCGTTGTTCTCAGGTTTTCATCATGCTCAGCTTGCGTCTTGCCATGCACTATGATGTCATCAGACAAATTTCTAGCACCTGAATGTCACTGAGAAGATCCGCAATGGTCTTCTGGAATATTTCCGATGCAGCATTAACACCAAACAGAAGTCTTTTGTAAAGGCGCAATCCTGCATGTGTTTGAAAATGTGGTAATATAGCGACTTGACTCTTCAGTTCAAGTTGATAATACGCGTTTGTCAAGTCTAACTTACTGAAAACTGTAGAAGAATTAAGATTGGCAATCAGATCATCCACAGTTGGCACTGGTTGCTTTTCTTTCCCTATCGCCCTGTTTGCTTCACGCATGTCAATACACACTCTGACTCCTTTAATCTACTTGGGTACCACCATCACAGGACTAATCCATGGAGTAGGACCAGTGACTTTCTCGATCACATCTAACTTCTCTAAACGTTCTAGCTCCTCTTATACATCTTTGTGTACATGAAAAGGGATACGCCTATGGCGTTGTGCTACAGGCTGAACTTTAGTGTCAATGTGTAATCTGACTGTACCCCCATCAATCTTTCCTATTCCTCCATCAAAGAGTGAAGGAAACTGATCTGGAATGGATGTGGAGGCAGAAGACGAAAAGGCAAAATGAACAATGTTCAGTGCTTGCGCAGTGACACTAAGAAGATTGTGAGACTGAGACTGAAGTCTGCTTGTGTTCACAACATAAAAACCTGCGTTTGCATGTTTGTCTTGTATACAACGTTAATGGTGAAAAATCCACGCACAAGAGGAGGTCTTTTGAGCCATAAGCATAAATCAGAGGAGATGGACTCTGCAACTTGGGTTTGACACTAAGTTTATCATAAACATGTCCACTCAAAATGTTTACACTCGCTCCAGTGTCGATCAAAATTTTTCACTTCGCTTTCAGAATTACTGGAGTTTTTGATGTATGTCTGTCACTAACATTGAACACAGATTCATCACTTGACTCTGAAGATCCATACTCTCGTCCATGCTAGCGCATAGAAGAGTTAATCTGCCTTACCTCTCGTTTAGAGATGCAGACACGGGCGAAATGATTCATCTGATGACATCGTCTGCACTCCTTCCCCTTCGCTGGACAAGAAGCATGCGAAGATGGGCCACCACAGTAGGCCTAATGACAAGGGTTAGTGTCACTATGTCTTGTGAAACCACCACGATGAGAACCAGGGACGAGAAGATCCTCGGACTGTTGTGTTGTCTCGCCCACGCCCACGATGAGTAGATCTGCTTCTGTTGACCTTGTGACCACGTTGTGAAAAGTTCCACCGCCATGGCACCAAAACCACCAGCACCAGAATCATTGCTGCTGTCTGTGCGTTTGAATTGTCACCGCTAATCTGCGACTGGACACAGCATTTAGATCTACGCTTTTTCATTCCATCACTGAAGCTCTTGATTCAGACAACTCCAGCGCTTTGGCCTCGTCTAACACTTGCTTCAGTGTGTAATTGTCTTTCAAGGCTTTTCTTCTATTCTGGAAGACGTACATCCTTGCAAAATCTGAGAAAGGATTTTTTAATATCAGCATCATGGAATTCACAAGTACTTGCCAATGTGCGCAAACGTGTGTAAAACGAATCAATCGTTTCTCCAGAGTTCTGAGAAGCCTGCCGAAATTTGAACATTTCGTAAGTAGTGTTTTTCTTTGGAGTGAAAAATTCAATGATTTTTTTGCAACACCGAATTCATCTGGAACATTTCCATCTGGAGTTTGTCTGACTACATCAAGTCCCTTTTGTTGGTCAGTAAAACTATCAAATATATCATAGGCTTCTTCTCCAACAAAATGTAAGAGCATGGCCTTATTCTTTTGTCGTCCTTAATGTCAAGAGCACACAAAAGATCCTCAAATCTATCTAGCCACTTTCTCCATCTTGGGCCAGCTGACTGCTCGTCTGCATGTACACTGAATGAGGAAAACTCGGTAAATTTGCTATACTTTTGTATCCTCGTCGCCAGAAAATGATGTGTCTAGAATAACTGATGTTGGCACGCAACACGACGCTAACACACATGTTTGTAAAACTCCAAACGATGTTTACTAAAGGAACGCTCTGATCGTTGACCATAGATCTGGGCATGCAACCGTTGGGCCTTCTGCGCATTCTCTTTACGCATGCATTAGACTTTCACATAGAGTTATAGTTCTTGCTACTTCAATACTAAACATAACATCAATGAAGGAAAATTATTTTGTGGTGACACATTGCAATATCACATCACAAAATGCAGTGTAGAATACAAAAGAAGAAAATCAAATTAATAAGCTTCTATAAACAACAAATTGAAGAAAAATGCAGGACAGTATTCGTGCACACCACTGGTCGCAACAGAGTTGCGGTCCTTCACGTCACCATCTCTCTCTCTCTCTCTCTCTGAGTGTTGTCCTCCTTTGAGTCCTATCCTTACTTTCATCCTCCGTTTCCAAGGTCAACTTGTCTTGATTGTAGACTGGGGAATCTAGGAGCTGACCCAGCATGCCAAGAGAAAAGAAAGCACACACGCCAGCACACACAGATTTTGCAGTGTTAATGACGTCAAGATCTGTACATTGAGCAGAAAACATAAAAAAGACGTCACAACACGCCAAAAGACGCCAGTCCAGCCATTTCCGAATAAAACGCTGATGACCCTGGACAACCCACGGCAAAGCAGCAACGATGGCGCAGAAACTGACCACCAGAGACTTCAGCAATGCGATAGAATAGCCCTGGCACGTTGGACAGTCCTGAAAGGGACTGCAGCCAGCAGCGCCAGACCACCATCACCCCAAGGCCACGGCATCAAGATGAAGACCGTCCCGCACAAGGCGCAAAACGAAGGACCTAAAAGAAACGACGCAACGGATACCAAAACGCAACGCATACCGTTGAATCTGTGTGTTCTTCAACGCGAAACTCTTCATAAACCAGCACTGTCTTACAGTGTGTGAGCAGTTCAAGCGTTTAGAAACCTATGGATGCATGCTTGTTTGAAGCAGAAGCAGGATGGATTATGTTACCCCCCCCCCTCCCCCCCCCCCCCCCCCCCCCCCCCCCCCTCCGAGAGACAGACGTGATGGGTGTATCATACGCTGCACGAGAAGGACCGGCCGGTTGGGGGTTCGCGGGAGGGGAGGGGGGAGGAGGGGGGGGTTGAATGTTGGTCTGATCATCATTTACTCTGAAGTACGGTGGATATTCAGCTAGTGGGAAGGAAGAAATCACCATGGGGAAATTCCTGGAAGCTGAACATCGCTCGTGTGTGCTCCAGTAACGTATTGCTGCCAGATCCTGAAAAGCACATCAGTGGCAACAGTCGGAAGAACGAAAGAACCAAGATCACCAGCAAACAAAGCAGTGAAACTTGCATCAACTCAGGTAGATGAGGAACAAACAGGAGACAGAGACAGACTTAGAGAGAGAAAGACAGACAGAGAGAGATACAGATACAAACAGAGAGAGGGATAGAAACAGACACACAGAGAGACAGCCACAGACGGAGAGAGATTACACAGAGAGACTGACTGAGCGAGAGACAGAGACTGAGATTAAATTTGACCTCATTTTTCCCTTTTTAAACATCAAAATTCACATTTATTCCAAAACCAAACATACGTTTCATAATAGCTTTACAAATATGATACATATCAATATCAGAGGAAATCGGATTACTACAAATACTATTTTTAAATTGTAAAGAGGTGTTTGAATTTCATATGATCGTTTTGTAAAAACTGTTGAATAGATATGATGATCGGGGAAAACACAACAATCATTTAGCATGGAACAATTTACAAATGCCAAACAAACAATATGTTGCACAATACAACTCCATAACTGAGGGTGTTTTTTTTTCTCCATCCAACTGGTGATGCTTTCACCCATCAAAATCATTCTCTACCGGTCTCTTGTCAGAATAACCTTTCGAGAACATGTTAAAGAAGACATTCTTAAACTGTGCAATTCCTTTACCATTTAACGAATATTTCTTAATTCATTTAGAAAATAAATATATATGGTTAATTGTCGCTCATTTTACAAATATGCACAAAACGTTAAGCAAACAAAATTATCTGAACAAAGATCTCATTTGCCTTTATGTGCTAAAAGACCTTCCTATTTAAAACATATTCATGTTCTTTCATTCACATTTAATTCCTCTCCAAACCGTCAGGAAATACACACAAGCATCGGTTGTGCTGGACTTAGTCCTCATTTGTACAAAACGCGTACACATCGTAGTTTATTACATTCATTAAATTATTAAATGATTTAATTTGGAATCCTTTCAGCTTTATGTTTCATTTATTTTTCTTACTTGTGTGTCAGTAAATTCTCAAATCTACCGAGCGCATTTTCCCAGCTGATAGATGATATAATGTTGCTTGTGGGGACAAAATGGGTCTAATAGTACGTTATAGAAAACGCTGAACCTTTATTTACACTGGTAGGATTGATTCAAACATGACATTGCCCAAAAGGAAGGAGTGCAAGCAGTATTCCAAACGAACCACGTTATGTTTCTATGTTAAAGATGTGTATGTATGTGTGTGTGCGTGCATGCGTGCGTGCGCTCGTGCGTGCGTGCGCGCGCGCGTGTGTGTGTGTGTGTGTGTGTGTGTGTGTGTGTGTGTGTGTGTGTGTGTGTGTGTGTGTGTGTGTGTGATATTTTTGACGTGTGTGTTTGTGTGTGTGTGTGTGTGTGTGTGTGTGTGTGTGTGTGTGTGTGAGAGAGAGAGAGAGAGAGAGAGAGAGAGAGAGAGAGAGAGAGAACAAGAGAGACAGACAGAGTGACAGACAAACAGACAGACAGGCAGACACACAGAGACAGAGAGACAGACAGAGACACAGAAAGACACATTGCACGAGAGGCAAATAACACTTTAATATAGAACAGACATTTTTTTGAATGCCAGTCTACAGAAGTTAGAAAAAAAGACATTGATCAGAATAATTACAATACACAAAAGTAACGACCCCAGAAGTGGCATGACGAATCACAAAAATCACATGGTTTGAAACCTCCCACCCTGCATCCTTTGTAGTTACTCCAGGTTCAAACCCCAAACCCCACAACTCCACCAAACACACTGACACACAGTCCTCACCCGCATACGTCGTACATGTTGCTAGAAAAAAAAAATCATGACCGAAAAAAAAATATTCAGCCATTCGACGTTCCTGGGCCATTGCTTGTTGGGTGAGAACGGCGGTGCTGACGAACAAAACATCGGCCGGTGCCACAGTAATGGTAGACGCAGCGTTTCCTGTAAATCCGTGATGGCTGAACACGGCTGTGGTGGTATTTTGTGTTGGGTGTATTACATTTGCTGCGGGATGCACTGTAAAGTTCGAAAATAAAATCAAAATGTACAAAATGATAGATAGATAGATAGATAGATAGATAGATAGATAGATAGATAGATAGATAGATAGATAGATAGATAGATAGACAGATAGATAGATAGATAGATGGATAGATAGATAGATAGATTGATAGACAGACAGCGACAGAGAGAAAGAGAGAGAGAGACAGACAGACAGAGAGAGTCAAAGAGAGAGAGACAGACAGACAGAGAGAGTCAAAGAGAGACAGACAGACACAGCAAGAGAGACACAGAGAGAGGGACGCTTCAGACATGATTTTATTGACATTGATCTATACAGTCTTTGTGTCAAGGGGGAACAAGATCATATTTGCAGCGCCAGGAAAGAGGTGAACAAATCTGGAATGAAACAGGCAAACTGAATAGCTTAGTAAATATAAACAATCGAAGCATTTCGAAATAAAGCAATAGAAAAATCAGAATAGGAATTCGTCTTGATAGCAAATCAAATACTTAGTAGAAGTAAAGGAATGGAAAGAGAACACTTTCTACACACACCCCACACACACACACACACACACACACACACACACACACACACACACACACACACACTAGGTTAAAGGCTGCTGAGTATTTAGCAAAAATCTCTGAGAACATGACTAGAGCCAAGAGCAACAACCTAATGAGGAAGACGGCTAAAGAACATTCTGATGAGAAAAACACAACAACCAGCCCCAGAAGGACGAGGTCTTCCTCTACAGGGAAAAGTTCTCTTCCAGTCGGCAACGACCGTTTGGACGGGCCCGAGAAAAAAGTGCAAACTGAGTCAATCGGCGATGGCAAAAAAGAAGAAAATGAACAAGCCGTAAGTAGAATTATGTTCCTTGAACGAACCTTATCGATACTGAATGAAAAAGTATCAAAGCTAGAAGACACAATTCAGTCGCGAACCGAACTGATAAAAAGATATTTTAATTTTGAGGAAAAAAAAGTACCGTTACAGAACGCGGAAACGCAGACTGAAACCGAAAAACGCGCATCTTATGCCGAAGCTGCCAAGGCTGGGACATTGTTATCGTCCCCTAAACAGTCCTCACCTTGTAACCACCCACATAGAACAGCAGCAAAACAAAATCCACAGAAAGAAGGAAAGAAATGCGATGAAAGTAGAAAGAAGACTGAAGAAAAAAGAACTGATGACGCAAAAGCAAAGACCGACCACTTACGTCATAGGGAAAATTTTAAAGAACAAAAACCTTCCAAGAAGAGCGTAAAATCAGATCTGCCTAGGGTGTTGTTTCTACACGATTCCATAGCCAACAAAATCGATATCAAGAGGTTGGGAAATTCGTACTGCTTCAGAGCAACATCCAAAAAGGCGTATGTAACAGAGGAACTTCCAAGAATGTTCAAGGCTGAAAGTGATTCTACAAAACCCATGAAATATGACGCTCTAGTCATCCACACAGCAATAAATGACCTGAAAAAGAAGTCTCCTGAAGACTGCTTTAGAGACTTTGTTGTAAACATTAAAACAATTGTTAAGAGTCATCCTGATCTCAAAGTAGTGGTCAGCAAAGTGTGCCCTATCAGAAACAAAGATCTGAACATCAAAGCAGAAGTGTTCAATGCTCTCGTCATGCAACAGCTAGCTGATTTCAAACAACATCAGTTTCGTTGGGCATTCCAATCTACCAACCAGCCCGCGACATCTTCAGGATGGTCTTCATCCAACCTTCCTCGGAACCAGTAAGATGGCAGCTAACATCGGGCGCCACGTGAGAGATCTGTTCTGGAGGAAGCCCAAGAAAGCATCCAGGTTCCAGCACCACCCACCCAGACCCTTCCCCATGTACTACGACGACCTGTTGTTCGCTCCCAATTCATGGATGAACAGATTTGCTGTGCTGAGTGATTGTTGATCCATTTTCTGGGGATTTCTTTCTGAGAGAGGGTGGAATAATTTTTTGCAAAATACCAGCACCTTCTTGACTGTTAGTTTTGTTTTAAACAAGGTGCCATCTTGTAATCTCATCAATTTGTAATTAACCTCATTATCATAAGAATAATCCCATAAATTTATTCTTTATTACTGCGAATACCAGTATATTAGTTTGCTAATTGACACAGTTTATCTTTGTTATTTGCTATTTTAAATATTATAAAAAGTTGCTTTTTTTTCTATTTAGGACAATACATTTTTCATTCTTCAGTGAGCATGACGAAACATTCGAATTTGAAAATATTGCAATGGAACTGCAGATCAATATCAACAAATATTCACGAACTGATTCAACATCTCTCAGATCAAACGTATCAAGTGTTAATATTACAGTCTTTAAATGCAACTGAACAAAAATTCCAAAATTACAAAACTTCTATTACCCTCCAATATTCCAAACTAACAACGAAACAAGGAGGGTTACTACTGCACTATATATTCAAGAAAAGGTTGAATACTTTGAAATAGAACCACCCATTTCAAAGAATGTTAAAACCATTAATGCATGTGCAGCAAAACTGAAACTCAACGAATTACTTACATTAAACGTTGTTTCCATTTATTTGCCAAAAGGTCCTGACAATGAAAACACAGAATGGCTTCGCGCTATACCGGACCAGCAAGAAAAATGGTTAATAGCAGGTGATTTTAACTCACATGCCCCGTTTTGGGATAATGAATGCGAAATAGTAACACACAATCGTTTTGTTGGAAATATAGTAGACTGTTCATTGAGTCTGTTAAATGATGGCAGTGTAACAAGAATACCTGACATTTCACACCATCGAGCAACAGCAATTGATTTAACACTTATATCTCCTGCCATAGCTCCAAGCTGTGAGTGGTCTACCTTCAAAGATCCTCTTGGTAGTGATCATTTGCCAATAATTATTACCATTAAGGGTAAACAATCCGTTCAAAACCGCGCTAAAGATAAGGTCCCAAAATATAATTATAATAAAGCTGTTTGGGATAAATTTAAAAACATACTCTCTACTTACAATTGTGAAGAGATAATGTCTGATAACATTGACACAAGCTACGCGAAATTTGTTGATATTGTTTTACATGCAGCTGATCTCTCAATACCAAGGTGCCATTCTGACGCATCAAACAAATATGCAGGCAATGCATGGTGGAATGCTACTTGTGAAGAAGCAAGAGAAAAAAAGATGCAGGCCTATAAAATATATTTAAAAGAAAAGAAAGATCCTGACAAAATTGCTGAAAAGAACAGAGCAAAAAACCACAGTAACAGAGTAATCGAAAAAGTCAAGGAGCAATATTGGTCAAATTTCTGTGAAAGTGAAGTACATGACCACAAAGATCTTCAGAAAACATGGAAAAAATTGAAAGACATAAAAAATGGAATCAGTCTTCCTGAATATCCCATAACATTAGAAAATAATGAGTTTCCTTCAAAATTTGAAAAGGCTGAAGCATTTGCAAATATTTTTGCAAAAAGTAGCAACAGGGAGGGCCTGACAGAAAAACAAAAGATATACAGAGAGAAAATGGAGGATAAGGAAATGCATGAAAAAAGTCCCATTAACAGTCACTACACAAATGCTCCCCTTGCATTTCAAGAAGTAAAGGATGCAATTTTCTCTATTGGTTCGAAAAGAAAATCAGTGGGACCAGATGCGATTTCCAATGAAATGATAAAGCATTTGCCAGTTAATTTCACAATGTTTCTGAACTTATTTTGTCAGAAATGTTGGTCTGAAGGGCTTCAACCATCTTTGTGGAAAAAATCAATTGTAACCCCTATCCCTAAAGAGGGCAAGTCAAAATCAGACAAAAACAACTACAGGCCAATTGCTCTCACTTCACATGTGGGAAAACTTATGGAAAGGATTATTCTAAAGAGACTTGAACATCATTGTGAAAAAAATGGTATAATACCAATACAACAGGCTGGCTTTAGAAAGGGTTGATCTACAGTTGACCATCTTGTGTAAAAATTACAACACAGGTTAAATATCAGTTCGCACGTAGGAAAAATGTACTTGCCACGTTTTTTGACATTAGAAAGCCATATGACCAAGTCTGGCATTCAAACTTCTGAACAAATTGAAGTTAATAGGTCTCTCAGGGTGTATGTACAATTACTTAAAAACTTTTTTAAGTGGTAGAACAATACAGACGAAGGTAGGAAATGTATTCTAATGAAAGACATATCCAGATGGGAATCCCACAAGGAGCTGTGATAGCTCCTATCCTCTTTAATATTTTGATCCATGATCTTCCTAAATCATTATCAAAAAATGTTGAACTAGTACAATATGCGGATGATATCTGTATATGGATGAAAGTTACTTTAAAACGTCACACACCAGTTAAATCAATCAACTATATTAAAAAGATATATCAAAATGAACTAGATAAAATTAGTAGGTACATGACTGAAAATGGATTGGCCCTTTCAGCTGAAAAATCGCATATGGTTCTGTTCAATACTGGTTATGATCCTAATCCTCTGCCTTCATTTCAAATTGATGGATTATGCCTTGAATATAAAAAAGTCGTAAAATTTTTAGGAGTAAATTTAACTTCTAAATTGAGCTGGAATTATCACATACAAACTATTCTAACAAAAGCTAAGAAAACTTTAATTTTTTTGAAAATGGTGAGTCAACAATCATGGGGTAAAGACAGTAAAGTATTAACACATTTAGCTACTGCGCTTGTACGATCAAAATTATCCTATGCCCAGGAGACATTTTTCTCATCCCCAAAATGTTTAATTAAAAAGTTGCAGAGTATCGATAGTAAAGCTTACAAGATAGCTCTTGGTGTCCCGGTTCATACATCAACTTTAAGAACTTATATGGAGATCGGAATATTGCCTTTTGAAGAAAATATGAAACTTGCATGTGCAAATATATTTTAAGAAGTCATACAGTACAAAATCTTAATACCACTGAAACTGAATTAAAATCAGAAATAAGTTTTCCTAAACGGGCACAAAATATTGATTCTCTAAAATCGATAGCCTCATACACATCCGACTTATTTACAAAAGCAGGCACTGCCCCTCAAAACGTAGCTCCTCGGGTGTCTTTTAGCACTATCCCGGAATGGGAACTTAGTAGAGCAAATTATGACATAGACTACACAAGTTTTTAAAAAAGTGATGGACCCTTGCTGCCAACGTATGCTAAATCACATATAAATGAAACTTATATAAATCACCTTAAAATTTATACAGATGGTTCTGTACTAGACAATCATTTTTCTGGTTCAGCATTCATAATTCCATCCTTAAAAATAGAGAAAAGTTACCACCTTGGAAAGAATATTTCCGTATTTACTGCGGAACTTGTTGCCATTATTATGGCATTACACTTTCTTCTTGATTTTCAATTTCCTGCATTTCAAATACTACTTTGTGTTGATTCAAATCAGTCCTACAAGCTCTAAAATTTTCGAATACAAGTGTGAGAGCAGAACTCATATCAGAAGTCTACCACTTAATTCATTTTTTGCATTTACGTGGTTCCTATGTCGATTTTTGTTGGGTTCCATCACACTGTGGATTATCTGCGAATGAAAGGGTAGACCAATTAGCTAAAAAGGCTGCTATCACTGAGACTGATTTAACAAAGATATGCATTCCTTTATCCTTACATGAGAGTTATAGTCTTTTAAAAGACGTATCGTGGAACTCTATTTCAAATAAGCGAAAAGGCACCAGAAACAAAAAGGGGATATTATTTAACAAGATATCAGACAATAAAACAGGTATCAAGAATCTCTACCAAGAGTGGATTTTAAAAAGTTTGATTTTAGATTGAGGCTTGATGCCTTTAAAACCAAATTCTGTAAACATGTGACTTGCATTTGTGGCCAGCAAATCACCCCGTTCCATCTACTTTTTTTGTGCGATAGAATGAAGCCCTACTTACCTGCTTGGTTGTTGAACACTGAACCGTCGATGTCAGCCTTTGAAGACGTCATCTCCAACGAATCAAACATTTTTGAAGTTGTTCATGGACTGATTAAGAGCCCAGTTGGACATTTACTTTAACGTCTGTTATCTTCCCCATCCTGGTGTTAGTTGCTTATTTAGTGTTTCTTTCAAAGTTTTGGATTCAGTAATTTTTTTTTTTTTTTTTTTGGGGGGGGGGTTGTGTTTTTTTTTAATTTATTTTTTTTTTAAATATTATTTATTTTATCTAGGCCTAAATGCATTATACATACCTATGTACGCCCAAAATCAACACCAACCGTTCGCATGCATACACCCAAAAACACCACATGCACACACACATAACACTTACATTCTGTCTAAGATCACTGTTAGGTGGATAGACGTTAAATTAAAGAACGAACGAACACACACACACACACACACCCCACACACACACACACACACACACACACACACACACACACACACACACACACAACACACACACACACACAGAGAGAGAGAGAGAGAGAGAGAGAGAGAGAGAGAGAGAGAGAGAGAGAGAGAGAGAGAGAGAGAGAGAGAGAGAGAGAGAGAGAGAAATTGTTTTCTCTTGAGAGAGACAGACAGATAGACAGACAGACAGACAGACAGACAGACAGACAGACAAACCGACAGACAGACAGAAGGACGGTCAGAGAAAACAAGAAGAGTAAACAGAAAGAAAACATAGAGTCTTAAACAAGATCCAGAGCGAGGGGGAGGGAGAGAAAGAGAGAGGGGGCAGAAGACAGACAGACAAACAGAAAACATAGAGTCTTAAACAAGATCCAGAGCGAGGGGGAGGGAGAGAAAGAGAGAGGGGGCAGAGACAGACAGACAAACATAGAGTCTTAAACAAGATCCAGAGCGAGGGGGAGGGAGAGAAAGAGAGAGGGGGCAGAGACAGACAGACAAACATAGAGTCTTAAACAAGATCCAGAGCGAGGGGGAGGAGAGAAAGAGAGAGGGGGCAGAGACAGACAGACAAACAGACGAGAGAGACAGAAAGGCACGTAGCAAGAGAGACTTTTATACAAGACTTTCGTAGAAAACAAAGATAACCAAAAAAACACTTTCACGTCACAAAAAGGGGTTAGAAGAAAAAGGCATTGTTCAGAACAATGCAGCAGCCAAAGCCATGACAACAGAAGTGGCATGACGAATCACAAATCACATGGTTTGAAACCTCCCACCCTGCACTTTTGTAGTCACTCCAGCTTCAAACCCCAAACCCACACAACTCCACTATTACACTGAACAGTCCTCGCTGTATACACCGTGTGTGCATGTTGCTTACAATCATGACCGAAAAAAAAGTATTCAGTCATTCGACATCTTTTCCCAGAACCCCTCTAGAACACCCAGACAGTTATACTCAGCAAACCCAACAATAGCATCAAAATTTTCAGGCATCGCCGGTTGTCTGAGAATGGCGGTGCTGGTGAACAAAGTTTCGGCGGGTGCCACAGTAATAGTGGACACAACGTTCCTGTCAATCCTGATGGTTAGCAGCGCTCAGAGTGTTATTGTGCGTTCGGTTTACTGCATTCACTGGTTGGATGTGCAGTGAAACTTGACTGTGATATCAAAAGGCGCGTTATAATCTCTCTCTCTCTCTCTCTCTCTCTCTCTCTCTCTCTCCTCTCTCTCTCTCTCTCTCCTCTTCTCTCTCTCTCTCTCTCTCTCTCTCTCTCTCTCTCTCTACTCTATCTATATATATATATATATATGTGTGTGTGTGTGTGTGTGTGTGTGTGTGTGTGTGTGTGTGTGTGTGTGTGTGTGTGTGTGTGTGTGTGTGTGAGAGAGAGAGAGAGAGAGAGAAGAGAGAGAGAGAGAGAGAGAGAGAGGGAGGGAGGGAGAGAGAGAACGACGACAGACAGACAGACAGACAGGCAGGCAGGCAAGCAGACAGACAGGCAGACAGACAGACAGATGTACAAAGACAGACAGACAGAGACACAGAAAGACACATTGC
>CM031626.1:34889434-34891934 GCA_018398815.1 Conus ventricosus | reverse complement strand
ATACTTAAATGCATGAATTGCAATCTACTACACATGTGCATGAAGTCTAATCTACTGACCCAGATATTAACCCCATACATGGATATCCATATCCATGTAATATCGGCGTCTCAATACATTTGTTAGTTTTCCATAAAAGCTCGCCTCTTGAAGACTTTATATAAATACATGCACAAATTCCTCACAATAACTTTATTTTAATTCGTCATGAATAGAGTCACACAAAAGTGACGCGGATTTGTATAATATTTAAACGGAATATATTCCAGCCGTAGGTCACTGAAAGCAGAGCAGACGAACAGAAAGTGTATTTCGTTATAATCTGCCTTTCCACATCGCGGGCATGTCAGACTGCGGTCAGAAACTACATTATACCGTTGACGATGCACTGCTATATCTGAGACACCAAATCTGAACTTCGTCATGTAATTTTCTATGAGTCTGTCAATATCAAGTTAAAGATGTTTCGCAATTTTTGCGGAAGAAAGCTGGCAGAGTGGTTAAGACGTTCGCCTGCCAATCCAACGTGTGAGAAGTGCGTGGGTTCGAGCCCTGCCTTTTTTTCCCAGTTTGAATGACAAATCGAACTGAACGTCAAATCCATCTATAAGCGAGTCAGACCCGTGTGCCTTCCTGGCCCCCTGCACACGTTAAAGAACCCACAGCTGTTGAAAATCGAAAAGAGCAGGGGGGTTCCCCGCTGCCCTGGTAAAATTGATGTAGATTGAAGATAGCCGCCTGGTATTTCTTACCAAGCATCACATGCATGCTATATGAGAAACTGGAGGAATAAATGAGATAAATGAAAATGAGTGACTGATATTTGAATGGTACGGGAAACGACTGAATGAGCGCCAGGAGGCTGCTCTTCGGCCGGCTCTACCTGGGTAGGCAGCCCGTTGAGTGAGTGAGGCAGTGTGTTTATTGTAAAGCGCTTAGAGCTTGCTCTGTGACCGAGGATAGGCGCTATATAAATACCCAATATAATGATTTAAACGATCTGTACATGCAAATCTATCGTTTTCCTGTTCATGCCAGTTTTGCCATCTGTTATCGAGAAGTCTTTGACGAAACACTTGCAAAAATATTTCACATTTTCCACACCCTAGTTTAGCCACACAAATCCAAAACCATTTAGAAATAGGATCTTACGAACATTTGACGCCCGTGTGGTTTTGCTTCGTGAATCCAACCAAAGTAACATTTTATGAGGCCTCGGAGCAGGCAATACAAATAGATGTGCCTTCGAAAGGGATTACGATGGTTCCCTCATGTAGCTAGCGAAGAGTTTTCATATCCATAATATATTTCCTTAATTTCATGTTCCCAGTTTCTCCATCTTCAACCCCCCCCCCCCCCCCTCCCCTTGAGTCCAAATCTTTGCCAAGTCATTACTATGAAGACAGTTGAGTTGTTGGCCTGCGCTTGTTTTTCCCCCCACTATTAGATTGTTCGTCTATGTATTTGTCTGACTTTGTTCAAGTTTAAAAGGCTGTGCCAGTCTTGAATAAAAGTTACTCTGTGTTAGGTTTTCTTATGGGAGCAAGAGTTACCCTACTTGTTTTCTGTTTATTTTATGAGCTTTCAAAGGTATTCTGTTATCATTCATCCGTGATATCTTTAGCCAGTATCTAATACACTGTACGCTAGACTTTATGTAAATAGGGTGATGTCCAGTATCTCCACAAACAAGCTCATTAGGTGTTTTGATGTGGACTCCTAACAACTTCTTTAGATCATACAAACAAACTGTTTCCACATGAACAGCGGCAGAATCCAGTCCCCACAGTTCAGCACCATACAGGGCAAGTGGTTGCACCCGAGTATCAAAAAGGTTTAATAATATTCTCAGCGAATTATTATTAAGTACGAACAATCGTTGCAGAATTTATAATAAAGCATTTCTCGCTCTGCTCGCGAGATCTGTACACTTCGTTTCATTTCATCTCTCTCTCTCTCTCTCTCTCTCTCTCTCTCTCTCTCTTCTCTCTCTCTCTCTCTCTCTCTCTCTCTCTCTCTCTCTCTCTCTCTCTCTCTCTCTTCTCTCTCTCTCTCTCAGACCCGTTTAGATGTGAAAGGTGACTAGCCATTGGCCTCTCATCCGAAAGATGCAGGATACACAACAATCAACAATCTAAACTTCTTTTGTCTTGTTTGTTTGTTTCTTTGTTGTTTTTGTTGTTGTTTTGTTTTGCGTGTTTTTGTTTTGTTTTGTTTTGTTTTGTTTTTCTTTTCTTTTTTCAAATCTGGCCATGATTCCATTTTCGAAATGGAAGTTTATGCCAACAACAATATCATTCAGCACTGTCAAACACAAACGCCTTCTGGATGACCAGTTGTTCATCATTCAGCGATACATCGGAACCACAACCAGTTATCTCCATACCTAAATCAGTTCAGAGTTACATGATTGTCGCTCTGATTTTTGGAATATCTCGACAGCCTACTCACTGAACTGACCAGCAGTAATAGTAGGTAGTAAGGGGGAGTGGGGTGGGGG
>CM031626.1:34874434-34879434 GCA_018398815.1 Conus ventricosus | reverse complement strand
TTGTTAACACATCCTTGTTGTTGTTGTTGTTGTCGTCATTATTGTTAACACTTCCTTGTTGTTGTTGTTGTCGTCGTCGTCATTATTGTTAACATTTCCTTGTTGTTGTTGTTGTTGTTGTCGTCATTATTGTTAACACTTTCTTGTTGTTGTTGTTGTCGTCGTCGTCATTATTGTTAACACTTCCTTGTTGTTGTTGTTGTTGTTGTCGTCATTATTGTTAACACTTCCTTGTTGTTGTTGTTGTTGTCGTCATTATTGTTAACACTTCCTTGTTGTTGTTGTTGTTGTCGTCATTATTGTTAACACTTCCTTGTTGTTGTTGTTGTTGTCGTCGTCATTATTGTTAACACTTCCTTGTTGTTGTTGTTGTTGTCGTCGTCATTATTGTTAACACTTCCTTGTTGTTGTTGTTGTTGTCGTCGTCATTATTGTTAACACTTCCTTGTTGTTGTCGTCGTCGTCATCATTGTTAACACTTCCTTGTTGTTGTTGTTGTTGTCGTCGTCATTATTGTTAACACTTCCTTGTTGTTGTTGTTGTTGTCGTCGTCATTATTGTTAACACTTCCTTGTTGTTGTTGTTGTTGTCGTCGTCATTATTGTTAACACTTCCTTGCTGTTGTTGTTGTCGTCGTCATTATTGTTAACACTTCCTTGCTGTTGTTGTTGTCGTCATTATTGTTAACACTTCCTTGCTGTTGTTGTTGTCGTCATTATTGTTAACACTTCCTTGCTGTTGTTGTTGTCGTCATTATTGTTAACACTTCCTTGCTGTTGTTGTTGTCGTCATTATTGTTAACACTTCCTTGCTGTTGTTGTTGTCGTCATTATTGTTAACACTTCCTTGCTGTTGTTGTTGTCGTCATTATTGTTAACACTTCCTTGTTGTTGTTGTTGTTGTCGTCGTCATTATTGTTAACACTTCCTTGTTGTTGTTGTTGTCGTCATTATTGTTAACACTTCCTTGTTGTTGTTGTTGTCGTCATTATTGTTAACACTTCCTTGTTGTTGTTGTTGTTGTTGTTGTTGTCGTCATTATTGTTAACACTTCCTTGTTGTTGTTGTTGTTGTCGTCGTCATTATTGTTAACACTTCCTTGTTGTTGTGTTGTTGTCGTCGTCATTATTGTTAACACTTCCTTGTTGTTGTTGTTGTTGTCGTCGTCATTATTGTTAACACTTCCTTGTTGTTGTTGTTGTTGTTGTCGTCGTCATTATTGTTAACACTTCCTTGTTGTTGTTGTTGTCGTCGTCGTCATTATTGTTAACACTTCCTTGTTGTTGTTGTTGTTGTCGTCGTCATTATTGTTAACACTTCCTTGTTGTTGTTGTTGTCGTCGTCGTCATTATTGTTAACACTTCCTTGTTGTTGTTGTTGTCGTCGTCGTCATTATTGTTAACACTTCCTTGTTGTTGTTGTTGTCGTCGTCGTCATTATTGTTAACACTTCCTTGTTGTTGTTGTTGTCGTCGTCATCATTATTGTTAACACTTCCTTGCTGTTGTTGTTGTCGTCGTCATTATTGTTAACACTTCCTTGTTGTTGTTGTCGTCGTCGTCATTATTGTTAACACTTCCTTGCTGTTGTTGTTGTCGTCGTCATTATTGTTAACACTTCCTTGCTGTTGTTGTTGTCGTCGTCATTATTGTTAACACTTCCTTGCTGTTGTTGTTGTCGTCGTCATTATTGTTAACACTTCCTTGCTGTTGTTTGTTGTCGTCGTCATTATTGTTAACACTTCCTTGCTGTTGTTGTTGTCGTCGTCATTATGTTAACACTTCCTTGCTGTTGTTGTTGTCGTCGTCATTATTGTTAACACTTCCTTGCTGTTGTTGTTGTCGTCGTCATTATTGTAACACTTCCTTGCTGTTGTTGTTGTCGTCGTCATTATTGTTAACACTTCCTTGCTGTTGTTGTTGTCGTCGTCATTATTGTTAACACTTCCTTGCTGTTGTTGTTGTCGTCGTCATTATTGTTAACACTTCCTTGCTGTTGTTGTTGTCGTCGTCATTATTGTTAACACTTCCTTGCTGTTGTTGTCGTCGTCATTATTGTTAACACTTCCTTGTTGTTGTTGTCGTCGTCATTATTGTTAACACTTCCTTGCTGTTGTTGTTGTCGTCGTCATTATTGTTAACACTTCCTTGCTGTTGTTGTCGTCGTCATTATTGTTAACACTTCCTTGTTGTTGTTGTTGTCGTCATTATTGTTAACACTTCCTTGCTGTTGTTGTTGTCGTCATTATTGTTAACACTTCCTTGCTGTTGTTGTCGTCGTCATTATTGTTAACACTCCTTGTTGTTGTTGTTGTCGTCATTATTGTTAACACTTCCTTGCTGTTGTTGTTGTTGTCGTCGTCATTATTGTTAACACTTCCTTGCTGTTGTTGTCGTCGTCATTATTGTTAACACTTCCTTGCTGTTGTGTCGTCGTCATTATTGTTAACACTTCCTTGCTGTTGTTGTCGTCGTCATTATTGTTAACACTTCCTTGCTGTTGTTGTCGTCGTCATTATTGTTAACACTTCCTTGCTGTTGTTGTCGTCGTCATTATTGTTAACACTTCCTTGCTGTTGTTGTCGTCGTCATTATTGTTAACACTTCCTTGTTGTTGTTGTCGTCGTCATTATTGTTAACACTTCCTTGCTGTTGTTGTTGTTGTCGTCGTCATTATTGTTAACACTTCCTTGCTGTTGTTTGTCGTCGTCATTATTGTTAACACTTCCTTGCTGTTGTTGTCGTCGTCATTATGTTAACACTTCCTTGCTGTTGTTGTCGTCGTCATTATTGTTAACACTTCCTTGCTGTTGTTGTCGTCGTCATTATTGTTAACACTCCTTGCTGTTGTTGTCGTCGTCATTATTGTTAACACTTCCTTGTTGTGTTGTCGTCGTCATTATTGTTAACACTTCCTTGTTGTTGTTGTCGTCGTCGTCATTATTGTTAACACTTCCTTGTTGTTGTTGTCGTCGCCCGTCATTATTGTTAACACTTCCTTGCTGTTGTTGTTGTCGTCGTCATTTTCAATCACTTGAGAGAGAGAAGACCAATGTTATTCCAGCCCTTTAAACAGGTTGATCCGAGTCGTCGTCATTTTCAATCACTTGAGAGAGAGAAGACCAATGTTATTCCAGCCCTTTAAACAGGTGGATCCGAGTCGTCGTCGTTTTCAATCACTTGAGAGAGAGAAAACCAATGTTATTCCAGCCCTTTAAACAGGTGATCCGAGTCGTTCATCACGTCATGTATTGTGGCACTTTGGATTGTGCCTTTTCCGTATGTTGGATTTCATTTGGGTGTTATGCCTCCCGGGGATGATTAAACAAGTCCCCTTCCATGTGTCAATGTTATTCATTTCCTTCATGTTCTTAGGGCTGGTAGATAACAGTGCTCTCTGTTGTGTGTGTGTGTGTGTGTGTGTGTGTTGTGTGTGTGTGTGTGTTGTGTGTGTGTGGTGTGTGTGTGTGTGTGTGTGTGTGTGTGTGGTGTGTGTGTGTGTGTGTGTGTGTGTGTATGGGGTGGGGGGGGGGGGGGGAGCCCGGGGTAGGGCGGATATGCACATGCGCATGTGTATGTGTTTCTTTGCTTGTTTATTTCTTTCTTTGTGAATGCATTATTCTTTGGAGGGGGACACACAAGCCTTTGACGAAATTAACCACAATTGTTAGTGCGTTTTCCTTTCGAAATTTTTCTTTCATTCAATCATCCGAGCAAAAACTAGTACCTTAATACAACCCATGAAGCTGGTGGAGCCGAGTTCAATTGTGGCCATCCTTGATAGTGGAAGTTTTTAGTTATCTTTGATTTCTTTTAGGACTTATGGTTTAATTTCATTTGGGATTTATGTCCACAGAGTCAGGGTGCATACTCCCTTCCATGTCTTGATGTTTTTCCCAAGTCCTTCCATCTTAAAAGCAAAAACACGACAGCTAAGCTGCCAAACGAAGACGCGACCAAATTACCGAGCAGACACGACGCGTTTCGGCCTATTTGGTCTTCCTCAGCCATGACAAACAACACGCAAAACAACGGAAACAAAGGACGAACAACGGAAACAAAGGACGAAAAACGGAAACAAAGGACGAACAACGGAAACAAAGGACAAACAAATGCTCGATTGTCTCTTCGATCAAGGTGTAAAATGAGTTTTTTTGTTCCTTCTTTATTTCCATTTGTTTTGAATGTTGCTTGTCCTGTCTGAAGAAGATCCAACAGTCGAAGCGTGTTGTTTTTGTTTTGTATTTTGGTTGTCCCTTCGTTTGGTAGCTCAGTAATCCTCCTATTGGGGGGGGGGGGGGGGGGGGGGTGAGAGACAGACGAGATCTATGAGTCAAGTTTGAAACTCTTCTATCACACACACACACACACACACACACACACACACAAAACACACCACACAACACACACACACACACACACACAATACACACACACACACACACACACACACATATATACATACATATATATATATATATATATATAAAATATATAATATATATAATATATATATATATATATATATATATATATATATATATACATACTCACGCCCCGCACGCACGCACGCACGCACGCACGCACGCACGCCACGCACGCACACACACACACACACACACACACACACACACACGCATCATGCGCCTACACACTTTCGCCAATACATGAAGCGACCCGGGAGCTGGTTACATGCGGACGACTAAATGGAGCGAGTGGACAACTCGCTCAAAAGCAAACGGGCAGACACCCAACAAGAGCAGGAACGGTGAAGAGTGATTATTGGTAACAGTGTGGAAGAAGAATGACGGGGACGGGGAAGGGGCGGGCGGGAGGGGGGGAGAGGAAAAGACGAGTTCTTGTGAAAGAAGGTGAGAGGCGTAGATGGACGAGGAGGTTTCATCTGATATCTCCGGGTCTGTTTCTCTTCTAGGATCTCTCTCTGTGGCCTCTGTCCCTCATCCGGCAGGACTTCTCCATTAGGAAAGTTGCTTTTGCTTTGG
>CM031626.1:34842342-34857324 GCA_018398815.1 Conus ventricosus | reverse complement strand
CACACACACCCCACACACAACAACACACACACACACACACCACACACACAAACACACACACACACAACACACACACACACACACCCCCACACACACACACACACACACACACACACACACACACAACAACACAACACACACACAACCCACCCCCCCCCCCCCCCCCAAAAAAAAAAAAAAAACAAAACACACGTGCGCAAGCATCTCTGTAGCTATCTCACTCGGTCTGTCTTTTAATCTCTCTCTCTCTCTCTCTCTCTCTCTCTCTCTCTCTCTTCTCTCTCTCTCTCTTCTTCTCTCTCTCTGAGTTGTATGTGTTTGTGTGGAAGTGCACGCACCTGCGTGTGTGCGTCCGTGCGCACGCGCGCCGCCCCGCCCGCGCGTGTTTGTGTGTTTGCATGCATGCATGCGTGTATTTGTGTTTGTATGTGTGTGCGTGTGATGGTGTGTTTGTGTATGTTTTTGCCTGTCTGTATGTCAGTCTGTGTGTCTGTTTGTCTGTGTGTCTGTCTGTCTGTGTGTCTGTTTTATGTGTGTGTGTAGCGATGGGAAATAAGCGGCCTGTGGGACAGATAGACCAGTGTGTATTATGACATGTGCTTGAAGGCATGTAGCAGGAGTATGTTTAAAGCTGAAAGCTTTGTGTCTACCAATCAAGACTAATATGAAAGGTCAACGTGTATGTGTGTGTGTGTGTGTGTGTGTGTGTGTGTGTGTGTGGTGTGTGTGTGTGTGTGTGTGTGTTTTGCGTGCGTGTGGTGTGTGTGTGGTGTGTTGTGTTTTGTGTGTGTGTGTGTGTGTGTGTGTGTGGGGGTTGTGTGTGTGTGTGTGGTTCTCTCTGTCTGTCGTTGCGCACGCGTGCGTGCGTGTGTGTGTATGTGTGTGTGTGTGTGTGTTTTGTGTGTGTGTGTTTTGGTGTGAGTGTGTGTGTGTGTGTGTGTGTGTGTGTGTGTGTGTGTGTGTGTGTGTGTGTGTGTGTGCGTGCATACGTGTATACGTGTATTACGTGCGTTGAGAGTGTGTTTGTTGGTGGATGGGTAAGATGACAATTTCACGCTAAAGTATATAATTGATCCTAATAGTAGTGTCACACTGTCACTTTTGCACACGCGCCATTCATGACAGCATTTACTCCATACGCACACGCAATCTTTCCAATCAACCAAAAGGCGCACTACCCAATGTTTTTTTCTTCTCCCCCTCTCCTTCGGGAAAACATTTACTAAATCACATCAAACACGTTATAACAAATTTTATACATGTAGCACTCTTTCCACTGGAGGCAAACTAACTCACTCAAGACTTCATCAAGTCACGGCCTTCACACAACATTGGCCCACAAAATTCAGACCGGAAAATAAATGATTCTCTCACTCCTTGATGCTATGCCTGCATCCGAATTACGACTCGCCTCATCCTTTCAGGATTCCCTGTCTCTCTCAGACATCATCTCGCCCCCCCGATTTTTTCCGTCCTGGAGATATGACTTCTGACTCCTCTCCCTCGACTCTTCTTGTCACTGGAGAGATGAGTTCCAACTCCTCTCCCTCGTCTTCTCCTGTCCCTGGAGAGATGACGAGCTCCCGACTCCTCTCCCTGGAGCCCCTTAATTCCTGGGGCTGCCTACCGGTGTGTTCCCCACACCATGGCCATCTTAAAACCACCTCACGGGGTGAAAGGTGAAGGGTGAAGGGCGAAGGGTAAAAGGTGAAGGGCGGGGTAATGACTGGTCAGCAGAGAGGACCAACGTCCCTGACAGGTTCGAGTCTCTAGGCCATCTGCTGGGTTAAAACTGATTTTTTCCCTCCTTCCTCCTAGTGAGTGCATACTCAGTGTTCAAAACACATGACCAGCACCTTACCAACCCTTGTTAAACTATCACTCAGTGGTCACTTTCACCCAATGACCACATTTGTTTCTTTACCGAGTCATACTCAAAATTTTTTGGGGGACGCCCGCTACACTAGTCAAGCCACATGAATATCCTTCCTTTTCAGTAGTGGCATGGGGAAATGATTCATATCACTAACTACATGTGATGGAGCGTCACATGCCTTGATGTGAGGCTACGTCACATGACACCCCCCATCCTGGGATGAAAAAATTTTCTCCAGAAAATTTTTTTTAAAGGATATACAACTTCACTTAAAACCCATCTTCAGCCATGAATCTCAAATGTGTAACCATCCCACATGATTCACCAAATTAACAATCAACGTATAGAATCAATCATCGTGATCCACCATAAATAGCATATTTCAAACTTTCAGTCTTTCAAAAAAAAAACGAAATTCATAATGATCACCACATCTCACAAAATACATTTCACAAATTACATGGATAAAACAATTAGGGATATTAACAATTCAAAGTACAACGTGTCTTCATATATAAGTATGTGAAGCACATATTTTCCCTTGATCTTTGTCTCACATCATATGTTACAAAACCCTCATGAAAATGAGAATATTTCGAAGTGTAAATGTTTCTCAATAGACAAAATAAACATAATTTAAAACATAGTTTTTCCCCACATGTAATGTTATAGTCCATTGAAAAGTGAAACATATTTTCCATTGTTGACAATGAATAATGAAAACAATAGGTTTGTCTCACTGCACCATCAAAACATGTGTATATACATTTCTAAAGAGTTATTTGCTCATGACACATACATATATATTCATCTTCACAAGCAAGTCAGACATAAATAGTACATGATTTTTTCATTGTTTACGAAAGAATAAAGCAAAGAATAAATATGTATTACATCAACATCAAGTAGTTGTTTGCTTGTAAAACATACAGTCACTTCAACAAGCAAATTAAAGCATAAATACCACTTGATTTAAATAGCCAGTAGCATACAATGCACTGTCAAATGTGACCCACACCGTAATCATTAAGAAAGACAAAAACAGGAATAGTCTTTCCCTTGAAGACAGTTACATTTGTCCATGAATATTCATACACGTGACAATAAATCTGCCATGACATTTTGTGTACCAGGCACTGGTTCAACAGTAAATTGGAATTCCTGCAATGCCAAAGACCACCTTAATAATCTGCTGTTCTAGTCTTTGACGATTTCAAGAAAGTCAATGGCCTGTGGTCAGTCTGCAACCGAAACTTTCTTCCAGTCAAGAACCTGGCGAACTTCTCACATGCCCATACAATAGCCAAGCACTCTCTCTCAATAGTGGAGTATTTCTCCTGTGTCTTTGAGAACTTCTTACTGGCGTATTGCACTGGATGTAACAAATCACTTTTTTCCTGCAACAGTACCGCTCCCATTCCTTTGGAACTGGCATCAGTTCTCAAAATAAAGTCTTCTGAGAGGGAGGGTAACAAAAGAACAGGAAATGAGTTTGAGGGTGTTCTGAACACACTCCAAAGCCTTCTGGCACTCATCAGACCACACAATACTTTTGTTCTTCGTTCCTTCGTCAGTTCAGTCAAAGGGGCCGTCAGGGACGCAAAGTGGGGTACATATCGTCTATAGTAAGACAACAATCGATGAGTGACCTGATCTGTTTCTTTGTAGTGGGTTTAAGTAAAGATAAAATCTTTTCCACTTTCTTCCCTCTGGCATCATTTTTCCCACTGAAATAGTGTGACCCAAAAACTCGAGAGTTTGAAAACCGGCACGAATTTTGGATGGTCTTGCAGTCAACCCAAAACCTCTGAGTCTGGAAAAAACAGCTCGCAAGTTAGAAAGGAGGTCACTCATGACTTTGCAGCCAACAAAATGTCGTCAAAAAACTGACTGCACCACATTCATGGAGTTTCAGGGCTCGCATCATTCTAGCAAAAGAAGCTGGGGCATTTTGCAAACCAAATGGCATTTTCGTCCATTGGAAAAGACCAAAAGGTGTTTGAAATGCTGTCTTTTCTTGTCAGCTTCAGCCATTGGAATCTGCCAGTATCCTTTAGTCAAGTCTACTTTCACAAATAGTTTCCTTCTGAGAGCTGACACAGAAGTTCTTCAATGTCTGGGATAGGCTCGGCATCGAACACAGTGATCTTATTTACTTTTCTGTAATCGATGCAGAAACGCACCGATCCATCAGGTTTGTCCACCAATACAACTGGTGAGCTGTACGGAGACGTAGAAGGTTCTATTACCTTTAAATCCAGCATTACATTGATTTCTCTCTCAACCACCTCTTTTTTGCAAATGGGAGGGGGTATGGTCTGGTCCGCACTGGTATTTCAGAAGTTAACTGAATACTATGGGGTTCAATACCAGTTACTGTACCTGGGGTATCCGTCAACACATCCTGAAAGTCTTTCAAAATGTCTTTGAGCTGTTCTGTTTGACTTGTAGACAAATCATTCGACAGAACCACATCCTCATAGGTTTCACCTTTGATAGACAGAATAGGAAGGGGTACAACATCATCTGCACTGGTAGATGTTAACACTCCTACATTTGCTGTTTTCACAACCTTTGATCTGTCCCTGTACGTCACATTGGGTACAAATTCATCACTGATAATGTCTGTCATGTTGACATCAGTTTCTGACACAGGACATATCCACTCAACTGACTGGTTGATGGCAACATTTGTACGTTCAACATACTTCTTCAACATGTTCACATGAAATACCTTCTCAGTGTTTGCCATTTTGATCTTATAATTAACTGCAGAAAGTTTTCGACCACCTGAAAAGGACCCTTCCACATAACACGAAGCTTGTTAGTTCATCAGTGAGTAGTACAAGAACTTTATCCCCTACACTGAAGGAACGTACCTTTGCTTTTCTATTCAGCAAAGACCTTGTATACATCTGTTTTTCTATCAGCTGACTGTTGAGCAAGCTCACATGCATCCTTCAAACGATTATGCAGTTCATAAACGTATTGGTAAACAGTTTTACTGTCAGGTATGTCCGTCTTTTTCGTCCATTGTGTCATCAGTAGATCCAAAGGACCCCTTGGTGAGTGTCCGAAAAGAAGCTCGAATGGTGAAAATCCCAGCGTTTCGTTCGGCATTTCCCTGTATGCAAAAAGCAAAGCCGGTATGAAACGATCCCATTCATGGGGTTCCTGCCTTGCAACCTTTCTCAACATGGATTTCAACGTTCCATTGAAACGTTCAACCATGCCATTCGATTGGGGATGATATGGCGTGGTTGAAATGGAAGAGATTGACAACAGTCTGTAAATTTCTCTCATGAGATCAGAAATGAATTGCGTTCCACAATCCGAGAGAATTTCGTCTGGAAGCCCCACTCTGGAAAAAATCGCAAGTAAAGCTTCAGCGACAGACACTGTATCAATTTTCTTCAGTGGAATCGCCTCTGGATACCTTGTCGCTGTATCCACCAAAGTTAAGATATAGCGATGTCCGGAAGAAGACAGTGGTAAAGGCCCAACAAGATCAATAGCTACCTTCCGAAATGGAACGGAAATGAGAGGCATTTTGTGCAAAGGTGCACATGGGACGCGACCTTTCTGAGATGTCTTTGGCAGATGTCACATGAGCGGCAGTATTTTGTAACTTCCTTTGTGACACCTGGCCAATAAAAAGAATCAAGAACTCTCTTTAATGTTCTTTTGATTCCACAGTGACCAGCAAAACAATGCATCATGTGCCGTGTGTAGTACTGTCTCTCTAAGTGGTTTTGGAACGACAACTTGTTTTTTTGTCCCGTCCAGGTACACACCTGTAGAGAATGTCAGAGTCCAGTATGTATGTTGGTTTTGTCCGTTAGTTTGTCCGTTACAGTCTGTTTAGCAGCAGAAAGTACCGTCGTCAGCGTCTCGTCTTTTCCTGCATTTCTTTTAGATCATCTGGGTAATCTGGAGTTCATCCATTTTTGAGACTTTTAGCGGCTTTGTAGCCTTTCCCTGCTCTACGATGTCTGATCTAGTACTCACAAGACAAGGAAAAAAACGATCCTCCAGCACCACCATGTACTGTAGCGACACCTGGCAAATTGCCCAAGATCAAGTCGCAGACTGGGTTATCAATGACACAGGCGGTAAGAAAACCGGAGTAGTACGGTGTATCGACTGAAATTTTCGCCAGCGGAAACGTTTCAATCTTGCCTCCAAACGACCTACACTTTTGGACAGTGTTGAGATACTGGTTTTGAAGCACGAAAGATTTCCGTACACCAGCGGTGGTGCACCCAGTGTCCTCGCAAAACCAAAGCCTGCAATCCATTGATGGCTCCGTTTTCTAACACCAGTCCATCAACAGCTTGATGTGGTGCCAAACAAGGCCTTCTTCACAATCAGTGGAGACTAATGCGGGGTTTTGAATCATTTGGTTTGAAAGGGCAATTTTTCCTCAAATGGAACTTGCCATCACAAAAGAAACATCGCATTTTCTGATCGGCAGCTGACTGATTTGTGAACTTCTGTTCTGTCCACGAACTGGCCCAAAAGGTCTACGTGGTGGTCGTTGTCCACGACCTCGGAACGTTTGCTGAGGAGTAACGGGTCTTTCCGGCGGCGAGTACTGGGACTGACGAAAGTACACTCGAACCACGGAAAGATCCCTGTCCGTTCCTAGGATAAGTATATCCTTGAGGACTCAGAAATGACCCACGATTTCCTTTCCTGTAACTTCCCTGTCCTGATGGGATAGTACATGACGCATGAGACTCAAAGATTGAAAATTCTCCTTTCCTAGCCACGCCCTTATCTGGGTGAGCGATACAATACTGATCAGCCATCTGACACATTTCCTCAACGCTTTCAAATTGCCTTTCTTTAAGGAAAGTGGCCAGATCTTTGCTCACGCTCTGGAAAAGTTGTTCTCTAAGAAGGAGATCTCGCAGTGATTGAAAAGTTTTGTTCGTTTTTGATAAATCGATCCATCGATCTAAACAATGACTCATACGAATTAGAAACGACGGAAACGATTCTCCTTTTTCAGGGCGCACAGAACGAAACGTTCGTGAAAACGATCAGCAGAACATTGAAATTTCTTGAGGAGTTCTTCTTTCAACTGATCCCAAGTTAAATTTTGTTTCGCTGCAAGTGAGTGGTACAGTGTCAAAGCGCTACCCTTAAACAACGACGCAATATACAATGGTCCACTTTTCCTTTGGCCAACCACAAGACGTTGCGTGACTTTCAAATCGGAAAAAAAAACTATCAATGTCATCCGTTTTTTTCCTCAAAAGGCGGTAACTTTGGAATATATGCCGCTTTTGGTTGAGGTGCGCTTGCGGAACCGACTGGTGGAGGTTCTCTCGATGCCTGGATTCTTTAATTTCAGCATCAGTCTCTAGTTCTAACTGCCTCAACTTAAATTGACGTTCTTCAGCTTCAGCTTCCCTCTGTAATCTTTTTCTTCAATTTCAGCTTCCTCTGTAGTTTATTTTCTTCAGCTTCCCTCTGTAGTTTATTTTCTCAGCTTCAGCTTCCTCTGTAGTCTATTTTCTTCCCTCTCTCTTAGCCTGTCTGCTCTATCTGTGCATTGTTGCACATAGTTAGTAAGTTTTTCTCCATCAAAAACCCAAGCGTTCCGCTTGTTGAACATATTTATCAAAATCATCCATAATGAACCGTCCAACAGAGATAAACAAAACAATTTCTAAATATGAATAAAAATAAGGCGATATATGATGGCGCTGTATATTTCACAAAAAATGTAATTATAGTATATACAAATAAAGAATTCAATTTCCGGAATAAACAGAAAACGGCTTACTAAAACAAGGTAAATATGAAAAAACAAAGAATGTATTTTTCCAGAAATATTTTGTTCTCGAAAACAGTATCAATTGGAATTTAAAAAAAAAAAGAAGTCAATGCTAATCTGTTTTTCCTAGGAAAGGAAAAAAACACAATAAAGTTTTCTGAAAATAAATTCTTTATAAAGTCTAAGTTCTTAAATGTTCTTGTTGTCAGTCTTCCTTTCTTACTTAATTTCAAATGAATTTACAAACAAATGTATCGCCTTATACGATAAATGAATATAAATTTACAAAACAAATGGAAGCACAAATAATTAAAAAGAGGGGAAGAAACACAAACTAGCAGAAATCCTACCTAAAAGATGAAAATGTTGAAAAGAAACTAGACAGGAGCTTATTAAGGAGAAGGTTTAAGAGGTTTTGAAAAAGGGGGTGAAAAGGAAATGAAAGGATACACAGGACCGGAACAGTGAGAAGAAATCAAGAACAGCAAAAGAAACCCTCAGACAGCACCCTAGTGGTTACTGTCTCCGTGAAACTGGAGACGGGAAAAAACAAATCCTGCACAATATACACCACACTACAGTAATAATACAAAATACTAAACAATCAATCAATAAATGCACATTCACCCAAACTCAAAGAAAATCTCGCACCACACACAGAAAAAAAATAATCAAAAGATAAAGATGTTTATTTGGGATGAGCGGTAATCAACTCCACCACCTACACTATTAGCGTGACGGAGGAGAAGTTGATCCCACACTCTGAGGGGCAAGGGGAAAAATCAAACTGAAACAATAGGAAAGGGAAAGAAATAGATAATTACGAGAAGGGAAAGACTATCGACTCCCCAACGCCATGCCCCCCTGCTAAACGCAGGAAGAGGTTGGGGCTATCAGTCCTGGGGAAGGGGACAAAAAATCTAATACTCTAGGGGAAGGACAGCGATTCCTCAACGCCCTGCCCCCTTGCTGCCAGGTACGAGCAAGAGGAGGTTGAGGGTATCGGTCCTGAGGGGGAAAGGGTCAAAAGGAAATCCTACCAAAAAAAAAAAACCTTAACGGAGTAGAGCAACCAAAAGAAATCTCAACCACCTTAAACACACATAGAAATAGAACAAAAAAATTGCAAATATTATACACAATAAATAAATTTAAAATTTCTTCTTTTTTTTTTTCCTTCCTCAAACCCTTGAGGGTACAAATAGAAATCTTTCCTTTTTTTCCTTCCTCAAACCCTTGAGGGTACAAATAGAAATCTTTTTTTTTTTTTAAGTCCCAAGGGCACAAATAGAAATCCTTCCTCTGAAGGTACAAATAGAAATCTTTCTTCATTTTTTTTTCTAGGGAAACAAAACAACGGCAGCTACGTCGGTGAAACTGGAGTCGGGGTCACCACTGTCACACTGTCACTTTTGCACACGCGCATTCATGACAGCATTTACTCCATACGCACACGCAATCTTTTCCCAAACAACCAAAAGGCGCACTAAACCGAATGTTTTTTTCTTCTCCCCCTCTCCTTCGGAAAACACTTTACTAAATCACATCAAACACGTTATAAACAAATTTTATACATGTAGCCCTCTTTCCACTGAGAGGCAAACTAACTCACTCAAGACTTCATCAAGTCACGGCCTTCACACAACATTGGCCCACCCAAAATTCAGACCAGGAAATAAATGATTCTCTCACTCCTTGATGCTATGCCTGCATCCGAATTACGACTCGCCTCATCCTTTCAGGATTCCCTGTCTCTCTCAGACATCATCTCGCCCCCTCGATTTCTCCCGTCCTGGAGATATGACTTCCGACTCCTCTCCCTCGACTCTTCTTTTTCACTGGAGAGATGAGTTCCAACTCCTCTCCCTCGTCTTCTCCTGTCCCTGGAGAGATGACGAGCTCCCGACTCCCCTCCCTGGAGTCCTTAATTCCTGGGGCTGCCTACCGTGTGTTCCCCCACCCATGGCCATCTTCAACCACCTCACGGGGGGAAAGGTGAAGGGCGAAGGGTAAAAGGTGAAGGGCTGGTAATGACTGGTCAGCAGAGAGGACCAACGTCCTGACAGGTTCGAGTCTCTAGGCCATCTGCTGGGTTAAACTGATTCTTTCCTCCTTCCTCCTAGTGAGTGCATACTCAGTGTTCAAAACACATGACCAGCACCTTACCAACCCTTGTTAAACTATCACTCAGTGGTCACTTTCACCCAATGACCACATTTGTTCTTTACCGAGTCATACTCACAATTATTTGGGGACGCCCGCTACACTAGTCAACCACATGAATATCCTTCCTTTTCAGTAGTGGCATGGGAAATGATTCATATCACTAACTACATGTGATGGAGCGTCACATGCCTTGATGTGAGGCTACGTCACATGACAAGTAGTAGTAGTAGTAGTAGTAGTAGTACTTTGTTTAACGTCTTTTCATAAAATTGTGTGATATCAGACGAAGTTGATCCTACACAATGAATAAGATTGCCTACTTTGGATATAGCTGTGTTACTGCTTCTCACTGTGACTATGATCTGTATGCTCGTTCACATTCTTGACATGTAAAAATGGAACAATAAGACAGAACATTTGTCCGTGGAAAAAAAGTTTCTTTTCTCTTGCTCATGGACATAGGGAGAGACTTAACACACTCGTCAAAATTTACACAATGTGGCTTTTTTCCTCGTACAAAGGCATAACACAGCTTGTTTCCCCGAAGATGGAGTATGGCTGCCTTAAATGGCGGGAAAAAAAAACGGTCATGCACACAAAACTCCACCTCCCTTTGTTGAGTAGATGGGATTAATACATGTCTGTCCAAATAGGGAGTGTCCGCATGAGTATCAGCCTACGTACGCAGAGGAAGAAAGAAGAAGACACGGCTTGTCTTACTCTACGTTGGTGTGCATACATACAACTTCTTCGGTCATGAGATAATACGTTCTTTATACACACAGCTATAGACCTGCAACGAAAATGTGCTGACGTGACTGAAAGTCTTGACCAAAATATTATTTAATTCAGAATAGTCGGATGATCTGTTCAGAATGTCAGAATCGAATACTGCCATGGCACCAGGTTGACACTAAGCATACAGACAGATAATTTTTGTTTGCTTTTGTGTGTGTGTGTGTGTGTGTGTGGTGTGTGTGTGTGTGTGTGTGTGTGTGTGTGTGTGTGTGTGTGTGTGTGTGTGTGTGTGTGTGTGTGTGTGTGTTTTTAATTTTTGTTTGTTTGTTTGTGTGTGTGTGTGTGTGTGTGTGGTGTGTGTGTGTGTGTGTGTGTGTGTGTGTGTGTGTGTGTGTCTGTGTGTGTGTTTGTGTGTGTGTGTGTGTGTGTGTGTGTTGTGTGTGTGTGTGTGTGTGTGTGTGTGTGTGTGTGTGTGTGTGTTTTGCTTTGTTGTTTTTTGTTTTTTTTAACTAAGCGAAACTGATTTTATAATGAGCAGAAAATGACTGGTAACTTCTCTGTTCATGTCGTTTTTTCTGATCAGGTGACTGAAAAAAAAACAAATCGCCCTGGTATTATTCTTAACTTGGGAAGTGTTGGGCATTGATGTCACCGGTAAACATCGTGAGGGGCTGATAATTAAATCTGGTGGAGAGATTTAACTCCGTGTGATAAAAACAGATGATTAAATCTGACAGAGATGGATGATATAATCTGGCAGTGTCAGCAATTGCAGGTGATAGGGGCGGAAGATTAAACAAGAAGAAATGGGATGAAGATGGAGGATTAAATTTAGAGAGACGGAAGATTAAATCCCAAAAAGACAGGCGATTTAATCTGATGGGGGCAGATGAGTTACGATGCAAAAAGAAATGGTGAAAATAAAGTACAAGAAGGAAGAGGAGGGTGAGGGGAGAGCAGAATAGGAAGAAGAAGAAGAGGAAGAAGAAGAAGAAGAAGAAGAAGAAGAAGAAGAAGAAGAAGAAGAAGAAGAAGAAGAAGAAGAAGAAGAAGAAGAAGAGCAACGATAACAACAACAACAACAACAAAAGCGACGACCATGGCGGCGGCGACGACGACAGCAACAACAACATCATCATCAACAACAACAACAACAACAACAACATCCTCAACAACAACAACAACAACATCCTCAACACCAACATCATCAGCAACAGCAACAGAAGAAGAAGAAGAAGAAGAAGAAGAAGAAGAAGAAGAAGAAGAAGAAGAAGAAGAAGAAGAGAAGAAAAAAGAAGAAGAAAGAAGAAGAAGAAGAAGAAGAAGAAGAAGAAGAAGAGAAGAAGAAGAAGAAGAAGAAGAAGAAGAAGAAGAAGAAGGAAGAAGAAGAGAAGAAGAAGAAAGAAGAAGAAGAAGAAGAAGAAGAAGAAGAAGAAGAAGAAGAAGAGAAGAGAAGAAGAAGAAGAAGAAGAAGAAGAAGAAGAAGAAGAAGAAGAAGAAGAAGAAGAAGAAGAAGAAGAAGAAGAAGAGAAGAAGAAGAAAGAAGAAGAAGAAGAAGAAGAGAGAAAGAAGAACAAGAAGAAGAAGAAGAAGAAGAAGAAGAAGAAGAAGAAGAAGAAGAAGAAAGAAAGAAGAAGAAGAAGAGAGAAGAAGAGGAAGAAGAAGAAGAAGAAGAATTAGAAGAAGAAGAAGAAGAAGAAGAAGAAGAAGAAGAAGAGAAGAAGAAGAAGAAGAAGAAGAAGAAGAAGAAGAAGAAGAAGAAGAAGAAGGAGAAGAAGAAGAAGAAGAAGAAGACCAAACCAACTACAACAACAACAATAACAACAACAACAATGCCAACAACAACAATAATGCCAACAACAACAACAGCAATGATACAGCAGAACAGAAAGAAATAAACCTCCCAGCGTCTCTCCCATCAGACTGAGCTCTTTTTCCCCGTAGAATGTGCACTGTTTCCATGCGTTGTCGTCAGGAAGTGCTCTTCGCTGTGTGAAACGCTGTGGAAATCTATTCTTTGCAGTTTCTTCCCCTCTTGCTCCACAACATCTTCCGCGCTCCGTCTTCGTGATGGTCTTTTCGCTTTTCGCATTTGGTGACTTCTGTCTGCCTGTCTAACTATACATTCGTTCTGACCGTTCTCTCTCTCTCTCTCTCTCTCTCTCAATCTCTCTCTCTCTCTCTCTCTTTCTCTCTCTCTCTCTCTCTCTCTCTCTCTCTCTCTCTCTCTCTCTCTCTCTCTCTCTCTCTCTCTCTCTCTCTCTAAGAGCGTGCATGCACCACCATGAGTCTCTGTCTCTGTCTCTGTCTCTCTGTCTCTCTGTCTCTCTCTCTCTCTCTCTCTCCTCTCTCTCTCTCTCTCTCTCTCTCTCTCTCCTCTCTCTGTGAGGAGAAATGCCTCTGTCTGTATGTGATTTTCATCGTTTAGTCGTTCTCTCGTGCTCCTTTTTTTTTTTTACTGCTTCTCTTTGCTAGTCTCACAACATTTCTCCCTTTGTGCCCATCCTCTCTCTCTCTTTCTCTCTCTATCTCTCTGTCTCTCACTCACTCACTCACTCACACACACACACACACACACACACACACACCACACACACACACACACACACACACACACACACACACACACACACACACACACACACACACACACACACACACACACACACCACGCACACGCACACACACACACACACACACGAAAACACGCACACACCCTACCCACTGTCCAACACAGCCACACATTAACTTACACAAACATGAAAATCTCCGCACGCACGTGCAAACACACATACACACAGACACACACACGCGCGCGCGCGCGCGCGCGCTCGCGCGCTCGCAAGCAGGCACGCACGCACGCACACACACACACACACACACACACACACACACACACACACACACACACACACACACACACACACACACACACACACACACACACACACGCCAAGTCGCACGATGCATACACGCACGCATTAACACATTAACATATCAGAGGCACCCGATCCCTCATTGTCCCCCGCCCGAACACACATTGTGCATCTTGATTACATTGATTCCTGTTTGTTTTTCACATTGTGTATCTTGATTACATTGATTCCTGTTGGTTTTTCACATTGTGTATCTTGATTACATTGATTCCTGTTTGTTTTTTACATTGTGTATCTTGATCACATTGATTCCTGTTTGGTTTTTACATTGTGTATCTTGATTACATTGATTCCTGTTTGTTTTTTTGCATAAAACTTTCCACTCCCTTCATTCCTCTCTTTTATCTAAAAAGAAATGGCATCTGAGAGTTTACGCAGTGTTGTTTTGTGTCCTTTGTGAAATCAACGGTATCGGAAAGGCCATGAATAAAACAGAGGAGGGAAGGGGGTGGAGGGGGGGGGAGAAGATGGGGGAGTGGGGATGGAGGTGCAGTGAGAAAGGCGGCGGGGAAATCAACTAGAGAGCGTGGGTTGAGTCATATGAGATTTTTACCACAGAGAGAGAGAGAGAGAGAGAGAGAGAGAGAGAGAGAGAGAGAGAGAGACAGACAGACAGACAGACAGACAGAGAAAGAGAGACAGACAGACAGAAAGACAGACAGAGAGAGAAGCACACAGACAAACAGACAGGAAGTAAGGCAGACAAATAAAGACAAGCAGACCCATGGACACACAGAAACATAGTCTGCTATTACTACTGGTGGTGGTGGTGGTGCTGTTAATACTATTGATGCTTCCGCTACTGATACTAGCTGCGGCAGATGCGGCAGCAAAAGTAGTAGTCTTAGTAGTAGCGGTGGTGGCAGTGGTGGTGATAGTGGTGGTCGTAGCAGCAGTAGTTGTAGTGGTAGTAGTAGTGGTAGTAGTAGTGGTGGTGGTAGTAGTGGTAGTAGTAGTACAGAGTGGACACTGTTTGACTCTCCAATCCCCAGAAGGCATCGTTAGGTTGATGATTACATTTGATGTATCTATGTACGTATGTACATATGATGTATGTATGTATGCATGTATTTATGTATGTATGTACGTATGTAAGTTGTTAGGTTGATGATTATATTTGATGTATGTATGTATGCACGTATGCGTGTGTATTTGTATGTGTGTGTGTATGTGTCTATATATATTATATATATATATATATATATATATATATATATATATACAACAAACTAATAAATTCCAAGGATAAGTCCCGCGCACCGTTCCAGCAACTTACAGAGCAGCTTGGTGTTGCATTGACTGCAAGAAATATTGAATTATAAACAAAGCTTGCTCTTATGTCTTAGATTGAAGAAATAGGGGGAGATAAGCATTCATATCTGCAGTGGTAGATGATTCTGCCTAACTAACAGTATGTGCTTGAGTGGGTGAATGGGGAAAAAATAAATGCTTCTCACAATGAACCTTCAGCAAGCTTATAG
>CM031626.1:34825899-34827522 GCA_018398815.1 Conus ventricosus | reverse complement strand
TCTCCACTTCAGTTCGTCAAAAAACCGACTCTAACTGAAATGAAAGCTGAAGAGAGCGAGCTCGCTCAAAACTAAAAATACCCTGAAGTATTCTATTCTAGTCATCACTTTGAGAGAAGCGAATTTCCGAGCCCAAGTCCCCACAATAGAGGTTGGAGCAAGAAGATTCTTAAGTTCATCAGCACTATGGTGACATAAAACAGCTCGCAATCTTCGGTCAGAAGAGAACTAGAACTCTAATGCCAATGGCAGATGCAGCTGAAAAAAGTTCCACCTGGATCTGGTCGGGAAAGAACAAAAGTACACTTCAAAGGACTTAAATTTCCAAACGTAAAACATAAGTCACAAAGCGAGTGGGTACAATACCCGTCTAAAAAAAAAAAAAGGCCACACCTCCAAACACGCACTCATCCAGAATCTGCTGGTTCGATCTCTAGCGTTGCCAGAGAAAAGAAGACATCAGAGGGGCATGTAGGGGTGATGGCATGACTTGGATGCGGCCCGGCCATCTGAGAATTGAGAGTGAAACCACTCGCCTGGTGGGAGTTTCTTCTGTAGAGGTCTTCTGCTGTCAAGCCCTCTCTGAAAGTTCTCCTTACAAATGGTTTCCATCAGATTTCATCGTCTCTGTCGGTCAGAGGCAGTTATCAGTCTGACCATCTATGTTTATCAGATTAAGTCGTCTCCTTCTGTTAGATTTGATCACTGCTTCCCATCAGAATAAATGTTGTTGTTTTTTTTTTCTGTCATTCTTTCCGTTTTGTTTCATTTTTCATCTTTTTGTCCCTTCTTTCTTTCTTTCTTTCTTTCTTTCTTTCTTTCTTTCTTTCTTTCGTTCGTTCGTTCGTTCGTTCTTTCCGTTATTTGCCTGTCTCTCAGTCTATCTTTCTTGATTTCATTCTTTTTTTCTTACGTTTTCTCTTTCTTTCTTTCTGCCGCCTTTTCTTTTTTTTTCATTCTGTTCAACATAACATTATCAGCATTGACCTCCTCCTCCTCCTCTTCCTCCTCCTCCTCCTCCTCTTCCTCCTCCTCCTCCTCCTCCTCCTCCTCCTCCTCCTCCTCCTCCTCTTCATCCTCCTCCTCCTCCTCGTTATCATCATCATCATCATCATCATCATCATCATCATCATCATCATCATCATCATCATCATCATCTTCTTCTTCTTCTTCTTCTTCTCTTCTTCTTCTTCTTCTTCTTCTTCTTCTTCTTCTTCTTCACCATCATAACCAATGAATTACGAGTACACGTTTTCTTTTTCTTTTTTCTTCTTCTTCTTTTTTTTTCTTTCTTTCTTTTTTTTCTGCCGTCCCATCTTCTGTGCCACCTCGGTGGCATTGCATCCACGCCGCTCATTCCGACCCCTCGCCTTCCCGCCCTCACCCCGTCCACAGCCACAGTCTGGCCCGGCCTGCCACAGCCCCGGCACCGGCAATCCACAGGGAGCAGTCACAAAGTCATGTCGTCAAGAGGCAACCCACCAGAGGAGACACTGCACTGCTGCCGAGTCAAGTCGGTGGTGTTCAGTGGCGCCTGTTCGGATCTAACATACGCAGGACACCACCTACTAAGCCCCCTACTGACCACAATAATTGCTTAGTCACGGAGCCGGCGTGAGTGAG
>CM031626.1:34818399-34820899 GCA_018398815.1 Conus ventricosus | reverse complement strand
TCTCTCTGTGATGTTTTTCACTGTCACTATCAGATTTAGCTATCAGTCCCTGTCACTCACAACCTTCAGATTCATGCGTCTATGCGTTCATCTGTCAGAGTTTTGGTTTATCTCTACTATATTTCATAATCTGTCTGTATCAAGATTAATATTCTCTCTCAGATTTAATGGCCTGTCTCAACCAGAGTGTGTCGTCTGTCCACATAAAATTTTTCATCTGGTTCCATCAAAATTAGTTATCTATCTCTCGTGACATTTACATGTAAGCTATTTCTCTCCGCCGTTACACATATATTTCTCTCCCCACTAAATTTACTCATCTGTGTCTGTGAACTTCAATCATCTATTTTTGTTTATCATATATTTAAACACCTGTCTCTTTTGAATATAGTCATAGGTCTCTATTAGATTTGATGATCTATATCTATCAAAATGAATTTCCTCTCACTACTAGATTTAATCATTTCTGTCAGACTTAATCACCTGTCCGTTTTGGATTTAATCATATGTCACAATAACATATATTTGTGTCGATCAAATCCTTTTCATGATCTTTTTGTTCCACGTTCAATAATCTGTGTCTCTCAGTTTTGTCATTCATTTCTCTCAGCTTTAATTGTCTTTATTAAATTCAGTCATCTGTTTCCATCAGGTCTATTCATCTGTTTCTATCTCTCAAATTTCATTTGTCTGTTTCAGTCAGATATAGACATCTGCCTTCGGCAGAAATGACCTTCTGCTCGTTTTAGTCTTAACTCTTTGTCACATTTAATCGACTATTTCTAAAGAAAATATCAAGTCGTCTGTTTCTATGAGAAGGAAGTTAACTTTTCCTTTTAGATTTCATGATTCGTCTTTGTCAGATTTAATCAACTCATTCTGTTAGATTTCATGATTTGTCTCTGTCAGATTTAATCAACTCATTCTGATAGATTCCATCATCTCACTCTATCAGCTTTAATTATGCTTTGCTATCACATGTCGTCGGCTGTCTCTGTAAGATTAATCAGTCTATATCTACGAGATTCAATCATCTGTCGCTATTAGATTTCATTATCTGTCTTTATGAGGTACAACTACCTGTCGCTATCTGATCTTGTCCATGTCTCCATCAGACTGTTATCATCTGTATGTATCAGAGTTAGTCACTGGTGTCTGAGAGATTTGATCATCTGTCTCTATCAAATGTACTCACCAGTTTCCCGCAGTTGAAAATAGAATGAGCCAGGGAACAGTCAACAATAAACAATAAACAAGTAGGGTAACTCTTGCTCCCATAAGGAAACCTAACACAGAGTAACTTTTATTCAAGACTGGCACAGCCTTTTGAACTTGAATAAAGTCAGACAAATCATAGACGAACATTCTAATAGTGGAGGAAAAAAAGCACGGCCAACAACCTCTCCGTCATCCGTTATGACTTGGCAAAGACTTGAACTAAAGGGGGGGGGGGGGGGGGGGGGGGTGTGAAAAATGAAGAAAACTGGAACATAAAATTATGAAAATATGTTATAGATACGAAGACTCTTCACTAGCTGCATGAGGGAACCATCGTAATTCCTCTCAAAGGCAGATCTATGTGTATTGCCTGCTCCTAGGCCTTTCGTCCGCTGGATCGGACTCATCAGGGAGACACGGCTGATTGTGTCTGTGCTCCTGGCATCAAATAGAGACAGTCCATAATACTGTGGTGTTCTCACTACCAAGGGTTCAAAAAAGAATCCAACAGTCTGTCAGTTTCTCGCAGGTTTATTCATGTGTCTATCAAATTTGATATTCCTCTGTCTGTGAGTTTTACATCTGTCTGTCCCAGTTTTATCGTCTGTCTTCAAACAGGGCTAATCATTTGCACTACGACTATTCACCAGCATTTCCTTTCAGATTCATTCACATGTATACCCCAGACTTGTCATCCGTTTCTGCCGGATCTGACCATCTGTCTTAATGAAATGTTGTCATAATTCTCTATGAACTATTCTCGCCTTTACGCATCAGACTTAATAGTCTCTGTTATACTCCATCCTTTGTCTTTATCAGATTTAATCTCATACAAACTATAACAATTCATCATCTGTCTCAATTAGATTTGGTCGTCTGTCTCTATCTGCCTCAATCCCCTATCCATTATAAATCTGATTATTTGTCCATTTCTGATGTATTCATCTATTGCTGTCCGATTCACTTTTCTCTTTCTATCACAGCTCAGCTTTTAATCACTTTTCTCTGTTGGTTTTAGTCAGCGGTCTGTCAAATGTCATCGTTTGTCAACTCAGCTTTTAATCATCTTTCTCTGTTGGCTTTAGTCAGCGGTCTGTCAAATGTCATCGTTTGTCAACTCAGCTTTTAATCACTTTTCTCTGTTGGCTTTAGTCAGCGGTCTGTCAAATGTCATCGTTTGTTAACTCAGCTTTTAATCACTTTTCTCTGTTGGCTTTAGTCAGCGGTCTGTCAAATGTCATCATTTGTCAACTCAGCTTTTAATCACCTTTCTCTGTTGGAT
>CM031626.1:34805899-34813399 GCA_018398815.1 Conus ventricosus | reverse complement strand
AGACAGACACAGGAACATGAATGAGAATGAGGCCAGAGTCAGAGAGAAAAGGAGGCTTCAACACATAGACCGACAGTCAGATTGAGAGATAAGAACAAAGGACACGTAGAACTGAGACACCTAGACAAATCTATGGACAGACAGACAGACAGACAGACGGACAGACAGACAGACAAAACATACACACAGACGGTGGAAAATAGAAAGGGGCCCACATACAGAGGGAGGGCAGAGACTGTGGAGGTTCCACTGTGGGGGATGTCTGAGGGGAACACCAGGAATGTTCAGCACAGACAGCAGAACAGCAGGAAAACAATTCATGGAGACAGTCCACCTCTGAGGAGAAAAGGTTTAGTCTGATGGGAGACAACCGTGGGGATTCCTTTCTTCTTCTTCTTCTTCTTCTTCTTCTTCTTCTTCTTCTTCTTCTTCTTCTTCTTCTTCTTCTTCTTCTTCTTCTTCTTCTTCTTCTTCTTCTTCTTCTTCTTCTTCTTCTTCTTCTTCTTCTGTTTCAGTCTTGTTCCAATGGTCCAACATTGCTAATTCATATAATCTTCATCAGTGCATTTCTTTACCGACTAGAGTTACTTCAAAATCTAATACCCTTATAGACCACATATATTCGTCGAACATTGCTGCACTTGCAGAAATATGTGTACCGCCTACTGGTGCAAGTGACCACAATGCTGTTTGCGTAACTTGGAACAAAAAGGGTTTTAAAGTTCCAAAGGCAAGTCATTTGGTAATCACATTTCGTCCATTCAAAAACTTCAACTTACACGCTTTTCAATCTGATCTCATTTCCTCGCCTTTTGCAAAATCTATAGCTACACGATCCAGATGATCCCTTGCCTTTTGGACGAGAACCTTTCTGAATGTTGTCGACAAACACATCCCATTGATCCAGAGGCGAGTCAAATCAGATATCCTGCCTGTCTGGCTCACTCAGGATATTCTGAATGCCATGGACGAGAGGGATGATTTAAAAAGTGTAGGCTCTGACAAAGAGTATAAGAGAAAACGCAACATTGTGAAGTACATGATTAGAAAGTCTAAATGTGATTCTTTCAGAAAGTTGGTCCAAATAAAAAACAACGGAGCCTCTATTTGGAAAGCTATTAATAAACTTACGGGACCGTGTTCATCAAGACAGGAATGTTCCATTCCAGTAGAAACACTAAATGATCATTTTGCCAATATTGGTAACAAGCTAAACATAGGGACAGATAAAAACTAGCATTTTTAATACTGCGAATTTACAGAAATTTTGTGATGCAAAAAATTTTACACGCAAAGTTTTCTATTCCCCTAATATCTGTTAATGAAGTGTTTTTATATCTATCAACTTTGAAAAATAAAAGTTCATACAGCTTTGATGGAATTAGTCCCAAGATATTAAAACTATCTGTACCATATATTGTAGATTCTCTTACATACCTCTTTGATCTATGTTTATCTAAACATTACTTTCCAGATGCATTTAAACATGCAAAAATTATCCCTCTGCACAAAAAAGGGAATTTAGATGATCCAAATAACTACAGACCAATGTCGCTGCTATCGTCTGTCTCAAAACCATTAGAACGTCATATCCATCACCATCTATCATCTTTTATTGAGAAACATAAACTGTTGTATATCAATCAGTCAGGATTTAGGAAACTACATTCATGTGAAACGGCTTTATGTCGGATCACAAATTTGTGGCTAAAAGATATCAACAACAGGAAAGCAGTTGGTGTAGTGTTTATTGATTTAACAAAGGCTTTTGATTTAATTAATCACAATATACTGCTAAAAAAGCTTAATGTTTACGGCGTCGATAACAATGCGGAATCATTTTTTTAGATTTATTTGTTGAACCGTACGCAATCTGTTTTTTCACGAGGTGTTATTTCTTCTAAGAGACTGTTGCCAAGAGGCGTGCCACAGGGATCAATCTTAGGTCCGTGTTGTTCTCCCTCTACATAAATGATCTCCTTTATCAATTCAAAATGCAGTGTGTGATTTGTTCGCTGATGATACATCTTTACAATACTCTAGTCATAGCATCGATGAAATTAATTATCATTTAAATGCAAGCATGAAATCAGTGGAAGACTGGTGTGATTCAAATGACATGCTTGTTCATCCTCATAAAACCGAGTCTATGTTAATATGTGCACGTCAAAAAAGACAAGTCATAAAAGAAGCAAAATTAAAAATAATGTACAAAGATAAAACAATAAAACAAGTTGCAAAGCACAAATTATTAGGCATCGTCATCGATGAAAATCTTTCCTGGCACGATCAGATCCATAACCTAATCAAACAAGTCTCGTGTTGTGTGTTCCAACTGTCACAGATAAAACACTTTCTCAACGAACATTCACGAAAAATGTATTATTTTGCTTTTGTTCAGGCTCGATTAGACTACTGCTCTATAATCTGGGGTAAATGTGCGCCATCTACTTTAAAACCACTTTGTTCATTGCAAAAACGAGCCATTAAGATGATCAGCTGTCAGAAGCAATCCGATCCTTCTATGCGTGATGTATTTAGGTACAATAGAATACTGCTCTTCACTCATGTATAACATTCAACACTCTGATTCTTATGCACAAAATTGTTCATGACGCATGCCAGATTATTAAAATCAATAGTACATTTACATCACCATCATGATTCGCTCAGATTCATTATTCCTAAAGCTAATTTAGATTTATTCAAAACAAGTTTCTCCTTCTGTGGCTGTAAAGAATGGAACAAACTTCCAGCAAAACACAGAACTATTTCCCAATTATCAGCTTTCAAAAATGAAGTAAAGTTACTTCTTTTTGATATTCATGACTGACCTATGCGTAGACATTAGCCTGACTATACATACGTACTGGAGAAAAAAAAAGTGTAATGCTGATAAACGATGCAGTTGATTGAGATTGTGTGTGTGTGTGTGTGTGTGTGTGTGTGTGTGTGTGTGTGTGTGTGTGTGTGTGTGTGTGGTGTGTGTGTGTGTGTGTGTGTGTTGTGTGTGAGAGAGAGAGAGAGAGAGAGAGAGGGGGGGGGGAGGACAGGGAGCGAGAGAGAGAGAGAGAGAGAGAGAGAGAGAGAGAGAGGAGACAGATAGATAGAGACAGAGAGAGAGAGAGAGAGAGAGAGACACAGAGAGAGATATTTTAAGCATGAAATCGTTATATTGATGTTATTTTGTAATTCGATGTTACCTTACTTTTTAAATTGTAGTTATTGTTGGGCAGAATTGTAAAAAGGCCTTCAATGAGCCTAATTCTCAACCCATTAAAGATTCATTCATTCATTCATTCTTCTTCTTCTTCTTCTTCTTCTTCTTCTTCTTCTTCTTCTTCTTCTTCTTCTTCTTCTTCTTCTTCTTCTTCTTCCTCCTCCTCCTTCTTCTTTCTTCTTCTTCTTCTTCTTCTTCTTTTCTTTCTTCTTCTTCTTCTTCTTCTTCTTTTCTTCTTCTTCTTCTTCTTCTTCTTCTTCTTCTTCTCTTCTTCTTTTTCTTCTTTTCTTCTTCTTCCTCTTCGTCTTCGTCTTTTCTTCTTCTTCTTCTTCTTCTTCTTCTTCTTTTCTTCTTCTTCTCTTTTCATTCTTTTCTCTCTTCTTCTTCTTCTTCTTCTTCTTCATCTTCTTTTCTTCTTCACTTCTTCTCTCTTCTTCTTCTTCTTCTTCTTCTTCTTCTTCTCTTCTTCTTCTTCTCCTGCGTGTCTCTATATTCATCTTTCGTCGTAATTCTTGTTCGTGTGTCAACTCAACTGTCTGTGAGATTTGTAATCGTCTCACAACAATCGTCTTTTTTTCATTTGTGTGGCCGGTATGTATCACGGTATTGTTTTTTTCGCCTCTTCTTCTTTCTTTTTTTTTTCTTTTATTTCTTCTTCTTCTTCTTCCTCTGTTCTCTTCCTTTTTTCTTTTTCTTTTCTACTTTCTTTCTTTTATTTTTTTTTTCTCTTTCTTCTTTCTTCTCCTTTTTTCTATTTTTCTGTTTTCTTACTTCATTCATCTTTCTTCTTTTTCTCTTTCTTCTGCTTTTCTGGTCATCCACGTTTGTTCTCCCGATTTCTGTTCTTGTCTCCATCAGATTCATTTCTCTTTATATCAGATTTGACCGGATGTGTGACGTCTTGGTCAATGCTCCGCCATACCTCTTTATATTGGATTTGACCGGATGTGTGACGTATTGGTCAAAGCCTCCACCATTCCTCTTTATATCGGATTTGACCGGATGTGTGACGTCTTGGTCAATGCCTCCGCCATTCCTCTTTATATCGGATTTCTCCGGATGTGTGACGTCTTGGTCAAAGCCTCCACCATTCCTCTTTATATCGGATTTCACCGGATGTGTGCCGTCTTGGTCAAAGCCTCCGCCATTCCTCTTTATATCGGATGTGACCGGATGTGTGACGTCTTGGTCAAAGCCTCCGCCATTCCTCTTTATATCGGATGTGACCGGATGTGTGACGTCTTGCTCAAAGCCTCCGCCTTGACAGCGGAGGCTCAGTGAATTTCTGGGTCGCTGAATTCGAAGTGGGTCAAACCCGACACTTCTCTCTCTCTCTCTCTCTCTCTCTCTCTCTCTCTCTCTCTCTCTCTCTCTCTCTCTCTCTCTCTCTCTCGCTCTCTCTCTCTCTCTCTGTCTCTCTCTCTCTGTCTCTCTCTCTCTGTCTCTCTCTCTTTCTCTGTCTCTCTCTCTCTGTCTCTCTCTCTGACTCTCTCTCTCTCTCTGTCTCTCTATCTCTGTCTCTTTTCTCTCTCTCTCTCTCTCTCTCTCTCTCTCTCTCTCTCTCTCTCTCTCTCTCTCCTCTCTCTCTCTCTCTCTCTCTCACGTCAATGATGCACTGTCCTTCTGGTACCAAACATTCCTCACCATCATAAATAAACACGTGCCGTTACATCAAAAAAAGAGTTAGGCATCCGCAGATGAACCCGTGGTTAACGCCAAAATTGCTGCAAGAAATGGTACTACGTGACCAACTCAAGGCAGCAAATTTGTTTGACGAATACAAAGAGCAGAGAAACTTTGTTTCAAACGAAGTTGAAAAAGCCAAACGAGACTACTTCAGTCAAATGATAACGGATGCAAAATCCACAGCGCCAATGTGGAGGGCAAATAAACAATATTGTACGCAACAAGCGTACAAATTCACAAACTTCAAACACAAACATCACCCCGGACAAATTCAATACCCACTTTCTGTCATTATCAGGTACCCTTATTCAAGCTTCACAGACTATAAGAGCACCAAATGAATATACATGCCCGACTTCCCTAACATCATTTTGCAAACAAAAACTTGGATCCAGTAACTCAATCAAAATTCCCCTTTTTGCTGTACATGAAGTAGGTATGCACATAGCGCAATTAAAGAATAAAAATCCATGGGTCCTGATATAATATATCCATTGAAACTAATGTTTTCCCTCAGGCGTTCAAAAACGCCAAAGTGATCCCCCTTCCAAAATCAAATGATTTGTCGGATCCAAATAATTTCAGACCTATATCCTTACTATCGATTCTATCCAAACCCCTTGAAAGACACATACACACAAACGTATCTCAGTTCATGGAGAAAAACAAACTATTTCACCCACTCCAATCTGGATTCCGATCTAATCATTCCTGCCACACAGCATTATCACGAATGTGTGATTCATGGCTTTCAAATATGAACCAATCACAAATGACAGGGGTTGTTTTTCATGACTTCAAAAAGGCGTTTTGATCTCGTTGATCATTCCATTCTTCTAAAGAAACTATCTGTCTACTTGAACCATACCCCGACAATCTCATTATTCCAATCATACTTGAACGATATGACTCAGTATGTGGTGCTTAATGGCAAAACCTCCGCTTCAGACTTTGTCAGACATGGAGTCCACAGGGCTCTGTACTAGGCCCCCTACTATTCTGTATCTTTATCAATGATTTACCATTGTCCGTATCAGATGAAAAGGTCACGACAGATTTATTTGCTGATGACTCGTCACTCCAAACGAATGGTAGTGATCTACAGACAATAGAAACTTCTCTCCAGGAAAGTCTAAACGACGTGTCAGACTGGTGTCATTCAAACTCAATGGTCATACACCCAGCCAAAACCAAATCTATGATTATAGCTACCCGCCAAAAACACCAGTTGACTCCTCTTTGCCTAAAACTTCAGTTGAATGGCACTTCTATTGAGCAGGTAGACGAGCATCGTGTTTTAGGTTTAACGATAGATAAAGAATTGAAATGGCAATCTCATCTTAATGCAAGGTAGTCTCAAAACACCTTTTCTTGTTATCTCAATTAAAGCGCTACGTCAACAGTAATGTGCTTAAACTTTTCTTCAATGCACACATAATGTTACGTATCAATTACGCCTCAACAGTGTGGGACGGCAGTAGTGACGTCCACAAAAAAGGCTGAATTCTCTCCATAGACGTGCAGCAAAGCTACTCCATCCAGCTTATCTCTAACAACAGACGAAAACTAAAAGCGCTGAACATACTTCCTCTGAATAGGCAATTGGAATTCAAGAAGGCATCATTTATGTTTACAGTCTTGACAGATACTATGCCATGTTATATCAATGCCCTTTTTACAAGATCGAACAACTTTTCTGGCTCGACGAAATTCTTCTTCCCTACCCACGCATTGATCTATACAAAACAAGCCTAGCTTACTCTGGACCATATGTCTGGAACTCACTTCCACCGAATCTACAAAACATGAATACTTTAAAACTTTTCAAGGAACATTTGCATAAACATTTTATGTCTCAGTAGTTAAATTATTCTACTACAATGATTAGCGCCATTCGCTAAGTCTTCTGTGAACCATACTTTGAATAAATCGTCTAAACATAAAACCTACTCCGTTAAAATCGCTCATCCCCACTCCCACTCTGTCTACCATCCCTTTTCTCCTCCCCCTACCTGCCATTGTCTCTTCCCACCCTCCTCTGACCTTTCTCTCCGTAGTTTTTGTTTGTTTGTTTGTTTGTAAGTTTCCTTCTGTTTTACCATCCCCCATCTCATTAGTGCTTTTATGAGCAGTTTGCTTATCATTGTAGAATTAGATTATCATGTTGCTATGTTGAATTGTCAGTATGAATGATATGTGCTGAAATAATGTATGCATGACAAGGACAGATTGTAAGACTAGGTTTGGGCCTAAAATCTCCATCCTTGTGTATTAAAGATCAATCAATCAATCAATCAATCAATCAATCAATCAATCAATCAATCTCTCTCTGTCTGTCTCTGTCTCTCTCTCTGTCTCTCTCTCTCTCTGTCTCTCTCTCTCAGACTTTTTGCTATTTTTATTCGGTTAAACGGTTCCAGATCTGGCAAGGATTCAGTGTAGGCTAGAGAGGATGCACGCCCACACGCGTGCGCGCGCACACAAGGTATCAAATTGTGTAATATGTTGATATCTGATGATCTCCAGCTTTGAAACATTTCTCCCATGATTGACTCGACTAAAATGAATCTTAACACGTGCATGCCATATAACCA
>CM031626.1:34790899-34798399 GCA_018398815.1 Conus ventricosus | reverse complement strand
TTAGAGCTGAATAATTGCCTTTGGACAAGATACCGCTGAGCAGTGTGCAATTATCTGATTAGTCATACTGATTCCAGGGGCCAGGAATAGATCCGGTGGTAGAGCGCCGGACTCGAGATCCTGGAGTTGCGGGTTCGGAGTTGCTTCTGACTCCATTCCCCACACAGTCCTTCCAATGAGACTACAAACCGAGGTTCCGTGTGTGAACGCACGCACAACATCTTGCACACACGTCAAATCCCATCACCCACTTTCGGAAGAGAAGGCCAGTTTGGCCGTTGGTATGGATGACACGTTACACATAGCATGCACATTCCCCGAAGATGGAGTATGGCTGCCTTAACGGCGGGATGAAAAACGGTCATACACACAAAACTCAACTGCCTGTCTGTACAGGCAGTGTCCGCAGGAGTATCAGCCTGCGTACACAGAAAGAAAGAAAGAAAGAAAGAAAATACTGATTCCCCTGTCTCTGGGGACAGCACCATGAGAGTTGAGTTTTCCTTTTGGACGAGGTACATTTCAGCAGGTAGTGAGATGTCCATTGGTAACAGTGATTCCTCTCTCTGCGCGGATGGTATTACCATGTCACATTCAGCAGGGAGTGATATATCCATTGGTATTAGTGATTCCTCTCTCTGCGTGGATGGTAGTACCAAGAGAGCTGAATCTCAAATGAGCGTGCAAAGGGGGGATAATGGTAATGATCTGGCTGCAGCTTTTATGGTGTGTGTGTGTGTGTGTGTGTGTGTGTGTGTGTGTGTGTGTGTGTGTGTGTGTGTGTGTGTGTGTGTGTGTGTGTGTGTGTGTGTGTGTGTGTGTGTGTGTGTGTATGGAGGGGGGGGGGGGACGAACAGCGAGGCCAGATGCACAGAGAAACAAACGCATAAAACAATGGATCAACGCACAGAATGAGAGAACGAAATAAATAAGACAGAGAGACGAACAGAATTATATATATATATATATATATATATATATATATATATATATATATATATATATATATATATATATATATATATATATATATATATATATATATATATATATATATATATATATATATAATATATTATATATATATATATATAGATAAAACAAGTTAAAAGAGGAATCTTAAAACTATCTACAAATTTGTTTCAAGCGTGTTGCGCTGTCATCAGGATGACAGCGCAACACGCTTGAAACAAATTTGTAGATAGTTTTAAGATTCCTCTTTTAACTTGTTTTATCTAATGTTGCTCCCCAAGGGGTTGAGCACTTAAAAAATTGTTTTAGGCATTTTAAATATACTGATATATATATATATATATATATATATATATATATATATATAATATATATATTATATATATATATATATATATATATATATATATATATATATATATAAAATTCTGTTCGTCTCTCTGTCTTATTTATTTCGTTCTCTCATATATTATTATATAAGATAGATATATATATATATATATATGTGTGTGTGTGTGTGTGTGTGTGTGTGTGTGTGTGTGTGTGTGTGTTGTGTGTGTGTGTGTGTGTGTGTGTGTGTGTGTGTGTGTGTGTGTGTGTGTGTGTGTGTGTTTTGTGTGTGTGTGTGTGTGTGTGTGTGTGTGTGTGGTGTGTGCTTGTGTGTATTAATGGCTTGGAGCAAAAACTGTACATCTGAAAAATGCCTCGTTCGAGTAACTTAAATTTAGAAAAGTTCTTACTTTAATTGCATGCTATAGAACACAATCAATTTCTCAACTGTGGTGACTTTCGGTGTCATTTACTTTTATCACAAGTGGCTGAGCTGTTGAGCTTAAAATCAAAGCAGTTTTTGTTGAATTTGTAAGATGTACCATTTTGTCATGAAAGTAATGGAGTGGCTTTAAATGATAAAAAAACAAACAACTAAATATCAACATTTAGGTTGAGATAATTGTCTTCACACCAAGCAGCAAACATATTCACACGATCACAGTACATAGAATGAGAGTTTGACAGATCCTGGAGAGCAGAGTCATCAGAATATTTCACAAGAGGAGTAGTATCATTGCCAGCACAATCATTTGTGTATAGAATAAACAACACAGGTGAAAGAACAGTACCTTGAGGAGAGCCAGTAGATGTGTTACAAATAGATGAAATAGCTTGCTGAAATCGAACAGACTGTGACCTATTGACAAGGAAACTAATTATCCACAGAACAAGATAAGGATTAACATCATAAGACAACAGCTTTGGGGACAATTAGTGAGGCTGGATAGTATTGAAGGCAGAAGAGAAATCAATGAACAATATGCGAACAAATGAACCAGGCTTTTCTAAATGAGAGTAAGCATTGTGGAGGAGGGTGAGAGTGGCATCATCAGTACTTCGGTTTGGCTTGCATGCGTATTGATTTGGATCTTGATACGGAGCAGTTTCTAGAATAATTTGTTTTAGAATGAGTCTTTCAAAACATTTCATAACAATAGAAGTGAGAGCAACAGGGCGGTAATCATTGAGAGAGACAGGTTTGGTTTTCTTAGGCACTGGACAAATAAAAGATTTTTTCCACAAGTCAGGCACACAACAATCTTTTACAGACCATGAAAACAATACACTAAAAACATTGCACAACTGTGACGCACAGGATTTTAAAAGCCGCCCACCAATATTATCAGGACCTACAGCTTTCTTTGTTTTTAGCTTAAGAGATACAGTGACCAGTCTCTGGCTATGGTTGTTGGAGACAGCAAATTGATGACTTTCACATAGAGATACAGTGACCAGTCTCTGGCTATGGTTGTTAGAGACAGCAAATGGATGACTTTCACATAGAGATACAGTGACCAGTCTCTGGCTATGGTTGTTAGAGACAGCAAATGGATGACTTTCACATAGAGATACAGTGACCAGTCTCTGGCTATGGTTGTTAGAGACAGCAAATGGATGACTTTCACATAGAGATACAGTGACCAGTCTCTGGCTATGGTTGTTAGAGACAGCAAATGGATGACTTTCACATAGAGATACAGTGACCAGTCTCTGGCTATGGTTGTTAGAGACAGCAAATGGATGACTTTGACATAGAGATGCAGTGACCAGTCTCTGGCTATGGTTGTTAGAGACAGCAAATGGATGACTTTCACATAGAGATACAGTGACCAGTCTCTGGCTATCGCTGTTAGAGACAGCAAATGGATGACTTTCACATAGAGATACAGTGACCAGTCTCTGGCTATGGTTGTTAGAGACAGCAAATGGATGACTTTCACATAGAGATACAGTGACCAGTCTCTGGCTATCGTTGTTAGAGACAGCAAATGGATGACTTTCACATAGAGATACAGTGACCAGTCTCTGGCTATCGCTGTTAGAGACAGCAAATGGATGACTTTCACATAGAGATACAGTGACCAGTCTCTGGCTATCGTTGTTAGAGACAGCAAATGGATGACTTTCACATAGAGATACAGTGACCAGTCTCTGGCTATGGTTGTTAGAGACAGCAAATGGATGACTTTCACATAGAGATACAGTGACCAGTCTCTGGCTATGGTTGTTAGAGACAGCAAATGGATGACTTTCACATAGAGATACAGTGACCAGTCTCTGGCTATGGTTGTTAGAGACAGCAAATGGATGACTTTGACATAGAGATGCAGTGACCAGTCTCTGGCTATGGTTGTTAGAGACAGCAAATGGATGACTTTCACATAGAGATACAGTGACCAGTCTCTGGCTATCGCTGTTAGAGACAACAAATGGATGACTTTCACATAGAGATACAGTGACCAGTCTCTGGCTATGGTTGTTAGAGACAGCAAATGGATGACTTTCACATAGAGATACAGTGACCAGTCTCTGGCTATCGTTGTTAGAGACAGCAAATGGATGACTTTCACATAGAGATACAGTTACCAGTCTCTGGCTATCGCTGTTAGAGACAGCAAATGGATGACTTTCACATAGAGATACAGTGACCAGTCTCTGGCTATCGTTGTTAGAGACAGCAAATGGATGACTTTCACATAGAGATACAGTGACCAGTCTCTGGCTATCGTTGTTAGAGACAGCAAATGGATGACTTTCACATAGAGATACAGTGACCAGTCTCTGGCTATCGCTGTTAGAGACAGCAAATGGATGACTTTCACATAGAGATACAGTGACCAGTCTCTGGCTATCGTTGTTAGAGACAGCAAATGGATGACTTTCACATAGAGATACAGTGACCAGTCTCTGGCTATGGTTGTTAGAGACAGCAAATGGATGACTTTCACATAGAGATACAGTGACCAGTCTCTGGCTATCGCTGTTAGAGACAGCAAATGGATGACTTTCACATAGAGATACAGTGACCAGTCTCTGGCTATCGCTGTTAGAGACAGCAAATGGATGACTTTCACATAGAGATACAGTGGAGATCACTTCCTTTCGGTACACAGCGAGAATGGCACCACGAACAGAACTGTCACCATTCACATAGTTTTCATCACTACACCCATCCTTAACATGGCTTCCAGGTTAGAGCTGTCACCATTCACATAGTTCTCATCACTACACCCATCCTTAACATGGCTTCCAGGTTAGAGCTTTCACCATTCACATAGTTCTCATCACTACACCCATCCTTAACATGGCTTCCAGGTTAGAGCTTTCACCATTCACATAGTTCTCATCACTACACCCATCCTTAACATGGCTTCCAGGTTAGAGCTTTCACCATTCACATAGTTCTCATCACTACACCCATCCTTAACATGGCTTCCAGGTTAGAGCTGTCACCATTCACATAGTTCTCATCACTACACCCATCCTTAACATGGCTTCCAGGTTACAACTGTCACCATTCACATAGTTCTCATCACTACACCCATCCTTAACATGGCTTCCAGGTTAGAACTGTCACCATTCACATAGTTCTCATCACTACACCCATCCTTAACATGGCTTCCAGGTTAGAGCTTTCACCATTCACATAGTTCTCATCACTACACCCATCCTTAACATGGCTTCCAGGTTAGAGCTGTCACCATTCACATAGTTCTCATCACTACACCCATCATTAACATGGCTTCCAGGTTACAACTGTCACCATTCACATAGTTCTTATCACTACAACCCATCCTTAACATGGCTTCCAGGTTAGAGCTGTCACCATTCACATAGTTCTCATCACTACACCCATCCTTAAAATGGCTCCCAGGTTAGAACTGTCACCATTCACATAGTTCTCATCACTACACCCATCCTTAACATGGCTCGCAGTTTACAACTGTCACCATTCACATAGTTCTCATTCTAAAATGGCTCCCAGGTTCTTACAGAGATGGGGTCAGTGTTTACACTGTTCTTACAGAGATGGGGTCAGTGTTTACACTGTTCTTACAGAGATGGGGTCAGTGTTTACACTGTTCTCACAGAGATGGGGTCAGTGTTTACACTGTTCTTACAGAGATGGGGTCAGTGTTTACACTGTTCTTACAGAGATGGGGTCAGTGTTTACACTGTTCTTACAGAGATGGGGTCAGTGTTTACACTGTTCTTACAGAGATGGGGTCAGTGTTTACACTTTAATGCCTCCCCACTTTCCTACCGCATTCGCCTTTTTTTTTTCAATCCTGAATTTGTGGGGAATGTCTGTGTGTGTGTGTGTGTGTGTGTGTGTGTGTGTGTGTGTGTGTGTGTGTGTGTGTGTGTGTGTGTGTGTGTGTGTGTGTGTGTGTGTGTGTGTGTGTGTGTGTGTGTGTGTGTGTGTGTGTGGTGTGTGTGTGTGTGTGTGTGTGTGTGTGTGTGTGTGTGTGTGTGTGTGTGTGTGTGTGTGTGTGTGTGTGTGTGTGTGTGTGTGTGTGTGTGTGTGTGTGTGTGTGTGTGTGTGTGTGTGTGTGTGTGTGCGTGCGTGCGTGTGTGAGCGTGTGTGTGTGTGGGTGCGGGTGCGTGTGTGTGTGTGCGCGCATGAAGAGAATGATACTGTATCCCATGCATCATCAAATGATGAGAGAAAAAAAAAATTGAAATACTGAATAATTCAGTATTTTGGAATGAGGTATTCATCTTCACTGAAACGTCTTGCACGGCATGTCCATTATTGAATATTCATATTCCTCCAGATTTCACAATGTTTTCGTCCATCTTCGTTTTGTGTTACAGAGAGAGAGAGAGAGAGAGAGAGAGAGAGAGAGAGAGAGAGAGAGAGAGAGAGAGAGAGAGGAGAGAGAGAGACAGACAGACAGACAGACAGACAGACAGACAGACAGACAGACAGACAGACAGACAGTCAGACAGACAGCGAGGTAGTTTGTGCACAGAATAAACCACGTCAGAAAAAAATGAAACACATTAGTACAGTGAAAAAAAAAAGGCTGGAATTGGGAAACACGAATTGCCTCCTCCCTCCCTCCTCCTCCTCCTCCTCCTCTTCTTCTTCTTCTTCTTCTTCTTCTTCTTCTTCTTCTTCTTCTTCTTCTTCTTCTTCTTCTTCTTCTTTCTCTTCTTCTTCTTCTTCTCTTCTTCTTCTTCTTCTTCTTCTTCTTCTTCTTCTTCTTCTTCTTCTCTTCTTCTTCTTCTTCTTCTTTTCTTCTTCTTTTCTCTTCTTCTTTCCTTCTTCTTCTTCTTCTTCTTCTTCTTCTTCTTCTTCTTCTTCTTCTTCTTCTTCCTTCTTCTCCTTCTTCTTCTTCTTCTCTTCTTCTTCTTCTTCTTCTTTCTTCTTCTTCTTCTCTTCTTCTTCTTCTTCTTCTTCTTCTTCTTCTTCTTCTTCTTCTCTCTTCTTCTTCTTCTTCCTTCTTTTCCTTCTTCTTTTCCTTCTTCTTTCTTCTTCTTCTTTCTTCTTCTTCTTCTTCTTCTTCTTCTTCTTCTTCTTCTTCTTCTTCTTCTTCTTCTTCTTCTTCTTCCTTTAGTTAACGTTTCTTTTTCGTCTTCTGGTTTAATCACCGTCAGTACTTCTTCTCATCGTTTTTCTTTATTATTTGTCTGACTCTTTTCAGATGAGTCGTCTCTCTCTATCAGATTTAGCAAAATATCTCGATCAGTCACATCATTTTCTGTCTGTCAGACGTAGTAATCTGTCTCCGGTAGATGTAATCATCTGTGTCTGTCTGGCTGATTCTCTGTCTCTAATAGATGTAACCTAATCGAATGTCTCTCCCACATTTAACCGAATATCTCAGTTATATTTGAATGTTTCTCTTCCACTCTTTATTGTTCTATCTCTGATTTGACCCACTATGTGGGTCACATCTATCTCTCTCGGTTTTGATTGTCTGTCTCTATTAGATATGATTATATGAATATTTGATATGACTGAATTGAAATTCTGCGTCCCCGTCAGATTTAGTGATTGGATTCTGTTGAATTCAATCATCTGTTTCAATCAGATTTTTATTATCTCTATTATATTTGATTCTCTGTCTCCATCATATTTGATTACCCCTTTCTTTCAATGTTAATTATCTGTCTCTAAAATGAATCAAGTGACACTATCAGATTTTAATGTTATCTCTGTTATATTTTATTGTCTGCGAGTGTCAG
>CM031626.1:34735899-34755899 GCA_018398815.1 Conus ventricosus | reverse complement strand
TTTCAATAGTCCCACGATTTTTTTTTCCGTTACAAAACTCATTTGCTACTGATCGGGTCTGAAGTTATTTAGAGTACTGATTTTTACAAACACTGTGTCATTTCAACTTTTTCTTGGGATGTCAACTGTTTAATGTGTCAGTAATGCAAAAAATATATACCTTTTTTCTTTCAAACTCCTTAAATGATTTGCTTTATATTGGTAAAAATGTCTGGAAAATTTGGTTTATATTATATTTAGACTTTATGTTTCCTTGTATAGAAATATGTGTTCATCAATTATAACATCAGACGGGCTATTATTTCATAAGTTTGGGTTTGCAGTGGGGGGTAGAATTACATGGAAAAACCTTGCACAGCAGATATGCTGAAAATGATAAACAACAAGGTGTATGTCTGTCTCCCAAATTTTTTTTCTGTCTGAAGTTGTCTATTTTTTTTGTTTTAAAAAAAAAAAAAAAATATAATAAATTAAATAAAATTTTATATATAAATATATATATATATATATATAATATATATATTGTGTGTTTTGTGTGGTGACGGCATGCTTGTGTGTGTGAGTGTTTTTTTTTAGTTTTGTTTTTCTTTTAATTAAAAAGAAAAGATAAAAGCAGGGATCTTTAAAAAAATAAATGTTAAAAATGGTGGGTAAGAAAGCGGGGAGGGGGGGGGGGGGGGGGTGGTGGTGGTGGGGACTGCAGGGGATAGGAGATTGTGTATAAAAAGTTACAGGTTGTAGTAAGGGGCAAAAAGGAAGTAAAGAATGAGGTGTAGGGAGAAGAGAGAGAGAGGAGAGAGAGAGAGGAGGAAGGAGAGAGAGAGAGAGAAGAGAGAGAGTGTGTGTGTGGGTGTGTGTACATGTCCATCCTCACTTTTGTTGACGCACATACTCTGGATTTTAAAAAACAATTTTTTTTTTACTTTTTCCCATCAACTGACCATAATTTTTTTATTGTAAAAAGATGAACTTACACATTATTTTTGGCATTTTCAGTCTCTGAAGTACAGGAAACCCAACCACCCTGTCCCCCAATCACCAATAGGGGTGTTGTTTGTGGTGTGTGTGTGTGTGTGTGTGTTGTGTGTGTGTGTGTGGTGAGGTTGTGTGTGGTTGTGTGTGTGTGGTGTGTGTGTGTGGTGTGGGGGTTTTGGGTGTGTTGTGTGTGGTGTGGTGTGTGTGGGTGCGCGCGTGTTTGAGGCGGAGGAGGGGTTTACACAAGGGGATCACCCCGCCCCACACCACACACACACACACCACACCACACACACCACACACACCCACACACACACACACACACAACACTTTCAGGTGTATGCTCGCATGTATGCATGCGTAATCCAATGTTTTTCTGAAATCCCAATTTCAATCACATGCGATTCTTCTCATTGCGTGATCAAAACAGTCGACAGTTTGTGGAGAGATCAGCCGGATAGCGACTTGCAGTCAAGTCAATCACTTGTAAGTGTACACACTTTAATTTAATTAATAATATCTTAATTGACTCGTTGTCTTTGGGGTGAAATTAAAAATTCCCTTCAAAACAATACGAAAAAAGGGGGAATCCAACATCACATGCATAAAAATTAATCCAGTCACGATTTCTTTGTAAAGGGTACTTTACTTTTCAGCTCCTTTTTCAGGCCCACAATACGGAATAATTGTAACAAAAATTTTGGGCATTTTTCAATGTATAATTTTACCCGGGGGCTGAACAACATTTCTTTCTTATCGTTAACTTACACAGAATGCCACACAGAATGAAAGCTTTTTTTCATGCACTGGGGGGCCACACACGTTTTGACTTTGATAAGAGGGGAAAAGGCAAAACCCAAATACTCATGATTTCCCAGAACAGTTGAAAGCATTTTTTTCTTAACAAATGTCAATGTTTATAAAAGCTCCTTGATTTATCTTTTTTTGAAAGAAATGGTTAAAAAAGATCCGAAGTTTGAAAAAGCTTTTTCTTTTTTCCCAGATATCTCCAATTCCAAACAGTCACCTGATATTGACACGACAAATTATATTTAAAATCTAAACATGATATGTTTTGAAAACACCGAACAAAAATGAAAAACACCCCCTGAAAGAAAAAAAAAAGAAAACATAACAAAAAAAACCACCCCCCCCCCCCCCAAAAAAAAAAAAAAAAAAAAAAAAAAAGAAGAAAAATGTGGGAAAGGATGGTGAATAACGCAAAGTAAAACTTCCACAATCAAGTTTGTATTGTTTTTCCTGTTTTTTCAGCGGGAAAAAATCCCACGTCACCGCTGCCCGAAGATTGGTCATTTTTTCCACCTTCAGTCTAACCCAAGGGCGACAGTTTCTGCAAGACCTCTGTCCGTGCACCAAGTCACATTTTGCAAGGTAACCCGTTTTATGCATGGTTTTTAGCCTTTTGTTTTTCCATTTTTTAATTATTTTACCACAAATACATAAGTTGAAAAACTTCCAGTCTTTGTAAAATTTTGAGTTCTAACACACCTTTTTTTCTGTTCATGTGATCTTTATGAAACTCAAAATTTTACCACCAAGTCTGGATAAGGGGGCCACTACTCTGCCAAAATCCACCCAAAACCCCTTTTGGGGGGTGCACTTTTTTCAACTGGTTACCAGTAATATCACCTACAACTGACAAACATGTGAGATGACCAGTCTCAATGACATAACCTTAGGGTAAAGCGACAACAAGATAGTTTTATTATGTCAGACGCCACAAAGTGTTGCTTTAACTATGGGTGAAGCAAGATGTCTTTTTAACCACAAGTTTTTGAATAAAAAAAACCAGCAGAGTTTAAATTTCACACAACCCCCCACACACACACACACACACACAACACACCACACAACACACAAAACAAAAACCACACACACACAAATATATACATTTTCTGTGTGTTTTTTTTCCAAATTTTCCATTTTTGACGCAGAAGCGATGAAAAGGGGGAAAAAACCTTTTTCGTTAAATCACGTGACTCGCCAAGTTTTACCCGTCTGGGGGCAAGAAAAAGACATTTCGAGGGGAGTAAATAGGAAAACAAGGGGGGAAAACAAAAAAAGAAAAAAATGCGGGAAGTGGCAGATCATATGAAGAAAACTGACAACAACTCTTTTGGTGTCAGTATCTTCATACTGAAAAATTGAAAAAAAATCAAGCAAAAAAATGAAAAAACTGAAAGAAGCAAAGGGAAATACTGAAAGAAAAAAAGGAAGTGCTGAAATTGACACAAAAGGAAAAAGCTGCGTATTCGGGAAAAGGAGAAAGACCGGAGTAATTGCTGAAAAAAAAAACAAGCAGCCCCCCTTCAAACACAAGATCTTTTGATTTGCAGTAACCATCCTGTTTGTTTTGGGTTTTTTTTTTTTTTTTTTTTCTTTTTTTTTGTGTGCTTTTGCATATTCTTTTGAGGAGAAGGGGGGGGAGTGGGAGAAAAATTCAAGTCTGAAAATTTTTGTTTTGGCTTGTATAAATCAAAAAAATTTAAAAAAAGGGTTTTTATTGAACACTTTGGCGGGAAGATTTTGTGTGTGTGTGTGTATGTGGTACTGTTTCAAAAATTTAAATTTTGAGTGCGGGTGGTCAAGAAGAAAGGTTGGTGATGAAGTGGATCACATGTAACTGTTAGATTGTTTTAAAAAAAAAAATCAACAGATTTCACACCTGATGAGTGTTCTTTTCCCCCGAAAAAAATTTCAGAAAGTTGCGAGGCAAGGGTCTGTGACAATACAGGGTAAAACAAAACAGAACAAAAAAAAAAAACATCATAGGGACCACTGAAGATGACAAAAAAGATCATAGAGAGTACACATACTGTTGGGAAAAATATATAGAATGCTCAAAAAGTCTGAAATTTTTAAAAATAATGTGAAAGAAAAAAAAGCTTTGTTTTCAGTATTCATGCATTTGAAAGTGTTTTAACAGGGGAAACCCCTAGGCCCCTTTTTCATCAAAACGTTAAAAAATTTTGTCCCAAAACCCCTTTTTTCCTCAGCAGTTTGCCTTCCCATGTTTTGATGATGTCCTGATCACATCCAAATCCCAGCTCATCACTGAGCTGCAGTCAAGTCAGACTCAGGAGGGTGAAATTGCAAAGAGAGCACATTTTGGCAGCATCAGACATGCCATTAGCTTGAATGCCTTTGGAGGTGAAGTCGCAAAAACCCAACGCAGGACGAAACCCCTGCTTTACGCCCCCTCAGCGCTCAACAGTTGATCTCGTTGAACTTTGCGATAGTTGTAAACCCCCTTTCTTTAGCAATCAGGGTTGCTGACGTTCATCAGCCCGGCCGGAGCAGTAGCCCTTCCCCCCGAAAATACACCACCGTGGGGGTGGACCCCTTCAAATGCAGCAAACGGGCGTGACTCGCGCAGCATTGTGCATCATGCACGGCCGGCCACTCTACCACGTTATGAAGATTAAATCAGCATCCAAACCCTCCAAAGAGCTTTCAATTAAAATTCAACCCAAAAAAACAAAAGCCCGAACTAATCTTTGAACAACAATGCAATTTGTCAATCCACAGTTAAAAGTTTTAATCCAATTACCTTTAGTGTACACAAATTGTCAAAACGTCGGTTTTACACAAATTGTCAAAAAATTGATGCCCTCCCTGACACAATTTTCAATACCATCATTTATTAACAAATACAGTTAAAACAAATTTACAAATTTTACCTCAGTGTACACAAGGGGTTAAAAATTAAAAAACATTGTACACATCATAATTTATTTTTTTAATTTTTTTATTACCCAAAAGGAAAATTTTTATTTTTTTCAAAACTGTATTACCCTCAAACTTTAAATTTTTACTTTTTTGAAACACAACAACAAAAAAGTCCCGCAGCAGGGAGAATTTCCTCCTTCCCCCTCACCTACCCTACCCCTCCCCCCGAATTTCCTCTGTGTCACACATCCAAATTTATGTTTATGTGTCCCCAAGCATCCCGCCTTGGTTTTAACACACACACAAAAGCGCACACCCAAAAAATTGAAAATTTTTCTCACACACAGTTACATACACATCCGTTCAAGCCCCACACAAAAAAATAGCAAAAAATGGGAAAACACATGAGTCAAAAACCACACCCACACACACAACACAACACACCCCCACACACACACACACACCACCAGTAAATTTTAACAGATCAAGACACAGCACTAAAACACATAGACATCTGTGACTGCAAAAGTACATAGATACTACACAAAAAAAACACTGGTTTTTAATGTTATTATACAACACTGACGTCACACATTCCATCAATGTTTATTAAGAAACATTTTTACACAACTGAGCAAGCACGCTTTTAAAACACTATCATACACAGCACAAAATAAAAAAAAATTTCCCACATACAGTCATATGGTTCACTGAAAGAGTCTGATTCAATTGTTTACACCGTTGGGAAATTTCCCAATACAATGGTACATGGAAGGACACACAGCACGGATAAAAAAATTAAAAAACACACTCTATTGACATGTACACACACACACACACACACCACAGGTACACACACACACTTATACTGCAGCAAAATTCATAATCATAATGCCACTCATAACATCTACACTGGAATAATAACAAAAATAATTAGGCCTAAAAAAAGGGGTTCAAATGCACTGGGAATTTTTTTTTCTTACCTGAACAGATTGAGTGAAAAAACTTCTGTTTACTATTCATGCTCAAGTTTCTGTGGCGCTTTAAACCCAACGTGGTGCCCCTTTAAAAGCAGCCGACAACATTTCCCCCGCCCCCGCATGGGGGAAAATTTTGTTTTGGGACGCTCCGCCGACGTGTGTTTACGCAAACCGTCATTTATTGGTCAGCAAGCATCGTCACACGGCAATGGGGGCAGGCAGTTTGGGTGCTGAACCAATTAGTTCACCACCACGGGCTTTAAATCACCCGTGGCAAAAAAAGTAATGTCAAAAGCACTGCAAAAAACCCGGCGACAAATGCGCCTCGTCTTTCCCGAACAAATTTCCCGTTTGCACCTCATGAATCCGTCAAATCTAGGATTGCCTGTCGGGTCAACGGAATTTCTTTTAAAATTTGGCAAAATTATAACCCAAAGGGTTTTTTGTCTCGAATAAATCTTTGCCTTCGAAGTGAACGTGGAAACAATTTTCGATAAACAAAAGCCCCATTTTTTTTTTCCGCGTAGTCCCGGGCGTTCAGTTTTAGTCCAGGAAACGCTGGGCAAAAATTTTACCGCCCAAGGGCCCGGGTTTAGTCCAAGCTTTGAGAAATCTTTTGCTGTGAATTCCGATTACCCGGTAGTCCGGGCAACCGGTTTAAATTCGGACGTTTCCCCCCCACCGCCCGCCCCAGAATTGGACCCCGGTGATGCGGTAGCGGGGGGATGGGGGAGAACCTGGGATTTAGGTTGGGGAATTGCTTTGGGCTCGCCCTCCGCCCCTGTCACATTCGCCGGCCTTTTCCTTCGGGGCCCCCCCGGTTTTTGTGGTAAAAAGGGGAACGAGTTTTTTTGTTCGCAGCGTGCGTACCAGATTTTTCGTTTGGATGCGTGGTTTGGGATTTGTGTTATTTTAAGTGTGGGAAAGGGGTGTGACAATTGTGCCATTGAATTGTTGTTTGCAAATGTGGTGGCAGTTATAAAGCGATGGTCGCTGTGTTGGTTATTTCCTAAGAAAGGCAAATGTTAAACGTGAGTGAGAGAAGGGTGAAGATAATTCATATTTGTTTTATAACCTGTTGATTTAATGCAGTCTTTTACCTGCATCGTGTGAGAAGACCCTAGTGAACATTCCTGATTCGATGGGTTTACTGTGTTATGCTCGGGTCTGTGTTGAGCTGGGATTATTGGGGCATTTAGTAGACTTCCCCTCGCCCATCATGCGAGTGGCTGTTAAGATTTAACAGCATGGGTCAGACTGTACTGACAGCGGGGTTCCAGTACCCTTCCTCCTTCTTCCTCCTTCCTTCTTCCTTCCCTCCCTTTCTTCTCTCCTCCCAGCTACGTTTCCCCCCCCCCTCCCGGGGCTTCACCCGGAGTCTGGACTGGATGGTGCCACGTGCTGGTTGAGGCCACGCTCTGGCTGAGACCACGGACTGGATGGTGCCACGTGCTGGTTGAGGCCACGCTCTGGCTGAGACCACGGACTGGATGGTGCCACGTGCTGGTTGAGGCCACGCTCTGGCTGGGACCACGGACTGGATGGTGCCACGTGCTGGTTGAGGCCACGCTCTGGCTGGGACCGCGGACTGGATGGTGCCACGCGCTGGTCGAGGCCACGCTCTGGTCGGGACCGCGGACTGGTAGAGGAGCCCGCCGTCTTGACTGGCCGGCCCTGACCCCCGTCCAGGACCTCCAGTAACAGCGCCACGTTCCCCCCCTCCCCCCCTCCGGGACGCGCTCTTCACTGCCTGCTTGTGTGCCGAGGGTGTCGGCTTTGAGCGACTCCCTGCGAGAACTGACCCGGTTCAGAGCACCTAGTGCGATAGGGTGCTCCCAGTAGACTTGACAGAGGCAGGGGTGTGGAGGCACTCCAGGGTGTGGGAAGGGATGGATGCTGGAAATGTTTCTTTATAATTGTGTATATATCATATGTGCTGGAATGCTGTAATTGTGATTGTGTACGTCGTATGGTGAAATGTTTATTTATAATCGTGCATGTTGTGTGTGTTGGAGTGCTTGATTGTGATTGTGCATGTTGTGTGCGTTGGAATGCTTATTTATGACTGTGTGTGCTGGTGTGAATAAATGGGGTGTTGTATCGTAATCTTTCTCGTGTGGGCTCTTGCGAGCGTGCGAGGTCAGCCATTCCCTTCACTCCCATCTAGACCGATCCTGTCAGGGCAGACCTCCAGGGGTCGGTCGTGACAATTGGGGGGGCTCGTCCGGGATGTGAAGGGCTCTGACTGTCTCTCTCGTTTCGCGGAGTACCTGTTAGTTTTGTCTGTTTTGTATATGTTTAGTCAGTTTGTCGTGTTTGTTCGTGGGTGGTTGGCTGGGTGACTCTAGCGTGAAGGGAGTCTTTTTGTGGCCTGAGGGAACATCCGGTTGTGACTCGGGAGTCGAGGTGAGACCGAGGGGAGTCGACCGCGCCAGACCTCCTTCCGCCGGGTACCTCACGCAGGAAACGGCCGTAAGTCTTGCCTTTCTGTTGCCGCTCAGTCTTCCATTCCTGTTTTGTATTTAGCCAGTTTTTGTTTTTTTTTTTTCTACCGGGTTATTGAGTACAGGGGGTTGTATCGGACGTTAGTCTCATTTTTTTTTTTTTTTCCCTCTCTCCGGATTCCGTCTGCCTGTTTGTTTTTCCGGCCAGCCCCACCGCACTGTTGCTCGTGCTGTGGAGCGCGGTGTTGCCAGAGTGGGGGCAGCCGGACATAGTTTTTGTTTGTTTGTTTTTTTCGGTGAGCCCCACCGCACTGTTGCTCGTGTTGTAGAGCGCGGTGTTGCCAGAGTGGGAGCAGCCGGAACTTGTCCGCACACACGCACACACACACATACACACATATACACACACCCCTAAAATATTTGTTTTTCAAGTGAATTGTCTTTCCCCTGTATTTGATAACTGTAGGATATAGTTGTCATGGCAACGTCCGGTGCTGGTGGTATGGCTACTCGGGCGTCGAAGAAGAAGGGTCTTCTAAATGTAGTCCCCACTATTAGTACCAGTACTTCGACTACAGTGACTTCCACTTATTCCAGTGCTGTAGCCGATAGTCCAGCGAGTACTTTCACTTCTTCTTCGCTAGGGGATTTTCCTGCTGAGACCCCGACTGGCACTTCCGCTCGGAAGCGTCAGAGTATAGCAAAGCAACTGTGGGCTTCTGTAGAGTCGCAGAAACCAAAGCCCCCTATTCTCCATGCTTCCCCTCGTAAGGAGTATGCCCCGGGGGACTTTCCTCATGGGAAGGTCGAGACCCAAGGGACGGGTCAGACGGGTCATCCTCCCCTGTCGGGAGTGGTGAACCCCGCCCAGGACATCACCTCCGTCCTGATGTTTCTGGAGCGGCAGCGTAGTGAAGGGGCTTCTCAGCGTAGGGAAGAGGCTGCTAGGCAGGAAACTCTGCGGAGGGAAGAGGCTGCTAGGCAGGAAACTCAGCGTAGGGAAGAGTTGGATAGGATGGAGGCTCTGCGCAGAGAGGAGACTGACAGACAGGAGATTCTGCATAGGGAAGAGGCTATGCTGCGCAGAGAAGAGGCTGCCCGACAGGAGGCCCTTCGTAAGGAAGAGGCTGCTCAGCGTAGGGAGGAGGCTGCCAGACAGGAGGATCAGCGTAGGGAAGAGGCTGCTCAGCGTAGGGAAGAGGCTGCCAGACGGGAGGCTCAGCGTAGGGAAGAGGCTGCCCTCCGTAGGGAAGAACTAGACAGGATGGAGGCTCTGCGTAGGGAGGAGATGGAACAACTTCTTTCGCGGTCTCCCGCATCTGTAAGTCAGGGGGTTAATCACCAGGCAGGTGATAGAGTTAGAGGCCCAAAGTTAAAGCTTCCAGAGTTCAGACCTAGTGAGGACATTGATATGTTCCTAGAGCATTTTGACAAGGTTGCTAGTTCATACCAATTGTCTGAGGAACAAAGGCTATGCACCTTTTTTCTGGATTATCTGGTGCTGCAAGGGAGTGTGTGCTCACTCTAAATGAAGGTGCGTCTTATATGCAGACATGCAGTTGGCTCTGCGTAAGCGTTTCCACCTTACCCCAGAGACGTACAGGAGGAAGTTCAGGTCCATGAAGAAGAATAACGACGAGACCTTCGTGCAGTTTGGTGATAGGCTGCGCAAAACGCTAGGGTACTGGCGTCAGTTGGCTAAGTTGGAGCTGGAGATCTGATCCTCATTGAACAGCTCACCAACACTGTGTCCCCAGAGTTGAGGATCCGGATAGGCGAGACAGCACCTCAGGATTTCGCGGCTGCGATTCATACCGCTGAGGTGTTTGCTGAAGCTCGCAGGGCTTATGGGCATCGCCCAGATACGGAGAGGAAGCCCTCCACAGGATTTAGTGGCAATAAGGCGCCGACAACTGCTAGCGGGGTGAAACAAGGCAGGCAGTTCATCGGGACCTCAGCACCCCGATTTTGTTTTCTTTGTGGTCGTCCCGGCCACATTAGGAAAGATTGCCCTAAAGCCGCTGGTAGTCAGGGGGCTAGTCCTTTCCAGCATCCTCGCGCCTCGGCTAACGTGGGGTCCATCCAAGCTTCTGGTGGTACAGAGTGTCCAGTGTTTCTTTCTGTTGTTGGTTCATCCTTGGTCGACACCATCAGGGATTCGGGAGCATCAACACTCTTTGTGGATAAGGATTTAGTTCCCCTAAGGCCCGGCGGGGCGCTAGTTATGATGTGTGCGGGTTGGAGGCTGGTTTTACCTCCACCCGTCCTTCTGTACTTATTCCTATCTCCACCCCCTACTTCTGTGGCGAAGTATGGGCTATCGCGGTGGAGCGACCTCTGTATTCCCTTATCATAGGGAATACTATCACCTTCGCAGACGGACGCAGTCAGTTCGTGTCTACGGATTTGCCCGTACAGGCGTGTGTGGGAGTCACCACACGCGCCAAAGCTAAGAAGCAGGAACAGGAATTGCGTCCCGTTCTTCAGCCGATCTCTAACGAGGTTCTGGCAAGGGCCGATCCTGCTAGCATTATCCGTTCTTCAGGCCAGGGACTTGGATGTCCAACGTCTACGACAACTTGTGGATCGTCCCACTCAGTCGGCCCGACAACGCCAAGGTAAGCTTTAAGCTCCACAAGGGGATCCTCTTTAGGGTTTTCACTCAGGCAGATCGTGTGGCCAAGCAGCTTGTCGTTCCCCAAAGCTTAAGAGAATCTGTTCTCCGGCAGGCCCATGATTCACCTACGGCAGGTCATATGGGCTCAAAGCGGACTCTTGAGCGAGTAAGACAAGACTTCTTCTGGCCAGGGATGAACTCACAGGTTAGGCAGTACTGCCGCAGTTGCGATGTCTGCCAACGGACAACGCCTAAGGGTCGCTTGAGGCGTTTCCCCCGGGGTCAGTGCCACGGGTTGGGGAGCCATTCAGCAAGGTCGGTGTCGACCTGGTGGGACCCATTAATCCACCATCCGATCGCGGTCACCGCTACACTTCGGTAGTGGTAGAATCTGCGAGTCGATACCCAGAGGCTGTCCCGCTTAGGACTATCGATACCCCTACTATTGCTGAAGCTCTCCGCAGATTTGGACGCGCACTGGCGTGCCCAAGAAGAAGTACGGCCGGAAGTTTGTACTGGAGAGCGATCATCATCCTCTCCAGTGCCTGGACTGGATCCGGCCAGTCAGTCGTCGACTCATGAGTTAGGCAGTGGAGCTGCAGAGTCATGCGTTCACTTTCCGTCATATCAAGGGTTCCTGTAATACGGATGCTGACTATCTTAGCCGAGCTCCGTAGTCAGCACATTGGAAAATCGGTCAGAGGGACACTTCCCCTCAACCAGGGTTATATCCCCTTTTGGTCTCTGTATTAGGTGTAGTGACAGTTTTCACTTCAGTGATGTTAACGGTAGTGAATCACCAGTGGTTCGGATTGTTACTTTCATGGTTGGAAGGTTTGCTTAGTTGTTTGATAAATGTAGTATTATGTATTTCCCTGTATGATTCTATCGTAGAATGTTTGTATTGGATTCCTCGTACTCTGTCGAGCACAGAGAGTTGGGTTCGGTCCCATTGTTGTGAATTTGCACATGCGTCAAGGTTCAAAGGAGCACTGTATCTCAGAGAAACAGATGCTTATAGAAGGGGGGTTTGTCACGAGTTTGTCACGAGGCCTACGACGTTTGACCCATCTAGGGTGGCGGAATTATTCATTTGTTTATTGTCGTTGCTGTTGTCGTGTATCCGTCCCTTAATGTGGCTTGTGATGCGGTTGCACCTTGGTGTAGTTCAGCTCAACTTCGGTTTGCTTTCTCTCTCTCTCTCTCTTATTCCACTGCCCGTGCTATTCATCCTGTAGGTTCACGGTGGCTGGTACCTTTCTCTCGAACTTGCTGTCTATCGGCCTCTCGCCTGTCTTTTTACCTGTCGCACGTGCTTCATTTCTTTTAGTTTGAAGTATGCTCACTCTGTGACGCAGCATGGCATGTTGGCCGCCATCGCTGAGGGAGGTTAGCTCTTCACTCGAGCGGAAGATGTCTCTGGAGCGCCTGCTCCGGTCTTGGTTCTTCACATATCATCGAGGGTACAGTCGGTATCTTCAATTCCTACAGTCGGCCTGTAGGAGAGGGACATCACTTCTTCTTTTTCCGCACCTGTGCCTCTGTCCTCTCGACTGGACAGAGGCAGAGAGAGTCGTTTGACCCTCCTCTTCTGGGTCACCCACGGGTAGCTGGTAAGCATCAGTTTCGTGTTTGTTTGTTTTGGTTTGTTGTTGTTAGCCGGCTTAGTCTTCTCTTTTGCGCAATTTTCTTTTGTTTTCGAAATTGTAAGAGAAATATTGTGGGAGACCTTTTCTCTGGTTAATTCAATCTTTAACCTGGCCATTCTAAATTATTTCCAAAATTCTTTCTCCTGTTTATGCATCTGGTGATGCGGTAGTCGGTGGGATGGGAGAGAACATGGTGATTCAGGGTTGGAACTTGCTTGGTCTCGCTCGTCCGCCCTGTCACATTCGCCGGACTCTTATCCTTCGGCCACCGTCTGTTTGTGTGTGTAAGGAGAACGAGTTTTATGTTCGCGAGCGTGCGTACGCATGATTTGTCGTTTGGATGCGTGGTTGGAGATTTGTGTTATTTTGAAGTGTGGCTATGGAGTGTGACAATTGTGCCATTGAATTGTTGTTTGCAAATGTGGTGGCAGTTATAAAGCGATGGTCGCTGTGTTGGTTATTTCCTAAGAAAGGCAAATGTTAAACGTGAGTGAGAGAAGGTGAAGATAATTCATATTTGTTTTATAACCTGTTGATTTAATGCAGTCTTTTACCTGCATCGTGTGAGAAGACCCTAGTGAACATTCCTGATTCGATGGGTTTACTGTGTTATGCTCAGGTCTGCGTTGAGCTGGGATTATTGGGGCATTTAGTAGACTTCCCCTCGCCCATCATGCGAGTGGCTGTTAAGATTTAACAGCATGGGTCAGACTGTACTGACAGCGGGGTTCCAGTACCCTTCCTCCTTCTTCTCCTTCCTTCTTCCTTCCCTCCCTTTCTTCTCTCCTCCCAGCTACGTTTCCCCCCCCTCCCGGGGCTTCACCCGAGTCTGGACTGGATGGTGCCACGTGCTGGTTGAGGCCACGCTCTGGCTGAGACCACGGACTGGATGGTGCCACGTGCTGGTTGAGGCCACGCTCTGGCTGAGACCACGGACTGGATGGTGCCACGTGCTGGTTTGAGGCCACGCTCTGGCTGGGACCACGGACTGGATGGTGCCACGTGCTGGTTGAGGCCACGCTCTGGCTGGGACCGCGGACTGGATGGTGCCACGCGCTGGTCGAGGCCACGCTCTGGTCGGGGACCGCGGACTGGTAGAGGAGCCCGCCGTCTTGACTGGCCGGCCCTGACCCCGTCCAGGACCTCCAGTAACAGCGCCACGTTCCCCCCCCCCTCCGGGACGCGCTCTTCACTGCCTGCTTGTGTGCCGAGGGTGTCGGCTTTGAGCGACTCCCTGCGAGAACCGACCCGGTTCGGAGCACCTAGTGCGATAGGGTGCTCCCAGTAGACTTGACAGAGCAGGGGTGTGGAGGCACTCCAGGGTGTGGGAAGGGATGGATGCTGGAAATGTTTCTTTATAATTGTGTATATGTCATATGTGCTGGAATGCTGTAATTGTGATTGTGTACGTCGTATGGTGAAATGTTTATTTATAATCGTGCATGTTGTGTGTGTTGGAGTGCTTGATTGTGAATGTGCATGTTGTGTGCGTTGGAATGCTTGATTGTGATTGTGCATGTTGTGTGTGTTGGAATGCTTATTTATGACTGTGTGTGCTGGTGTGAATAAATGGGGTGTTGTATCGTAATCTTTCTCGTGTGGGCTCTTGCGAGGCGTGCGAGGTCAGCCATTCCCTTCACTCCCATCTAGACCGATCCTGTCAGGGCAGACCTCCAGGGGTCGGTCGTGACAGTTTATCTCCCCTTTGGCTGGTTGGACTCTCTCTGATGTCATCTCAGCTTTATCTGTCTTCTCCTCTGTCCTGAAATCCCAGGAGGCCGGGCCTTCATTCCCCTTAACGTTCGAGCCAAGTGACCAGAGGAGAACGGCGTCCCCATGGGGAAGAGCCTCCATAGCCCGTGATAGCAGTGATAGCAGTCTTCAATCACAGTGACTCTGGTCTGATTGTAATCCCCGTCTGCACTCGTTCCTCCTTCCATCCAGCCATACTAAGAATGATAATAGACAACCCCGCCAGTATCGCACTTCGATTTGTCAGTGTCAACCCAGTTCTACCAAGACCACCTGTACAGAGAGAGAGAGAGAGAGAGAGAGAGAGAGAGAGAGAGAGAGAGAGAGAGAGAGAGAGAGAGAGAGAGCGAGCGAGAGAGGAGAGAGAGAGAGAGAGAGAGAGAGAGAGAGAGAGAGAGAGAGAGCGAGAGCGAGAGAGAGCGAGAGAGAGAGAGAGAGAGAGAGAGAGAGAGAGAGAGAGGGAGGGAGAGAGAGAGAGAGAGAGAGAGAGAGAGAGAGAGAGAGAGAGAGAGAGAGAGAGAGAGAGAGAGAGAGAGAGAGCACCATGTTTCCAATTCGTTGATGCATTGATTGTTGAAGAGTAGCCGTCCATGCATGATGTTGACGCATCACTCCAAAGGATCGTACTGTTGACCCTCCCTGATACGTCAGCCTACCCCCCATGCAGATTCCATGAACGTTTCACGACATAGAGGTCACCACAGACATCCACTGAGATGCACTGCGTTTCAGCTTTGGACAGCCACGGAGATAGTCACTGTCGTTGGTCAGACAGGGAGATAACTGGGGTTCTCTGACAGACAGAATGTGAGTGCGCAGGATTCCTTCAATAGTTCATGTTTTGTAGCCTATGGTGCCTTCCAGACAAAGAAATGCTGCCGATGTTTAATCTCACTGTAGCTCGACTTGCTTCAGGCGGCATAGGAGAAATCATGCAGATGAGATTTTAACTGATGCCAGTGCACGTGGTATTGGTCCGTCTGCCAGTGCACGTGGTATTGGTCCGTCTGCCAGTGCACGTGGTATTGGCCCGTCTGCCAGTGCACGTGGTATTGGTCCGTCTGCCAGTGCACGTGGTATTGGCCCGTCTGCCAGTGCACGTGGTATTGGCCCGTCTGCCAGTGCACGTGGTATTGGTCCGTCTGCCAGTGCACGTGGTATTGGCCCGTCTGCCAGTGCACGTGGTATTGGTCCGTCTGCCAGTGCACGTGGTATTGGCCCGTCTGCCAGTGCACGTGGTATTGGTCCGTCTGCCAGTGCACGTGGTATTAGTCCGTCTGCCAGTGCACGTGGTATTGGTCCGTCTGCCAGTGCACGTGGTATTGGTCCGTCTGCCAGTGCACGTGGTGTTGGTCCGTCTGCCAGTGCACGTGGTATTGGTCCGTCTGCCAGTGCACGTGGTATTGGTCCGTCTGCCAGTGCACGTGGTATTAGTCCGTCTGCCAGTGCACGTGGTATTAGTCCGTCTGCCAGTGCACGTGGTATTGGTCCGTCTTGACGTGAAACCAATCAACCAACCCAAACAACACACCGACACAGACAACACACCGACACAGACAACACACCGACACAGACAACACACCGACACAGACAACACACCGACACAGACAACACACCGACACAGACAACACACCGACACAGACAACACACCGACACAGACAACACACCGACACAGACAACAAAGCCTGACAACATAAAATATCCTGACCCTTCACCCCTTCCGGTTCTGAGCGCACTCTGGTTCACCACTCCGGGCCTTCCCATATGGGAAATGAAATGTGAACTGTGTAAATACTCCACTGTACTTAACCTGCTGTCTGTCACCAAAGAACCAGGGACTCAACAAGTACACACACCATAATGTATGTCAAAACCCATTTAAACCTAGATCCCCCCCACCCCCCCCCCCCAGCGCCCCCCCCCCCCTCCCCCCCCCCCCCCCCCCCCCCCCCCCCCCCGGGAAAGGGAGAAATTCTGGAAGGGACCGTATCGTCATCCTCTCTTTCAGTTCCCTCCCTTGGGGATTGCTGAGCTATCAACGTAACTCGACTTCAATCGACATCACACTGACAAGGTCAGAGTTCGGGGTCACAGCAAACATCGGAGAGTAAGAACAAAGTTTAGACAGATGAAAATCGTCGTGGCTCTGCGTAAAAAAAAGAAGAAAAAAGTTTGAATATGAAAAAGATGATGTATCCTGGAATTTGGGGTCAGCAAATTAGTTCCAATGCCATATGTCAGAAAAAAAATAGCAGAATGGCGCATGACTTGTGGACTCCTTGTGTTTCTACGCCATTGGTGGGGCACAAGGATTTGGTAGTGAAAAGTCTAGCAGACGACAGGAAAGTAAAGGGTCATGTGGGTCGTGTTTGCATAAGAAAAGAAACGAACATGAGACCCGCCTCAGAGTCAGGTATGGTATGGGTCAAGGGCTGGACATGAGACCCGCCTCAGAGTCAGGTATGGTATGGGTCAAGGGCTGGACTGTACGTGTTTTGCTACTGGCTGGTCTGATGAGAAAAGCCAGGTGCAGCTTTGAGTGTAATATTGAATATACAGCGTTTGGGGCCTAAACTGTAACAGCGGACCCGGACCCAACCCTGTCATCCACAGTCTCTCTCTCTCTCTCTCTCTCTCCTCTCTCTCTCTCTCCTCTCTCTCTCTCTCTCTCTCTCCTCTCTCTCTCTCTCTCTCTCTCTCTCTCTCTCTCCTCTCTCTTTACGCCTTGAACCTCAACCGAACAAATAAACTGAGAGCATGTGCACTTGCTAAGGAAGTGGCTGCTTCCAGACCATTTCATTCAGTTTGGCTACACACCAGTACTGTTCTTCAGCAGTGTGGCCAGCCAGGGAGGACAGGTGAAGGAGTACTGTTCTATAGCAGTGTCGCCAGCCAGAGAGACAGGTGAAGGGAGTACTGTTCTTCAGCAGTGTCGCCAGCCAGAGAGGACAGGTGAAGGGAGTACTGTTCTATAGCAGTGTCGTCAGCCAGGGAGGACAGGTGAAGGGAGTACTGTTCTATAGCAGTGTCGCCAGCCAAGAGGACAGGTGAAGGGAGTACTGTTCTATAGCAGTGTCGCCAGCCAGGGAGGACAGGTGAAGGGAGTACTGTTCTATAGCAGTGTCGCCAGCCAGAGAGGACAGGTGAAGGGAGTACTGTTCTATAGCAGTGTCGCCAGCCAGAGAGGACAGGTGAAGGGAGTACTGTTCTATAGCAGTGTCGCCAGCCAGGGAGGACAGGTGAAGGGAGTACTGTTCTTTAGCAGTGTCGCCAGCCAGGGAGGACAGGTGAAGGCAGTACTGTTCTTTAGCAGTGTCGCCAGCCAGGGAGGACAGGTGAAGGGAGTACTGTTCTTCAGCAGTGTCGCCAGCCAGAGAGGACAGGTGAAGGCAGTACTGTTCTTTAGCAGTGTCGCCAGCCAGGGAGGACAGGTGAAGGGAGTACTGTTCTTCAGCAGTGTCGCCAGCCAGGGAGGACAGGTGAAGGGAGTACTGTTCTATAGCAGTGTCGCCAGCCAGAGAGGACAGGTGAAGGGAGTACTGTTCTATAGCAGTGTCGCCAGCCAGAGAGGACAGGTGAAGGGAGTACTGTTCTATAGCAGTGTCGCCAGCCAGGGAGGACAGGTGAAGGGAGTACTGTTCTTTAGCAGTGTCGCCAGCCAGGGAGGACAGGTGAAGGCAGTACTGTTCTTTAGCAGTGTCGCCAGCCAGGGAGGACAGGTGAAGGGAGTACTGTTCTTCAGCAGTGTCGCCAGCCAGAGAGGACAGGTGAAGGCAGTACTGTTCTTTAGCAGTGTCGCCAGCCAGGGAGGACAGGTGAAGGGAGTACTGTTCTTCAGCAGTGTCGCCAGCCAGGGAGGACAGGTGAAGGGAGTACTGTTCTTCAGCAGTGTCGCCAGCCAGGAGGACAGGTGAAGGGAGTACTGTTCTTCAGCAGTGTCGCCAGCCAGGGAGGACAGGTGAAGGGAGTACTGTTCTTCAGCAGTGTCGCCAGCCAGGGAGGACAGGTGAAGGGAGTACTGTTCTATAGCAGTGTCGCCAGCCAGGGAGGACAGGTGAAGGGAGTACTGTTCTTTAGCAGTGTCGCCAGCCAGGGAGGACAGGTGAAGGGAAGGCACAGGAGGATCACGAAGGGAGGGAGATAAAAGAAGAGAGTGGGCAAAGGGATGGCAGGCACGCTTCCTTTCAGAGCAGACTCAAGATGAGAGAGAGAGAGAGAGAGAGAGAGAGAGAGAGAGAGAGAGAGAGAGAGAGAGAGAGAGAGAGAGAGAGAGAGAGAGAGAGAGAGAGTTCCCTTTTTCTTGTCATACTTCTGGATTTTCTTTTAATAAGATTGGAAATTGCAGATGACATGTTATCGATCTTTCACACGAAACACGCAATCAAACAAAACCAGACCTTATTGATGTTCCGTCTGGCAGGGATCCAGAGTGAAGCTGTAGCACAACTTGTGGTCAATAGACTGCAGACTTTCTTCCCCTCACAGCCAGTGAAGCTCTGGCACAACTTGTGGTCAGTAGACTGCAGGCTTTTTTCCCCTCAGGGCCAGTGAAGCTCTGGCACAACTTGTGGTCAGCAGACTGCAGGCTTTCTTCCCCTGACAGCCAGTGAAGCGCTGGCACAACTTGAGGTCAGCAGACTGCAGGCTTTTCTCCCCTCAGAGCCAGTGAAGCTCTGGCACAACTTGTGGTCAGCAGACTGCAGGCTTTTCTCCCCTCAGAGCCAGTGAAGCTGTGGCGATACCTTGTCTGAACTTGTTCCACGTTGTCTGTGTCGCCGTTCTCCCAGCTCCTATACACCGATTCATTGTTTTAAATGCATATTTTTGAAATGTGTATTTATTTCTAAATTATGTATTCATGTATGAATTTATTGATCTGTGTACTTTTAATTGTTCATTGTTCTAACTGCATTAAAAATACGTATTCGTAGATTGTGTGTGTTTACATATACATTCATTTATATTTCTATTTAAGGTTTTTTTATCAATTTTTACTTTACTTATTCATCTATCTATTTATCTGTTTATTTATTTTATTTATTGTTTTTGAGAGCAAGTTTACTACAGCAAGGGAAAAAAAACATGACTCTCTCATGCAGCATGCTGGATGAGCTGCTGGATGATTCTGTTGTGTAGTACTGTACTCAGTGATGGACGCTGACAGTTCAGACCATCCTGCCTGACCCAGAGGTAACCTCCGTCACGATTTCACATTGATGCCAACACCTGTGAAAACTTCCTCAAGGTCATTGATAGCTCCGAGTTCATGGCGACTGTTATGGCATGGATGCGGCCTCCTTCTCCAGAAAGGGACGATCGTTTATGCTGGCTGCTCAGCTCTTGTTGTCATTGTTAAGGGGCTCGGTAGGTGGCGTCATGCATTATGTGAATCAGATCGTGCATCGTTTAAACGCTGCTGAAGTGACTCCGCGGGGTCTTCCCTGCATTATGTGAATCAGATCGTGCATCGTTTAAACGCTGCTGAAGTGACTCCGCGTGTCTTCCCTGCATTATGTGAATCAGATCGTGCATCGTTTAAACGTTGCTGAAGTACCGCTGCCTGCATAGTGATCTGCATCGTTTAACGCGCGAAGTACCCGCGTGTCTTCCCTGCATTATGTGAATCAGATCGTGCATCGTTTAAACGCTGCTGAAGTGACTCCGCGGTGTCTTCCCTGCATTATTGAATCAGATCGTGCATCGTTTAAATGCTGCTGAAGTGACTCCGCGGTGTCTTCCCTGCATTATGTGAATCAGATCGTGCATCGTTTAAACGCTGCTGAAGTGACTCCGCGGTGTCTTCCCTGCATTATGTGAATCAGATCGTGCATCGTTTAAACGCTGCTGAAGTGACTCCGCCGTGTCTTCCTGCATTATGTGATCAATCGTGTCG
>CM031626.1:34721125-34726125 GCA_018398815.1 Conus ventricosus | reverse complement strand
CTCTCTCTCTCTCTCTCTCTCTCTCTCTCTCTCTGTATATGTGTGTTTGTGTGTGTGTGTGTGTGGTGTGTGTGTGTGTGTGTGTGTGTGTGTGTGTGTGTGTGTGTGTATGTGTGTGTGTGTGTGTGTGTGTGTGTGTGTGTGTGTGGTCGCGCGTGCTTGTGTGTGTTCAAAAGAGCAGGCGTGGTACGTTCACTGCGCTAGTCATTATTTTCCAAAGACTTAGATGGAAAGGTAGAAAACAGGTATCTTTCTTTCTACGACTCTTTCTAACAGTTTTTGTCCCCCCTTGGTTTGAAGCCATGTTTCCCTTCGTCACATCAAAGAACAACGTAGCAGCGCAGGTCTGGAAGATAACTCAGAACAACCAGTCAGTAATCGCCCCTGTTACAGCTAGTACACCATTCTTTCGTCCCTTGCTTCTCCTTAATTTTCCAGGCGTATGACAACTTTCTAGTCGCTTAATAAAAGACGATGCTTGACATTGTATACAAAACAAGAAGCAAAACCTCCAACAAATAATACAATGCAAAGAGGTTGATGATGTCGTCAAAAGGGCTCCAGTTTGATATATCTATAATGAACAAAAACTTTCCGAGGGACGCTATTTCTCCATCTCTACATAGGTTGACTCAACGCCTGCCTACCTTGCGCTAAAGAGTGAAGAGATCGGAGCTAAGTACCAAAATTTGTTCATTTTCGTTGTCGTATTTATTTGTCTTGCCTGAACAAGACCTAAGAGGCCGAAACACGTCGTTTTTTCTCTTGTGACTCGTTTGTCCACGTTTCTCTTGGCGGTTTGCTAACAGTTATTTAAGATTTATACATAGGTTGTTCAGGAAGAGTTATGTCCCATCCCTCTAAAACAGTTTCTTTAAACGTTTCATTCTGATAATCGTGATGTAGAGAACAGTTTAATATGTTCAAAAGAAAGATCACATTTGTATGGGAGTGTCCAGGGAGCACAACCTCTCACAGAGGGCTTGAAGCGCTTTTGAGGACAAGAACACCGTGTGTGGTGGAGAAACAGGCACTTGTCTGATTAGCAGTACGCCCTCATCTAGCGCAAATGGTCGATCTGAGTCAAGGAGGTGAAAGGGGCCCCCGAAGTCATCGGAAATGTTCGATGTCCATCTGGTCCGAAGTGGTTGTATGCTAGGCCATTCTATAGGACTGTGTGTAAATGGTAAGGTGTGGAAGTGGTTGTATGCTAAGCTATTCTATATGACTGTGTGTAAATGGTGACGTGTGGAAGTGGTTGTATGCTAAGCTATTCTATAGGGCTGTGTGTAAATGGTGATGTGTGGAAGTGGTTGTATGCTAAGCTATTCTATAGGACTGTGTGTAAATGGTGACGTGTGGAAGTGGTTGTATGCTAAGCTATTCCATAGGACTGTGTGTAAATGGTGACGTGTGGAAGTGGTTGTATGCTAAGCTATTCTATAGGACTGTGTGTAAATGGTGATGTGTGGAAGTGGTTGTATGCTAAGCTATTCTATAGGACTGTGTGTAAATGGTGACGTGTGGAAGTGGTTGTATGCTAAGCTATTCTATAGGACTGTGTGTAAATGGTGACGTGTGGAAGTGGTTGTATGCTAAGCTATTCTATAGGACTGTGTGTAAATGGTGACGTGTGGAAGTGGTTGTATGCTAAGCTATTCTATAGGACTGTGTGTAAATGGTGACGTGTGGAAGTGGTTGTATGCTAAGCTATTCTATAGGACTGTGTGTAAATGGTGACGTGTGGAAGAATGCAGTCAGAGGGGAATTCACTGTGCGTGTGACCAAGGTGGTAGAGAAGCAGCATGGACAAAAGGCATGGCCCAAAGGGAAATGCTTTGCTTCCATCCCTTTAGAAACTGAGGGAGAACAAGAGAGAGAAGAGGAGAACAACATCACAGGGGAGAACAGAACAACGAAAGAGAGAACAACATCTCGGGAGAGAGAAGAGAGAGAGAGAAGAGAGAGAGAGAGAGGAGAGAGAGAGAGGAGAGAGGAGAGAGAGAGAGAGAGAGAGAGAGAGAGAGAGAGAGAGAGATTGATTGATTGATTGATCTTTAATACCAAGGATGAAAATTTTAGGCCAAAGCCTAGTCTTACAATCTGTCCTTGTCATGCATACATTATTTCAGCACATATCATTCATACAGACAATTCAACATAGCAACATGATAATCTAATTCTACAATGATAAGCAAACTGCTCATAAAAGCACTAATGAGATGGGGGATGGTAAAACAAAAGGAAACTTACAAGCAAACAAAGAAACAAAAACTACAGAGAGAGAGAGAGAGGTCAGAGGAGGGCGGGGAAGAGAGAATGGTAGGTAGGGGGAGGAGAAAAGGGATGGTAGACAGAGTGGGAGTGGGGATGAGCGATTTTAACGGAGTAGGTTTTATGTTGAGACGATTTATCCAAAGTATGGTTCACAGAAGACTTAGCGAATGGACGCTAATCATTGTAATCGAATAATTTAACTACTGAGACATAAAATGTTTATGCAAATGTTCCTTGAAAGGTTTTAAAGTATTCATGTTTTGTAGATTCGGTGGAAGTGAGTTCCAGACATATGGCCCAGAGTAAGCTAGGCTTGTTTTGTATAGATCAATGCGTGGGTAGGGAAGAAGGAATTTCGTTTGAGCCAGAAAAGCTGTTCGATCTTGTAAAAAGGGCATTGATATAACATGGCATAGTATCTGTCAAGATTGTAAACATAAATGATGCCTTGTTGAATTCCAATTGCCTATTCAGAGGAAGTATGTTCAGCGCTTTTAGTTTTTTCGTCTGTTGTTAGAGATACAGCTGGATGGAGTAGCTTTGCTGGGGGAGAGAGAGAGAGAGAGAGAGAGAGAGAGAGAGAGAGAGAGAGAGAGAGAGAGAGAGAGAGAGGAGAGAGAGAGAGAGAGAGAGAGAGAGAGAGAGAGGAGAGAGAAGAGAGAGAGAGAGAGAGGGAGGACAGATGGGTAGAAAGGACAAAAAAAAACGTGGTCTGGGCGACAGAAGTGACAGCAAGGTCTGAGGCGCAAAGGACAAGCTGGGAAAGAAAGACTGAGTTCAAATCCCAGAGGTGGGTGAAAAAGACAAGGGAAGAAGGTTTCTTAGTCGAGCCCCCATAGACGACCACGGAGACCCCGTTCTGGAACCTGGTGCCAGACAACCCAGTGCTGAAGAAACTTGAAGTGACTTGTTCGAGAACTGTGGTGTGGTGTGGTGTGGTGTGGTGTGGTGTGGTGTGGTGTGGTGTGGTGTGGTGTGTGTGTGTGTGTGTGTGTGTGTGTGTGTGTGAGTGTGGTGTGTGTGTGTTGTGTGTGTGTGTGTGTGTGTGTTTTCTTAAATGTCAGTACAACCATGACTTAATCTGACAAAAATTGGTTTCAGTCAGTAAGTCAGTGTGTGCGTGTGTGTGTGTGGTGTGTGTGTGTGTGTGTGTGTGTGTGTGTGTGTGTGTGTGTGTGTGTGTGGTGTGTGTGTGTGGTGTGTGTGCGTGTGTGGATGGGGTGGGGGTGTGGGTGGGGGTGTGTCGGTGAGAGAGAGAGAGAGAGAGGAGAGAGAGAAGGGGAGAGAGAGAGAGGAGAGAGAGAGAGAGAGAGAGAGAGAGAGAGAGAGAGAGAGAGAGAAAGAGAGTCACACACACACACCCCACACACACACACACACACACACACACACACACACACACCACACACACAACACACACACACACACACACACACACACACACACACGGAAGGGTTACTCGTTTGAAATTCATGGCAGAGGACAAGTCGGGGACAGAGACTGATCAAGAGAGAGCACTTCGGGGAATTCTCCTGTGCTCAGGGGATTCTCGTTCCTGATGATCAGGTGGCGTGACGTAGTTAGAGGTGACTGGTGGACGGGGAGATAGGGTTCTGCCGAAAGGTGTAGATAAAAGATTACTATTGATGGGCCTGGGCGCCGCCAGACAAGACAATGACAGAGGTTTGAGCTTTGTTGGATATATAGGCTGGCATGCATGAAAAGTGGGCATCTGAAACTTGGTTGTCAGGAAACGTGACGAAGCAAAGAACACCCTTTCAGCTTTATAGTGGGACTCTGTCTGCCTGTCTGTCTGTCTGTTTATCTGTCTGTCTGTCTGTCTGCCTCTCTCTCTCTCTCTCTCTCTCTCTCTCTCTCTCTCTCTCTCTCTCTCTCTCTCTCATCGGCGTGCTCTTCTCTCTCTCTCTCTCTCTCTCTCTCTCTCTCTCTCTCTCTCTCTCTCTCTCTCTCTCTCTCTTCTCTCTCCAAAAAAAACACTGTCCTTTAAATCGTCCAATCTCAAATGAAGAATTCTGTTGGCGTTAAGAAAATTAAAAAATGGCAAAGCCGCAGGCCCTGACGGGATAATTGGAGAGATAGTTAAATATGCTTGCAAATCTGAACTGGTTGTTTGTTTTCTAAAGAAGTTCTTTAATGCTTTGTTTGACAGGGGTCTTTTTCCAGAAATTTGGTCAGAGTCAATTATCCTTCCATTGTATAAAAAAGCTGATGCTAATAATCCAAACAATTATCGAGGAATATCTTTGAGCAATATATGCAGTAAGTTATATAGCACTGTCCTTAATAGAAGACTTCAGGAATGGGTAGAAGAAAACAACTTAACTGGTGAATTTCAAGCATGGTTTAAACAGAATTATTCAACAGTTGATCATATGTTCACTTTGATGTCGTTTGTTGAAAAACAGTTTGGGTTGAATCGTAAATTATATGTAGCCTTTATAGATTTTGAGAAAGCCTTTGATTCTGTAAATAGAAGTATCCTTTGGCCGATTTTGCTCAAGAATGGTGTTCATGGTAAATTGTATAAGTCCATTATCAGCATGTATGACTCTGTAAAAGCAAGAGTGAGATGTGGAGGATCTTTTACAGATTATATATACTGTACATCCGGGGTAAAACAAGGAGATGTTTGCAGCCCTATTTGTTCTCATTATTCATTAATGAATTAACGTTGGAAGTTATTAATTCTGGAAGACATGGCG
>CM031626.1:34709476-34711976 GCA_018398815.1 Conus ventricosus | reverse complement strand
GAAATATCCGAAGGAAATCATTCATATTTCCGACACCCTGTTGTAACCACACGAAACCAAAACCAAGTTCATACAATCTAACCCTCACATTTGAAACCCAATTTACTCTTCCTCTCGCATCCAAATGATATAACATATTATATGCTTTCCTTGGCAACCTTGAGATTTCCATTTGTGTTATTTTTAGCCAATAACGTATACACTTGACAGCAGAGTTCAAATATATCGGATATCTGTTTACTTCGCCATAGATTAAATCGTTAGGTGTTCGCATGCTCACTCGTAAAAACTTCTTCAGCGCAAATAAATGAACATTTTCACAATAAGCAGCAGAATCATAAAGGCCCCAAAGTTCAGCTCCATACAGTGCGATGGGCTGTACTTGAGAGTCAAACAATTTCATAAATAATTTAAAGATGTGTTTTCTAATTTTGATAGCTGTTGCATAATGCAGAGTAATGCACGCTTGGCTCTACTTGCAAGATCTTTACATGCACAAGTGAAGCTTAATTTTGTTGAAAAATATATTCCCAAATATTTATATAAGTTAACTACAGGCATCACCACTCCATTGTAAGTCCACTTTTCTCTAATTCCTAAATACCCACCCTTTCTAAACACGATAATGTTGCTTTTTGACATGTTGACTTTTAACTGGAGTGAAGTTGCAGATCGGCACAGACTATTTAGTTGAGTCTGCAAGCCTATAACAGTTTCAGACATCAAAACAACATCGTCAGCCAAAAGAAGTATAAACAATTCTAGAATATCACAGGTAAATTGTGCACCATGTTTTCCAGTTTTAACAACTTCTAAAGTCAACTCGTTAATAAAAAGAGAAAATAAAACAGGACTGCACACATCCCCTTGTTTTACACCTGATGTACATTGAATATAATCAGTCATGTTACCCCCACACCGTACTTTAGCTTTTACACAGGAATACATGCTTATTATACACTTAAGCAGCTTACCATGAATGCCAGCTTTTAACAGAATAGGCCAGAGAAGAGTTCTATTCACTGAATCGAATGCCTTTTCAAAGTCTATAAAAGCTACATATAACTTACGATTTAAAGAAAACTGTTTTTGCACAAAGGCCATCAAAGTAAACATATGGTCAACTGTTGAATAATTGCGTTTAAAGCCTGCCTGATATTCGCCAGTTATATTATTATCTTCAATCCATCCCTGCAGCCTATGATTGATGATAGTACTGTACAATTTGCTGCTCGTGTCACTTAAAGAAATGCCTCTATAATTGTTAGGATTATTCACGTCGCCTTTTTTGTACAGTGGTAGAACAATACATTCAGTCCAACATTCAGGATAAATTCCCTTGTTGAATAAAGAATTAAAAAAGGTAACAAAGAAGTTCAAAATTACATCTGTTTTACATGCATACTTCAGCAGTTCACCAATTATACCATCTGGCCCAGCAGCTCTACGGTTTTTTAACTTTCCTTAATGCCATTACTACTTCCTCTTTGGATATTGGACGGTTTAAATAATCATTTTCCCCTTCGTCTTGATTCCACTGAAATTCACGATTATGCTCTAAATCTTTAGTTAGAAGTGTCGTAAAATGTTCATACCAGGTTTCCATACTAATACTGTTCGCTGGTTGTCTTCTTTTTAATGAAACCCGATGTACGTTCTTCCAAAATTCTTTTTGATTCTCAATAGATGCGATCAGTTCTGTCAGTAATGTGTTGTTAAATTGCTTCCGCTTTATCCTTTGCAAATGTTTATACTCTCTTCTCGCCCTACAGTAACTGTTACGATCTTCTTTGTCATGTGTACGTTTAAATTTCTTAAGTAAATTACGAACTTTTCTTTTATTTTGATGACATTCAGTGTCAAACCAATCTTTGGACTTCAAATCATTATTAATTCTTATTTCTTTTTTCATACACTCTGCAGCATCTTTAATACATGTATTGAAAATATTCAAGGCTTCATTTATATTGACATCAATGAGACCGACGGCATAGTTAATTTTCTCATGAATCTGTTGCGAAACAATGTTATTCATGAACACATTAGCATAATCTTCATTCCATACATATTTTTCCAACGTAAAACTGTTGACAGAAGAATTTGTCTCCGACATGACATTGTCACTACAAAAACTCAAATGAAGTTCCACAGGCATATGATCAGAGTCAAATCTCTCAGACACTCGTAATTCGCATGAATCACACAACAATGCATACAATTCACATGACATAACAAAGTAATCATTCACACTGCATCCGGTATCTGATATGTACGTGTAGCAACCTTGCTGGTCGCCATAACACATACCGTTGAGAATGCACAAATCAAATGCAGTACACATATTCAACAACTGTTTGCCATAATTATTCAATACAGAGTCTTCTGAAAATCGATTGACACTCAATGGATGACTTGCATGTTGAAAATTCAAAATATCGGAAACTCCTTGACAATGATGTGAAACACTACCTGTACGACTGTTTAAATCCCCGCACAACAA
>CM031626.1:34704476-34706976 GCA_018398815.1 Conus ventricosus | reverse complement strand
ATGACATGTCTGGTTTCCCTGTCACAGCCAGCGGTCATGACCTTTATCATTTCCACCACACCCTCCTCCATCCTAGCGCTTTTTTTCAGGAATCCTGGAGATTACTCCAGTTCCCACCCACCTCCTCCCTCCCTCTCTCCATGCACGAGAAATGTAGCAATTCTCATGTTTTATGTCCATCGGTAATTAAACACTCAGACTATGTATAGTGTGCAGTACTTTGAGGGGAAAAAATATGAAAAGGTGGGGGGAAAGAAGATGACGATGGACTTACTAGAAGAAGAAGAAGAAGAAGAAGAAGAAGAAGAAGAAGAAGAAGAAGAAGAAGGAGGGAGAGAGAGAGAGAGAGAGAGAGAGAGAGAGAGAGGAGAGAGAGAGAGAGAGAGAGAGAGAGAGAGAGAGAGAGAGAGAACAATGTGGGAGGGAATTTCAAGGTTAGATGCCCATAATTAAAAGAAAAACAAAAAGAAAGAAAGAAAACAAAAGTCGTTACACTGTGCTCGTCCACACCGCTTCAAAAAGTTCTGTTTTTTCATGGACGTTGCTGCATTGTTACATTTGGCGTTGTATCAGTGGTCCTGCCTGGACGTTGCTGCATTGTTACATTTGGCGTTGTATCAGTGGTCCTGCCTGGACGTTGCTGCATTGTTACATTTGGCGTTGTATCAGTGGTCCTGCCTGGACGTTGCTGCATTGTTACATTTGGCGTTGTATCAGTGGTCCTGCCTGGACGTTGCTGCATTGTTACATTTGGCGTTGTATCAGTGGTCCTGCCTGGACGTTGCTGCATTGTTACATTTGGCGTTGTATCAGTGGTCCTGCCTGGACGTTGCTGCATTGTTACATTTGGCGTTGTGTCAGTGGTCCCGCCTGGACGTTGCTGCATTGTTACATTTGGCGTTGTATCAGTGGTCCCGCCTGGACGTTGCTGCATTGTTACATTTGGCGTTGTATCAGTCGTCCTGCCTGACTGGACCACAATGGTGTCATGGTCCTGCCTCTGCCTTACCCGCCTCCTAACCGAAGGAAGGCCTAAACATTGATAAGACACCGTGGATGAGTTCCCAACTGACCTGCAGCGCTTATCCACGACCTACAGGACACAGGAAGGATGTGTCCATCTTCAACTGAATGATGTTCTATTGCACATCATTTTTTTTCCACTTCCAACCACCTTTTTTTCTTTTTTTTTTTTTTAGCGGGTACTCCATCCTTCTATTTTTGTCTCCTACTTTCCTTCGTTTCCCTTCTAACGCACACTGTCCATGCAATGTCTGTATGTTGACGGCCAACGAATGAATCTTCTGTTTATCGTGCTTCCCCCCATTAATCAGTGTATTACACAGTACGGATGGTCGTTGCTAGCTGAAGTTAACGTTTTGTTGCGCTTATTATGAAAGGCATGACATTTACCTCTTCATGCTGGTTTCATCGACTCTTTCGTCTGCCTCTTGTTCCCACGCTACCTGGCCGTTCCCCACTTTCATTTTTTTCGCAGGTGATCGTGCCAAAATTACCCAAGTTTAAAGCGCACACCTTGCGCACGGCATGTGAAACAAACCTCTGCGCATGGAGCAGGCTGACTTCACTGATGAGCAAACACCTTTGGGTGGATCTTTTTCTTGTCTATCTTTTGGCCAACTCTGCGAAAAGGTCCCGTGATGGTGAGGAAAGACCCGCTGACCACAGGGAAAGTCCTGTTGACGGCAGGAAAGACTGTAACCCGGATTCTCTTCAGCGGGCAGGTAAGACCTCATGGTGAAAGTTTGGCCGTGTCCGGAGTTGTACTGTTTTCCCCTGTCAGCAGAACAGCGGAGAGCGAGGCTGCGGGATGCAATGCACACGGCAGTGGCTTGACAGTGGGATGGCGTTTTTCGCCGGTGGGCTCTTCAGTCGTGAAATATGGGCTGGTACACCCATTGGGAAAGCTCCCGTGAAGGATCTGCCGTGTCACATCCAGTGTCCACTACACAATGACAACTGTGAGGGAGCAATTATGCCCCTTGATGATGTAATGGAATACCTTGTGTGTGCCTGCACCCTATGTGAACACACCGCAAGCTAACGAGGATGGTGTAGGATGGCTCCCAGCTGGTTTGCTGGGCAGTTGAGGACAATATTTCTCTGGGTGGCACCCACACCTTTAGGTGCATCTTTTTTTCTTTAAAGCACACACCTGGCGCACGGCATGCGCAAGAAACAACCTCTGTGCAGGCAGCTGGCTGCCCTCACTGATTAGCGAACATCAAAAGGCTGACGCATGAGGTTACCCGCGAGGGCACCCCAGCCAACTGAACAGCTCTCTGGCCAGGAAGAGAAGTTAGCTGCCTGTGCATGCTTTTTTCGTATGATCTAAACATTTACAGCAGACAGACTTTTATAACACACTTCCCGGTATGTCTTTAGAAGGTGTATTATAAAGGGTTGAGTGAATGTGTTCGTTTTCCTTTAACGACTTGTGAGTTGCGTTTAACGCAGTGACTGCCCTGATATGGCCCTT
>CM031626.1:34686976-34699476 GCA_018398815.1 Conus ventricosus | reverse complement strand
GAGTGACCAATTTTTGGTTTGTCTCCCTGGTGTCTGTCGGCCGGCTTGTAAAATAAGGTTTGGCGCCTCCGTTTTCAAGGGCTATGACAGTAGTAGCTATCGTCATCATCATCGTCATCATCATCATCATCATCATAGTCCGTGGTCGTCGTTGCGTCGGGTCATTTTCATTTCATTGCCATTGTAATTAACATCGTTGTTATTATTTTCATTATTATTAGTATTATTATTATTAGTATTATTATTATTATTAGTTATTATTATTATTATTATGTGTTGTTGTTGTTGCGGTTGTCCATGGAATAGAATTTGAAAAATGTAGAGAAAGCTATGACACAAGTAGGGAAAGAAGCGGGGGCTATCTCTGTCATATACTCTTGTTTATTATCAGCCATATTATGATTATCATTGTTGTTAAAATTGCTCATCAATCTTCAGCATAATCAGCAAATGGAAATGGGTTTTTTTTTAAAGAGAGGCATGACCACAATTTCGAAAATATCTCTTCTCTTTCTTTTATATGTTCTTCTTCTCTACTTCTTCGTCTCTTTCTTCTCTTCGGCGGCGGCGGCGTCGTCTTTCGTCTTCGTCTTCGCTTTTCTTCGACTCGGATGGGGAAGCTCCGTCTTCCTTCTTTCTGTCTTCTTGTTCTTCTTCTTCTTCTCTTCTTCTTCTTCTCTTCTTCTTCTTCCTTCGGCTTCTGCTCCTCCTCCTCCTGCTGTCTTTCTTCTTATCATCATCATCATCATCAGCAGTCATCATCACATCATCATCCATCAGCTCATCATCTTCAACGGAATATTGATTTAAAAAATGAAAAGAGTAAGACATGATTTATGACATAATGAAGGCTGGGGGGGGGGGGGGGGGGGGGGGGGGGGGGGGGGGGGGGGGGGGGGGGGGGGGGGGGGGGGGGGGGGGGGGGGGGGGGGGGGGGGGGGGGGGGGGGGGGGGGGGGGGGGGGGGGGGGGGGGGGGGGGGGGGGGGGGGGGGGGGGGGGGGGGGGGGGGGGGGGGGGGGGGGGGGGGGGGGGGGGGGGGGGGGGTGGGGGGGGGGGGGGGGGGTGGGGGGGGGGGGGGGGGGGGGGGAAACTCGTTCTCTCTCTTTTCCCAACAAAAAATAACATTTATTTCTCTGCATGCAACAATAACGTCTAATTCAGAGTAGAGCCAATCAGACATGTTTTGACACTAAATCTGGTATAAAATATTCCCAAAGAGAAGCCTCTTCTCTCGTCTAATGGATCAACAGTGAGATCCTGGAAGGTCAAATTAAGTATTTCATCTGAAACTGCAGGGCAGAAGATAGATTGCGCGGTTTGCTGCCTCTTTACCAGGCGCGCCGTGGCACAGCCTATGTTTGGTATTTTCTCTCTCTGATTGAACGTTTCGTCTGAGTGATAGGCCAAATCCTTTTTCGCGGATTGATGGGGCAAATTCCTTATTCGGCGACTGGATGGGCAAAATCCTTTTTCGGCTGATTGAGGGGGCATAATTCTTGGCGTGCCCACTGCAGCATCTGTCCCATGAAAACGGCGGGGCACCTCTTAGCAACCGATGGCGGTCCAAGTATCTCTCCTTGCAGATTGTCCGAACTGTTGTCAATGTTGCAATACTCGAACGTCAACGAACAAGTCCTATCTGCTTTTTCAGTCATCATCGGGAGCGTGCAAGAGAAGAACATGTTCCATTTTTAGTCTACAATACAAAGAAAACTTGCACAAGGTGAACTGTCTGAAAATTCCGTGCTGGTATTTGTAGAAAGCGTATGGTTGGTAAAAGAGTTATGCTCCCCAATGTATTGGGGGTGTGGTTGATTTTTTTAGCTCCCAGTTCTTATAGAACATGCGTTCTTCATGAACGAAGAAATGCTGTCTGTGTCGGCTCTGGCGTTCTGTGTCTGCCGTGGTCATAAATGTGTCCACTCGCTCCAACAAAACTCAGCCGATCTTCAGAAAAATTGTAGTATGGTCAGTTAGGTCAGAGATGCCCGATTGTTTTATTTTAACCAGAATAGCCCAATACTAAGGCCTATAACGCCAACACGGTTTTTCTTCTTTTAATGAGGACTATCTCAGCTGATCCTTTTGTGGAATGAAGTTCATTACGATACGCGTTAGAAAAATTAACGTTTTAGATGACGTCAAATACATTAGACGCATGTTGGATTGTGACGTTTTTCAGCTCCCCCCACCCCACCCCCCCCCACCCCCCGCCCCGACCCCACGGTATTCATGATACGCTGGACTGTATACGTTGAATAATACGTGCATTTATTGGTTGTGTATTTGGTTAGTGCCCCAACAACGTAAATCTACTTTTTCGGATTAAGCAAAGTGGGAAGATAAAAAAAAGCTACTCTGCCCCCCCCCTACGCAAGGGCAGGAACTAAGGATTGGATTCTCTGTTAGAGGTCATCGGTCCAATCGCGCACACCATGAGAGGATCCGGCTGCCGATGAATGGCAAGGATATAGCAATTCCCAAGAAAAGCCCACACACGCAGTCACACAACCGCATCGAATTATTATTTAAGGTTACTTAATGTCGGTAAAAGTGATAACAGAGCTCCATTTAAGCTCAGTAAAGCCTTTAATTTAACAATATTGTGGTTCACTCGATGTTTGGTGTTGTTGGTTCGAATTTGACATCTGACTATCTTGATCAACAAGAGTTTTTTAAAAAAAATTTAATTATATGAAGTGTTGGTCATTTGGGCAAACGTGAGACATGATCGGGAGACGGAGCTCTCATGTACTCGTATCACGAGAGAGATAAAGAGAAAGAGAGAAAGAGAGAGAGAGAGAGAGAGAGAGAGAGAGAGAGAGAGTAGACAACAGACCGAGACTGACAACAGATAGACAGTCAGACCCTTGTGAAAGCCAGCCAAAGAGAAGGGAGGGGGTAGCAATGGGTGTACGAGCGTAAAAGAAGAGAGAGAGCGAAGAGAGCGAGCAGAAGAGAGAGAGAGAGAGCGAGAGAGGAGAAAGAGAGAGACGAGTGAGAGAAGAGATGGGGGCGTGGGCCACAGACCCAACTGAACGCTTTATTTAGATAAATGTACAATTTTCAGTTGTTCGTTCATTATTTGATGCTGGTAGTAACTACGACCAAGAAGACTATTATTACAGTGAGGGAGAGAGAGAGAGAGAAGAGAGAGAGAGAGAGAGAGAAGAAGAGCGAGAGAGAGAGAGAGAGAGAGAGAGAGAGGGGGGGAGACAGAGAGAGAGAGAGAGAGAGACAGAGAGCGAGAGAAAAGAGAGAGAGAGACAGAGACAGAAGAGACGAGCAGACAGAGAGAGAAAAGTGGGAATGTCATTAAAAGATGGTCAATCCAACTTTGAAGAGATTTTGGTTTTGGATCTTTCATACTTTGTAAAAACAAATAAATAAATAAATATATAAAAGGAGAATATGATCAATGGGCGTGAACGCTCCCTCTACATTTTCGTCGCGACGAGGACCCCTCCGCTCCGAAGGAAGACGATGTATTATACAGCATTTTGCCTACTCCCCCCCCCCCCCCCCCCCCCCCCCCCCACCGACTTGATCGTATTAGTAGAATGGGACACTCAGACAGAACAAACAACAACATCTCTTTAGATAATCCATGAGTCGTCATGTGAATCCCACAGCATTTCTCGGAAGGCAAGAAAAATGTGTATCATATAAATAAATAAATACATATATATATATAATATATATATATATATATATATATAGTTATATTGTTAAAAATAATTTTAAAACTCTCAACACGCTGTTTTCATGCAATGCAATCATCAGGATGTGGTGGTCTGTCTGGCCGTGTTTTATAACGCCATTGTGTGTCTGTCATCACTGGCTGCGTGTTTTTCGTGTGGTCTGGTTCTTGTTACACTGATAGGAATTTCCACTTGTGCCTGCAGTTGTTAACCATTTCTATCCTAGTATTAAAGTTGCCCATTGTGTTGCATAGTATTATGTACTTTTCTGTGACATAGTACATCTTTTTGAAATGTTGTTGTATGTGCTGCTCTTTCTATGATTTCCAGGATATATTGTATTCTGCTTTTTCTCTTGACTTCCAGATGTATTTACTCAATTCTGTGTGGTTTTGTGTATGCTTTCTTTGGTAAAATGACTGTTGGGGGTGGCATAGCTAGTTTTAAATTGTGTTTTCAGTGAAGCCTAAATATGTTTCTTCTGCTTCTTCTGATTTACAGTGGCCCCGCTTGGTTACACAAGGCTGTTGTAGAGCATTTGTTGCTCAAGGGCACAGATTCTTTCTTGATACAGTTCCAGGATGTTCTTTCATCACCTCGTTTTCTTCTGTACTGCTTTTCATGTTGTTGGTTGAAGCAATGAATGTTTTTAAGGGGGCATACAATGAGTATGATAATTTGATACGGTTTTTGTTGAATATCTGGATAATTTGTGCTCTTGTGGGGTATGAGAGGTAGGATTCTAAAGATTCTTCCCCCTATATTGTTTTCACCTCCGTCATATGGGGGTTGTACCATATGATCTTTCTTATCTTTCCTGTCGTCTGTGTCCGGCTCCATGTCGATTAGCTGGTCATATTGTATTTGTAGTTGTAGCCACGGTTGTGTAACAGCTTGCTTGATATCAGCTGCAGCGTTATTGAATGCTTTTCATTCATGACGGTTAGATAATCGCTATTTATGCCTCTGGGTATTGTTTTTAGTATGATAGGTGTTGGTTACGTTTGATAGTTACATAGACAGGTGTAATCATTGGTTTTTTTTATGTTTATATATGTGCTGTGTGAGGATCAACTTGATATCTAGAGTAGTTCACTAGCTTTTTAGTTGCTTCTATAGTTATTTTTAGATTTTGGTTTTGGGAAATTTTGACACAGTTCTTTTTGCTGAGGTGGCAAGGTTTCTAAAGGTTTTCATTCAGCGCAGCGAGGCCGGCATCCCTGTACAGTCGACATGTTTTCCCAAGTTTCTTTTTGATTTAGACAGCATGAACATCCGACAAGTCGCAAGTTTTCGGCACCATCATACTACCCATTGGTGACATCAAAAGTGGAAGTCTTGTTTGCGCTCTTGTCCAGATTCATTTTGCTGTTTATAGATTTCTTTGTAAGGAAAATGATTTCATTTCTGACCCGGATATTTCAGTGTATTTTGCGGGGCAAATTTTATAGCTTTGGTGAGCAGATCTCATCTATAGATGTGTAGATAGTCAACGAGATCAAATGTTATAAAAACGGTATTATCTCTTGGTGAGTTTTTCTTGAAACCATTGTAATGGCTTCGTATGTCTTTTCCCAGAGGTTTGATTCAGTGTTTCTCTTAAGGTTTTTAGGCTTTTGTTCTAAAGATTTTTTTGGCTGATGTTTCCTAAGTCAGATTTGGACGGGTTCAAAGCAAGCGCATGTTGGGTATTCAGGAAGTTGGGGTGGGTGGCTTTAAGGGTATGAAAGCTGCTCTTGCTGCTGTTGTCTCCACTCCTATCGCTTAGTGCCATGTGTGCACAAGCTCCTTTTCTTTTTCTAATACTCGTATGTAGTTGTATCAGCTTTTTTGTAATTTTTTTTGATGTTTTTGTCGTGAAGCGGTGAGTACCCGTTAGTTACCATTGTAAAGGTGCGGGGGGGGGGGGGGGGAGCGGCGTTGCACCAAATATTTTTTGTTCAATTTGGATTTGTTTGATTTCCTTTTTGAACGGAGGGGGGAATCATTGTTTGATGTTTTGAATTCTATATTGGCAATCATCCTTTTCATTTTATCCCAAATGTCTTCATTCTTCGATGGCTGGTGGAGCTCCCAGTTTTGAAGTCATAGGTGTTTGTTTATCTTCTCTCTTGGCATTAGGGTTGAAAAATAAGAAAAATCCCTTCCATCTCATATTTTGATAAACCGTTCTGTCTGTTTTCTATCAGTCTTTTCAGATTGCATTGAGGTTTGCGAAAGGTATGTTTTTATAGTAGATTGGTTTTAAAATTGATTTTGTCCATGTGTTAGTATCTGTTGTTTAAATCTCAACGTGAGGAGCAATTAAACAATGGTAAGTGAATACCAGCAGAGATTTTAAAAAAAATGCGCAACGAACTGGGGCAACAATTGTTAAAAATAAGGTTTAAAGACTATCTACACGCTGTTGCATCAACACAGCAGCAGAATGTGGTGGGTCTCTGCCGTGTGTTAATACCTGCTTGTGTGATACAAGGTAAAAAACTAGTGCGTGCGTGTGTCTCCACTACAAGGGGAAAATCCAACATTAAAACTCGAGCTTTCGCCCCAGCTTCAATCAGGAGAATGGGAAAAATGTACCATTTGAAAACATCAAGAAAAACAGTTCAGTGGTTGGGCATAGGCTACATCCAGTTCCTCCCTGTGACATAGCAAGTCACAGGTGCTACGCAAAAACACAAACGCAATGCAAGAAAGAGAAGAGGGGGTGGGGGGAAAGGGGGAAGGGGGAAAAAGATAGGTGTTGGAGGGGTGGTCGTGAACAACGGAAAAGAATAACGAAAGAGGAATGCGGAGGAGGGTGGGGGGTGTTTGTGGTCTAGGGATAGTAGGATATGGGTAAGGGGGTATGATTGGAAGGAAGAAAAATAGTTAGGGAGGGTGGGGGGTGGGAGAAAATTGAGAAGAGAGAGAGAGAAAGAGAGAGGAGAGAGAGAGAGAGAAAGAGAGAGAGACGAGAGAGTGAGGAGAAAGAGAAACACAAGAGGACAAAGACAAGAAGACAGACAGACAGACGGGAAGAGAGAAGAGAGAGAGAGAGAGAGAGAGGAGAGAGAGAGAGAAGAGAGAGAGAGTCCCAAAGAAAACACAACCAAAAAAGAGGGAAGAAAAGGGGGGAGGAGAAAGAAGAGTGAGGGAGAGAAAGAGCGGCAGAGAGAGAAAGAGAGAAGAGAGAGAGAAGAGAGAAGAGGAGAGAGAGAAGAGAAGAGAAAGAGAAGAGAGAGGGGAAACACACGAGAGAGAGAGAGAGAGAGAGTGACAGAGGACTAGAGATGGATGGAAATAGAAACACTATGACAAAGACAAGAAACAGAAAAAAAAAGGGGGTGTGGTGGTGGGTGGGGGGGGGGGAGGTGGGGTGGTGGGGGGGGAATGGAGGACAAAAAGTAAGGAAAGAAAAAAAAAAAAGCTATTGCGCAACTTACATCGATGCATGAATTTTCTACTAAGTGCACAACATTGGTTACCTATAACCCGTACTTATACTATTCGACAAGAATGGATTTTTAGCTCAAAAACACTTCAATAAGATCAAATTAAACAATTCACTTATTAATTATTCAGAAAACGATATGACATGAGACTAACCCCTCCTCCCCGTCCCCCCCGACACACGCACTCTCACAAATCCTTCCGTAGGCACCAGTCCGAATCCTGAAAGGACCACACCCTTCATATTCATAATTGCTGGCAAATTTCTCTTTCTTAAAGTATGAAAGATACCGTCCTATAATGAGCCCATTGAAAATGTTCCAATATTTTGCCTGCCAAAAGTTTCCTATCCAACAAGATTATCTCACTGTGCACTGTTTCAATTGCATGGATGAACTAAAAATTGAACTGTTATCATTTGGGTGTGGAAGTTCTGTTTACATGTTTCGCCACTGCCCATCTATTGATCATTCTCAATTTTAATATCAACTTGTGGCTGGCCCATCTGGGGAAGGTAGGGGGGTTGTGTAACCAATATACCATTTTTTTGATGAATTTGGCACTGAAGTACATATATTCTTTTTGGCGTTTTAACCATTAAGATGTTGCTTAATTTTCCAGTATCTGTTGTCCCATGACATTTTAAAAAGAAAAGTAGAAGAGTGTTCACAGGTGCGCATCTTTAGTAGACAGCGCACGGAAAAAAGCCAGGTTTTTTGTGAGGGCCTGGTACGGAAATCTCTAGACAGTGGGTTCTAAAAATTTCTCCTAAAATTTTTACGCTTGCTTTCCTGCTGGGAATAATAGTTTTTTTGGGGGAAAATTCTTTATTCTGTGTTGATTAGCTTACAAGATATGCAGATTGTTCCGATGATTTTTTGATTGTGAAGGGAATCCGGGCATATGGGGTGACTCCATGCTATCTTTTTGCCCGTCTTTTTCGCGCAGTAAATAAGTGTTTCCTGTCTGTTTCTTCACTCGCTCCTCTTGCCAGTTTCTTTCCGGCCTGTTTAGAGGCTCCATCCCCTGCTAAACTAAATAATGAGCATATTCATCAAGTCTTTTACGTACCAAACATCTTATCACTCCAAGCTTCCGCAATCAGTTCCTACTCCAAGCAACAGTCCCCTGAACCACTGACTGTGTGTGACCACTATTCTAGCAAGTACTGTGGCAATGGTTGATTGACATCAGTTTGGGATATAGCCATCTTTTGATGGTCAATTTAAGATCTAATATTGGGCCTCCTTTGGTTGGGTTACAGTCCATTTGATGTGGGTGTAGTTTGAATAGGTGCATCATATCTTATCTATCTGCCTCTGTATCCAAAAAGAATGGTGATCCCAGCAATCGTCGATATCTTGTCCAACCAGCTTCTATCAGCGGTTGCCCCTCCTTAGTTTTGAGGAGGACAAGAGTGACAGGGGAGTACTGGGTCAATTTCTCTCTAATCTCTGCCATAAACAAAGCATACATATTCCAAGCGTGACAGGGCCCAGAGCTGTGGCCAGGGTTAGCTTGGCATAAATGGTTACCCCTTGCCCAAGATGATATATATATATATACTATATATATATATATATATATATATATATAATAAAGATATATATAATATAAATATATATATATATGTATATATATATATATATATATATATATATATATAAAATAATATATATATATAAGTTCCTCAATCCCAACTCGTTTGAAATCTCTGCTATTTGGATGGGAATCAGTATTTCTTGCTGTCTAGGCAACACCAAGCTGCTCTGTAAAGATTGCTGGAACGTTGGCGGTACTTATCCTTGGAAGTTATTAGTTTGGTTGTATTTAGTCCCTTGCGGATCATCCAAGAACTGGCCCTCAGCACTTGTGTCTTAGAGGATATCTTTTTATATTTTTACTTTTCACAAGAAAATGTAGCTTGTTTTGCTCTTTTTAGGAATTTGCTTTTGCGTCTTGGATGCACTTTGGTGGTTTTTTGAAAACTCAACAAACATACTACGGTATTCACACCAACCCTTTTCAGGATTGCTTTCGTTCTTAAAACGGAAGAGGACAAGGAGTCAAATTACCACTTCCGCGTCACTGAGAGAAACCACCAAGTTTTCGAATATCGGTATATGACCAGGATTAGGTGTTAGTGATTTCTGGCCTATTGAGATTATAAGCTTGCTGAAGGCTCACTTTGAGAACATGTTATGTCATGTTCCCCCCCGTCACCCACCTGAGCACATACTGTGAGTTAGGCAGTATCCACTGCAGATAGGAATGCCGTTATCTCCCCCTATTTCTTCATGCTAAGACATAAAGCAAGCGTTGTTAATAATTCAGTAGATATCAATTGATATATATATAGAGAGAGAGAGAGAGAGAGAGAAGAAGAGAGAGAGAGAGAGAGAGGAAGAGAGACATTTGAAAGTAAAAAGGCAAACAAGCAAGGTAAACCAATATAAGCCCAATAATTTTCGAGCGGGCTGCTCTTTTTTCAAGGACACAGACTGGGTGTCACGTCAAAAGTGGAGGGACATCATCAGTCGATGCTAAAAGAAAACTTGCGTCATGAACAAGTAATGTCATCACCAATGATCAAATCTAACACACCATCCACTGTGTTATTATTTTGTCACTCCCCACCCCCACCAAATACTAACTGCCCCCCCGCTCGATCTTTCTCTCTCTCTCTCTCTCTCTCTCGCTCAGTGTTCTCTTTGTTAGTTGACCAGAGGGAACAACTGAGTCACTATCAAATGCAAGGGAACTCGGTGCGGTGTCACTAAGATTAGTCATGTGTGTTCAGGCCTGTGGGTGCGTTGTTTGTAGTTTACGAATCCAGAAATTTTGTCCCCGAGGTCTCTATGAATGTCACTGTCTATTACGGTTTTTCATGGCATACAACGCATGTCTTGAATGAAGTGTTGGTGCATGTTGAAATGGATTTGTGTGACGTGGGTGCATTTTGTGTTCTGGAGGTGTGACCTTTGTAAGTTAAGCGTTGTTTGAGCGAGTTGCGTGTTGCTGCCTACTATTGAGCTTCCCTTGCATGTGGTGCAGTAGAGCAGACACGATGTTTCTTGTGCTGCAGGACATCTCATGGCGATTGGTGATTGTCTCCGCCACGAACACACTGTGAACTGACGTTCTCTACTACATGCTCCTGCAGAGACACAGCGGGTTCGAATACCTCTGTGGTGGGCCAGGGTTGGCAGTGGATGGTTCGTGTGAGAAGCATGGAAGGCTTCAGGAGGGGGCGTTGACGATTGAATTTGCTTTCTCCTACTATGGGGGAGCTTCTGCATGGCTTTGTTTCATCGTTGCTTTCATGTAAGCGGTGGCTTGGTTGCAGCTCTGACGTAAGGAGGTTGGCGGGGTGGGAGTGATTATGAATGGGCCCCCTCTTCTTGGAGTTTGGGCTTATTCGAGGGTCCTCATTCGTTGGGATGCTGCTGACCTCCTTTGCCATGGCGTTCTGGATGGTGTAGGTACGGTACCCTCTAACGTTGAAAGTCCTTGCGATCTCTTGGCAGCGAAGGTGAAAGGCTTCGTCTCTGTCGAGCATAACCGCGACGCTACATCTGGCTGAATGGTAGTTGTTTTTGCATACCGTGGGAGGACAAGAGGAACATGTATAAGGCATGGGCGGCTGGTGGGGGGGGTGAAAAAGATCTGTGTGGAGGAACCTTCCGGAGAAGGAGTGAGGTCCAGAAGGGAAGGAGACAGTGATGGACTGATAGGTGACTTGACATGAGGAAAGTGTTGATGAAGTGCAAGGAACTGAATCATGTTCCTCCTGTGTTTTGTCCACAATAGAAAAAGTCACTATGAAACCGGGTCCAGAAGCCTGTCCGACGATGGATGGGCTCGATGGGAGCAGGCTGTCCTCTAACCATCCCCATGAAGATGTTTGCCACGGTGGGGGCCATAGGGGTTTTCCCATTGGTTCCCGAATGCTGGTTTGAGATGATTCCTCAAAGTGGAACCGTTGTTTTGTAAAATGTGTCTCACCACTTCCAAAGACTCGCTCAATGGGGGTGTCTTTGGGTCGCAATGGGGGGGACTGTAAAATGTACCGATGGCGGTTTCCATGTCTCCATGGGGAGGGCATGTAGCCAACAACATCAAGGTAACGAGCAAGGTGCCACTGTTGAAAGGCCCATGACCGTATTCCAGTCCCACCGTAGCGTATTTTAACATATGAGTTGGTCTTTGACGTGACTTGAGGGGGGTACGAAGCCTGAAGCCAGAAGTCACACAGGTGGAGAGAGGGTTCAGTGGGCCATGTACTCTCCCACACATTGGCCGACCTGGAGAGTCGGCAGAGTCGTGTGTATTGTGTGCAAGGGGTAGAATCTGAGGTGTCCGACATCCTTTAGCTCCACTAGCGCCCAGTGCTTGTTGTTGTCATCAATGTGGCCGTCGCTGGAATGTTCTACCATCTCGTTTGAAAATCTCTGCTATTTGGATGGAAGGATCATTTGACGTCCGTGTAATCAACGTTGTTTAAGTAGTCTTTTGGCTCAGGGAATGTAGTTGGCGGGGTACGGGACAACAATCTGACCACCTTTGTCAGCTCTGCGATTCTGAGGTTCCCGGCTGAGGACTACTGCCGTAGCGGTTGTAGGCTGCTCGTAGATTTTGCCTCGAGGTTGATCCTCGGTGTCCAGAACTGCGGTAGGTGTCAATCAGGTTTTCGAGGGTGCACAGTTCGGATCGCAGAGCTCTGTCTCGTCCTTCCGACGGGGGTGGCTGGGATCCGGCTTCGTATAAAAGATGGGTACAGGAACCTGTCTCTTTCATCTGCAAAGAGCGCTCTGAGTCTAACTGTCCGGCATCCCTTTCCCGGACGGCTATTGTAATTTGTTTGGTCCAGCGTCGAGGGTTGGACAGAAGTGTGGGGCCAAGGCTAATATTCATTCGGGCTGGGGGGCTATCATGATTTGACAAATTTATACCCATTTGGAGCGAGTCTGGATTCAAGCAGGTAGCCTGTTGTGGGTTAGAGTCTGTCTGCGTTTGAATCGTCTACATTTTGCGTTTGTTCCACTGTTATGTCCTGCACTCTTGTACATTCGTGAGATCTCTCGAGTTTCTTTTCTTCGTTTTGAGATATCTTTTGAAGTGTTGTGACCGTACGAGTTGGGTGTTTTTGTAGATGTGCTCAAATTCGCGGTAGTGTGTAGTTTGGAAAAGTTTCGTACATACCGCTGAAGTCAGACTCTAACTTGTATGAGGAGTGCTTGGTAGGTATTTCTAAGATCGGGGCAGAAGATCACATGAGCTGCGGATGGTGGTGTGGAATGGTGTACAGGATTCTGACTTGGGCAAGGCGGCTTTTCTAACCTTAACATCATTCCCTTTAGGTATTA
>CM031626.1:34666291-34678791 GCA_018398815.1 Conus ventricosus | reverse complement strand
ATTTTTTTTAGCTCCCAGTTCTTATAGAACAGTGCGTTCTTTACAATGGGAAACGAAGAAATGCTGTCTGTGTATCTCTCTGTCTGTCTGTGTGTCTGTCCGTGGTCAAAATGTGTTCCACTCGCTCCAGACAAAACTTCTGGGCCGATCTTTCTGAAAAATTGTAGGTATGTTTCATTATTGGGTCAAGAATGATGCCCGATGTTTTATTTTACCAGAATAGCCAATACTAAGGCCTATAACGGCACAACACGGTTTTTCTTCTTTATGGACTATCTCAGCTGATCTTTTGGAGGGATGACGTTCAGTAACGATGACGCGTTAGAAAAATTACGTTTTGAGTGACGTCAAATACATTATGACGCATGTTTGATTGTGACGTTTTTTCAGCTCCCCCCACCACCCCCCCCCCCCCCACCCCCCGCCCGCCCCCACGTGTATTCAAGATACGCTGGGACTACGTTGATATACTTTGCATTTATTGTTTGTTTATTTTTTATTTCCCCAACAACGTAAATCTACTTTTTCGGTTTAAGAAAATTTTTAAAGAAAAAAAAAGCTACCTTCCCGAAAGTGCGGGAACAAGGTGGATGGGATTCCTGTTAATTCATCGTTCCTCACCCATGTGATAGATCTTCCCCGGGCGAAGGGGCAAGGTGAAGGCAATCCCCAAAGAAAGGCCCACCCCAGCATCACAAAACCCCGAACAAATTTATGTATTAAGGTTACTTATGTTCGTTAAAAGTGTATAACATATCCTTTTTAATCAGTAAGCCTTGTATTTAACAAATTTGTGTTCACTCGATGTTTGGGGTTTTTGTCGTTTTGAAATCTGACGATTTTTTGTCAACAAATTTTTTTAAAAAAATTATGTATATAAGTTTTGGGTCATTGGGGGCAACTGTGGACACGATTGGAGACGGGCTCCAGTACTCTGACCCGAGAGAGGGGGAGAGAGAGAGAGAGAGAGAAGAGAGAGGGGAGAGAAAAGGAAGAGAGAGAGAGAGTAACAGACAGACCGAGACTGACAGACAGTAGAACAGACAGACATTTGGGGGAAAGCCACCCAAAGAGAGAGGGAGGGGGGGTACATGTTGTACTAGTCCGTAAAAGAAGAGAGAGGGGAAGAGAGAGAGAGAGGGGAAGAGAAGAGGAGAAAGAGAGAGAGAGAAGAAGAGAGAGATGAGGAAGAGAGAGATGGGGGGAGGGGGGCCACAAAACCCAAACGGGAAAAACGCTTTATTTAGATAAATGGAAAATTTTCAGTTGTCGTTCATTTTTTGATGCGGGTGTAAACAAAGACGAAGAAGACTATTATTACATTGAGGGAGGAGAGAAGAGAGAGAGAGAGAGAGAGAGAGAGAGAGGAGAGAGAGAGAGGAGAGAGAAAAAGGGGGGGGAACAGGAGAGAGAGAGAGAGAGACAGAGGCGAGAAAAAAAAAGAAGAGAGAGACAGAACAGGAGACGGAGCGACGGGAAAGGGGAAAGGGGGGAATGTCTTAAAAAGATGGTATCCAACTTTGAAGAATTTTTTTTGAATCTTTCTACTTTGTAAAAAAAAAAAAATAAATAAATATAAAAAGGAGAATGATCAGGGCGTGAAGCCCCTCTACTTTTCGTGCGACGGGGACCTGCCGAAGGAGCATGTTTTATACAGTTTTTCCCTACTCCCCCCCCCCCCCCCCCCCCCCCCCCCCCCCCCCCCCCCCCACTTGACGTTTTGTAAAGGGGCACGCAGACAGACACACAACAACATTTTTTGATATCCATGGAGTCGTCGGGAAATTTCCCACGCTTTTTCTCTGGAAGCAAAAAAAGTGTTTTCAAAAAAATAAATAAAAAATATATATTATATTAATATTATTATATAATATATTATAGTTAAAAGTAAGGTTTTAAAAAACTTCTACGCGCGTTTCATGCAATGAAATCTCGGATGTGGTGGGCTGTGCTGCCGGTTTTTTATAACTGCTTGTTTTGTCTTCATCACGTGCGTCTGTTTTTTTTTCGTTTTTTCGGTTCTTGTTCACTGATAGGAATTTCCACTTGTCCCTGCAGTTTTTAAACCCATTTCTATCCAGTTTTTAAAGTTCCATTGGGGTTTTTCATGTTTTAGTATTTTTCTGTTGAGCATGGGTTTACATCTTTTTAAATGTTGTTGTATGGTGTGCTTTTCTTTTTTCCAGATTTTGTATTCTATCTTTTTTCTTTGAGCTTCCAGAGTATTTACCAATTCGTTTGTTTTTTGTATCTTTCTTTGTTAAATGACTGTTTTGGTTTGCATATCTAGTTTTAAATTTTTTTTCATGTACCTTATATTTTCTTCTCTTTCTGATGTTACAGGGGTTTGGGTCACATGTGTTGAGAGGCATTTGTTGCCAAGGCACTGTTCTTTTTTGATACGTTGCGGATTCCTTTCATCACCCTCGTTTTTCTCTTATGCTTTTATTTTGTTGGTTGAATCAATGAGTTTTTAATTTTGGGCTACATGAGTATATAATTTGTACTTTTTTTTGTTAAATATTTTGATAATTTTGCTTTTTTTGGAATGTGTGTTAGGATTAAAAAAGAATTTTTTCCCTATATTTTTTTTCACTTTTTCCGCATAGGGGGGTTTACCTAGATTTTTTTCCTGTTCTTTGTTCTGTCTGTCATTACGGGTCTATTGTATTTTTTGTTGTAGCCACTTTTTTGGTAACGTTCTTGATATTCAGCTGCAGCGTTATTGAATCTGTTTCATTGCATGCAGTTAGATAATCCTTATTTATGCCTCGGGGGATTTTTTTTTTTGTATAAGGGGGATGGTTATTTTGATTTTTTAAAAGACAGGTGTATCATTTGGTTTTTGTATGGTTTATATATGTGCTGGTTGAGATCAAACTTATATCAATGTTCACTATCTTTTTATTTCTTCTAAGTGTTTTTTAATTTTGGTTTTGGAAGATTTTACACGTTTTTTTTTTTTTCAATGTTTTGGGGTTTGTCATCACCAGCGGGGCCCGTCTCCCTGTCATCCGACTTGTTTTCCAGTTTTTTTTGAATGTTAGACAGCATAAACGTCCAAACAAGTTCGCAAGTTTCGGCACCATCATACGATCCCTTTTGGAATCAAAAGTTGAATTTTTTTTCGCCTTGGCCCCAATTCATTTTGGGGTTAGAGATTTTCTTGTAGGGAAAAATGTTTTCCATTTCTGACCCTGAAATTTCAGTGTTTTTGCTGGCAAATTTTATATTTTTGGGGTAGAGATCTTCTCTTAATGTTAGAAGTTCTATATCAAATGTTATAAAAATGATTATCTTGCTTTTTGGTTTTTTTAAACCCATTGAGGGCTTTCGTATGTGTTTTTTCCAGATTTTTAGTTCTGTTCTCTCTTATTTTTTTTTATGGTTTTTCTAAGATTTTTTTGCTGATTTTTCCAAATTTCAATTTGGAGGGGTTTTATCAATCTGCATTTTGGGGTTATTCAGGAAGTTGGGTTTGTGGTCTTTAAGGGGGATGAAACTTCTTTGTGCTGTTTCCCCCCTCTACGTTTGGGCCCATTTGGTGCACCTCCTTTTTTTTTTTCTAATGTCTCGAGTATTTTATCAGCTTTTTTGTTTTTTTTTTGGAGTTTTTGTCGAAAGCTGGTACCCTTTATTTTTCCTTTTTTGTAGAAGTTGCTGGTTTTTCTGCTTTCACAAATTTTTTTTTGTAAATTTGGATTTTTTGTTTTCTTTTTTAAAGATTTTGGAATTATTGTTTGATTTTTTGAATTCTATAGGGCAATCACCTTTTTCATTTTATCTCAAATTCTTCATTCTTCGAGGCGGGGGAGCTCCCCCATGTTTTGAAGTCAAGGTTTTTATCTTCCCCTTTGGCATTGGGTTTAAAAAAAAAAAATGCCTTCCATCTCAATTTTGATAAACCTTTCTGTTGTTTATCATTCTTTTAAAATTTGCATTGATTTTGGCGAAAAGTATGTTTTTAGTAGTTGTTTAAAATTGATTTTTTTTCCCATTTTAAAACTGTTGTTTAAAGTCTCAACGTGAGGGAAATTTAAGCAATGGTATGAATACCGCAGAGTTTTTAAAAAAAAATGCTAAACCGAAGGGGAGCAACATTTGTTAAAAAGAAAGGGTTTTAAAAACTATCTACAGCGCGTTTCATGAAAACAATCATCGGGTGTGGTGGTCGTGCCCCGGTGTTTTAAAACTGTTGTGTTTTACAAGGTAAAAAAACAAGTTCTTCTTTTTCTCCACAAAAGGGGTAAAAAAATCAACATTAAAACTCGAGCTTTCGCCCACAGGCTTATCGGGAAAAAGTAATGGGGCCAGTTTGAAAACAGTCAAGAAAAACGTTCATTTTGGGCATAGGCTACATCCAGTTCCCCCTGTTCATTATTCACGGCTACCAAAAACACAAAACTCAAGCAAAAGAGAGAGGGGGGTGGGGGGAAAGGGGGAAGGGGGGAAAAAGAGTAGGGGGTGGTGGGGGTCGGGGGAAAAAATGGAAGAAGAATAACGAAAGGATGGGAAGTGGAGGAGGGTGGGGGGGGGGTGTTTTGGTTAGGGAAGGGGGATGGGGGGGGGGGGGTAGGGATGGAAGGAAGAAAAAAGAGGGAATGGGGGGGGGGGGGGTTTGGGGAAAAAATTTTTAAAAAGGAGGAAGAAGAGAGAGAAGGAAGAGAGAAGAGAAAACTAGAGAGTGGGGAAAAGGGAAAACCGGGAAAAAAAGAAAAGAAACAGACAGACAGACAAGAGAGGAGGAAGAGAAAAAGGGGAGAGAGAGAAGGAGAGAGAGAGAGAGAGAGAGACCCCCAAAAAAGAACACAGACGAGAAAGAGGGGAAAAGGGGGGGAGGAAAAGAGAGAGGGGGAGAGAAAGGCGGCGGAGAGAAAGAGAGAGAGAGAGAGAGAGGAGAGAGAGAAGAGAGAGAGAGAAGGAAAGAAAAAGGGGAAACAGAAAGAAAAAAAAAACAAGGACTAGAGATGGGGGAAAAGAAACACAGACAAAGACAAGAACAGGGAAAAAAGGGGGGGTGTGGGGGGGGGGTGGGTGGGGGGGGGGGGGGGGGGGGGGGGGGGGGGGGGGGGGAAATGGAGAGAAAAGAAAAGGAAAAGGAACTTTGCGAAAAAATTTACATCGAGCATGAATTTCTACTTGAACAACATTGGTACATAACCATCTTTACATTCGAAAAGACGGATTTTTAGCTCTAAAAAACTTCTAAAAAAATTTAAACAATTCACTTTTATTATTCAAAAACGATATGACATGAGAAACCCCTCACCCCCCCCCCCCCCGACACACGCACTCTCACAAACCCCCTTCCGTAGCACCGCCCGATCCTGAAAGGACCTCCCCTTCATATTTCATTTTGTGCAAATTTCTTTTTCCTTAAATATGAAAGAATCCGCCTTAATTGACCCATTAAAGGGTTTCCAAATATTTGCCTCCCAAAAAATTTTCCCCTATCCAACAGATTATCTTCACTGTGCCCTTTTTCATTGCATGGAGGGAAATAAAAAACTGTTGATCATTTGGGTGGGGAAATTTGTTACATGTTTCGCCACTCACATTTATTATCTTTTTTCTTTTTAAATCGATTGTGGTGGCCCATCGGGTTTTGGGTTTTTTGGGGAACCCAATATACCATTTTATTTGGTGAATTTGGCACGAAGTAAATATTACTTTTGGGGTTTTTACTGTAAAATTGTTTAAATTTTCAGTATCTGTTGTCCCTGGACTTTAAAAGAAAAAGGGTAAAAGTGTTCACGGGTGTCGATTTTTTAGCAGCGCACGGAAAAACCAGGTTTTTTTTGAGGCCGTTTAGGGAAATCTTCGGGGACAGGGGGTTTAAAAATTTTCCCTCCTAAATTTTTACGCTTGCTTTCTCGAAATGATAGTTTTTTGGGGGGGAAAATTTCTTTATTCGTTGATTGCATAAAAGATATGCGATTGTTCCAAATTTTTTGATTTTGAAGGAAGTCGGGGGTTTTTGGGGGACCCATGCTATTTTTTTGCCCTTTTTTTTTCCTCTCAGAAAAAGGGTTTCCTGTCTGTTCTTACTCGCTCCTCTTCCGTTCTTTCCGTCCCTTTGTTTAAGGCCATCCTGCAAACTAAAATAATAGCATATTCATCAAGTCTTTTACCAAAAAAGACTCATTTCATCCAAAGCATCCTCAATTAGTTCCACCCCAAGCACATCCCGAACAGACGTGTGGACCACTATTCAGGCAATAGCTGTGGCAATGTTTTGAGTTGACATATTTTGGGGTATACCATTTTTTGTGGAAATTTTAAGATCTAAATTTTGGGGCCTCCTTTGTTGGGGTTACGTCCTTTTTGAGGGGGGTGTAGTTTTGAAATTTCATCAAATCTATTTTAAATGTTTTTACCCAAAAAGAATGGTGATCCCTCATCCTATATCTTGTCCAATCCAGGTTTCTATCACGTTTGCACCCCCCTTATTTTTTGGGGGAGACAAGAGGGGACAGGGGAGTACTGGGTCAATTTCCATCTAAATTTGCATAAAACCATCTACTATTCACAGCGTGACAGGGGCCCATACTGTGCCGGGTTTGGGCTTGGAAAAAAGGGTTTTCCCCCTTTTCCCCAAGGATTATAATATATATATATAAATAATTATATAATTATATATTAAAAATATATAATATATATATATATATATATAGTATATTATATATATTTTTTTAAATAATAATTTTAATATATATATAAGTACCACCCAACTCGTTTGAAATCTTGCTATTTGGAGGGTAGGTTTCAGTATTTTTGCGTCAATGCAACACCAAGTGCTCTGTAAGTTGCGGGAAACGGGGGACTTATCCTTGGAATTTATTTTTTTGTTGTATTTTTGCCCTTCGGGTTCATTCCAAGAATGGCCCCCAGCACTTGGTTTTTAGAGGAAACTTTTTTTTTTTTTTACTTTTCACAAGAAAATGACTTGTTTGCTCTTTTATGTTTTCTTTTTCTTCTTGGATGGCACCTTGGGTTTGGTTTTTTTGAAAACTCAACAAACATACTACGGTATTGCACCAAAACCTTTTTAGGATTTCATTCTTCTTAAAACTGAAGAGGCGAGGGGTAAATTTCCCCTTTTCCCCGGTCCTGAAGGGGAAACCCCCAAATTTTTGAAAAAACGGTATATGACCAGGATTAGGTGTTATGGTTTTCCCCATTGGAATTTAACTTGCTGAGGCTCACTTTGAAAGCATTTTATTTCATTTTCCCCCCCTTCCCACTTGAGCACCCAAAATGTTAGTTGGCAGTATCCATGCGATATAATGCTTAATCCCCTATTTCTTCAATCTAAACATAAGAGCAAGCTTTGTTTTAATTCGTATATATATATATATATATAATAGAAGAAGAGAGAGAGAAGAGAGAGAGAGAGAGAAAAAATTGAAGTAAAAAGGCAAACAAGAATGTAAACAAATAAACATATTCGAGCGGCTGCTCTTTTTCAAGGGCGACAGACTGTGTGTCCGTCAAAGTGGAGTGAATCATCAGTCGATGCAAAAGAAAACTTGCGTCATGACTAAAGTCCCCTCCCAAGTGATGCAAAGTCTAACACACCATCCTGTTTTTATTATTTTGTCACTCCCCCCCCACCCCCCCCATATACAACAGCCCCCCCCCCCCTCTTTCTCTCCTCTCTCTCTTCTCTCTCTCTAGGGTTTTTACTTTGTTAGTTTACCCAAGGGGGAAAAATGATCACTATCAAATGCAAGGGAACCGGGGCGTGTCACTAATGTTAGTCATGTGTTTCAGGGTTGTGGGGGCTTTTTTGTAGTTTACGAATCCAAATTTTTCCCTGAGGTCCTTATGAATTCCTGTCTATTTTGTTTTTTCAATTGGATCAACGCTGTCTTTAATGAGGGTTTTGCTGTTGAAATGAGTTCTGGGGGCTGTTTTTTCTGGATGGTGCCTATGTAAGTAAAAGCGTTGTTTGAGGAGTTGCGTTTTCCCTACTATTTAGCTCCCTTGCATTTGGTGCATAGAGCAGGTACACGATGTTTCTTGGCGCAGGACACTCATGGCGAAGGGAAGGCCCCCACAACACACTGGGAACTGACGTTCTCTACTACATTTCCTTTCAGATGACACAGCGTTTTCGAAACATCTGTGGTTTCCCGGGGGTTTTCATGGATGGTTCTTGTGGAGGGGAAACAGGAAGGCATCAGGATGTTTCGTGACATTTTGAATTTCTTTTCTCCACTAGGGGCTCGGGGTGGTTTTTATCTTGTTGCTTTCATGTAAACTGGGTTTCGTTGTTGCAGCCACTGACGTAGAGAGGGGTTTGGGAGGGGTTTTGAGTGGGTGATGAATGGGGCCCCCTTTTGGAGTTTGGGGGCCCTTTTTCGAGGGTTCATTCGTGGGGTGCTGCTGACTCTTTCCATGGGTTTCTGGTGGTGAGGGACTGACCCCCTACGTTGAAAGTGCTTTGGGGTCTCTTGGCAGCGAAGGGTGAAGGCTTTTTGTCTGTCAGCTAACCCGCGAGCGCGTCATTGGGGTGAATGGGATGTTGTTTTTGCATACCTTGGGGTGACAAAAGGAAGCATGTAGGTAGCAGGGGGGTCGTTGGTTTTGAGAAAAGAATTTTTTGGAGGGAAACCTTCCTTTAGAAAGATTTGATGTCCAGGAAGGGGGTGGAGACAGGGATGATGATAGGGAACTTTCAGTGGGAGGGAAAATGTTTTATGAATTCATGAACGATCAGTTTCCCCCTGGTTTTGGTCCACAATAAAAAATGTCATCTATGAAAAAGTTTCCGAACAGCTGTCACGATGATGGGGCTCGGTGACAGGGTGTCCCTTAACCATCCCATGAAAAATTTTGCCACGGTGGGGCCATGGGGGTCCCATTGTGTCCCCAATTTTTTAGATGATGTCCTCAAAGTGGAACACGTTGTTTTGTAAAATGTGTTACCCTTCAAGGTCTCTCAATTGGGGGGTCTTTGTCTGCAAGGGGCTGTAAAAAGTACCTGATGGCGGTTTCCATGTCTCCAGTGGGGTGTTCGTATAAGGGCCAAAAAACTCAATGGTAACGACAAGGGCCACTTTTGAAAGGGCCCCTGAGCCGTATTCCCGTCCCCGTAGCGTTTTTAACATTGATTGTGTCTTTGAGTGACTTGGGGGGGTGGTTAAAAAATCCCGAAGCCCGAAGTCAACCAGTTTTAGAGTTTTCATTGGGCCATTTTCTCCCCACCGATTGGGGGACCTGAGGGTTCTGAGGTCTTTTTATTTTTGGCAATGGGAGAACGATGATTCCTACATGCTTTAGCTCCACTAGCCCCCATTCTTGGGGTTTCATCAATGTGGCCTTTTGCGTGGAGATTTTACCCAAATCGTTTGAAATCTCGTATTTGGTGTGGGTCTTTGGGAGCTGCTTGAATGCAACGTTGTTAGTTCTTTTGGCCCCAGTGTGTAGTTTTCGGTGCCTGGACAACAACTGCCCACCTTTGCCTCTGCTGATTCGATTTTCCGCTGAGGGCTACTCCGTACTGTTTTTAGGGCTGCTCGTTTAAATTTTTCCCAGGTTGTCCCTCTGGTTCCAGAACGCGGGATTTCGTCAGGTTTTCTAGGGGGCCCGTACGTACCGCTCTTCTCTTCCGACGGGGGGGCTGGTATCCCGTCTTCTTTTAAAATTTGGGTCAGGACGTCTTTTCTCTGCAAAGGCTCTCGAGTCAACTTTTCCCGGGACCCTTCCCGACGTCTATTGAAGTTGGTTGTGGCCAGCTTCGGGGGTTGGCGAATTTGGGGCCTAAGGGGTAAATTTTATTCTGTGCTGGGTCAGATCATGATTTGACAAATTTATTTAAAACCCCCTTTGGAGGCGATTCTGGTTTAAGCAGTTTCCTGTTTTGGTTAATCTGTCTGCGTTTTAAAAATTCTACATTTGCGTTTGGTCCTGTTTTGTCCCGCATTTTACATTCTTAGATCTTTTCGGTTTTTTTTTTTTCTTTTGAGATTTCTTTTTTAAAATGTTGACCGACGATTTGTTGTTTTTGAGTGTGCTCAAATTCCCCTGTAGTTTGTAGTTTTTGGAAATTTTACATTGACCGTGGAATCAACTTACTTGTGTAGGGGTTTTTGTAGGGATTTCTAATATCGTGCGAATGTTTACATTAGCGTGCGGGTGGGTTGTTATGGTTGTACAAGGATTCTGACTTGGGCAAGGCGTCTTTTGCAAACCTTAACATCTTCCTTTAGGTATTTTTTTGCGATTGATGCACTCATATATTTTTAAATATTAATATATAATATAATATTTATATATTTTATAATATATAATATAAATTTTAAAATTATCATTCCTTTGGTATTATTTTGCGATTGATGCACTCATATATATACATATATATATATATATATAATATATATATATATAAAATTATATATAATATAATATAAATATATATTAAAATATGAATATTTAAAAATATATACTCCTTGGGATTATCCTTTAAAGCTTTTTTTCGTATCACCGAAAAGATGAAGAAGAACGCAGTGCATAACGGTAGTGAAAACTATTAAGTACTCAACTGAGCTTTTTGGTTAGTGTTTCTGATACATGCAAAAATTTTTTCTTAAGCTAACCCCTGGGTATTAGAGCGAAGAAACGGGACCGATATTGGGAAAACCCTAGTGGTGTGTGTGTGTGTGGTTGTGTGTGTGTGTGTGGGTGTTGGGGGTGTGCGGCGTGCGTGCGTGCTGGTGCATGCGTGCGTGCGTGCGTGCGTGCGTGCGGGGCGTGGTGCGTGCGTGCGTGCGTGCGAGCGTGTGTGTTGTGTAAATAGCTCTACATTTTCTGTTCAAAATAACAATCCACAGGTTTTGTCTGATTTTTTTAGGTTTCACACAAACAGTCATTTGGTGCCATTAAGGAGTCATTTTGAATGCGTCTATGAAGAGGGGAAACATGTTGCTATTCCAGAGACAGAGAAAGAGAGGGGGGGGGGGGGAGCGAGAGAAAGAGAGAGAGGAGGAGAGGGGAAAAGAGAGGGGACAGAGACAGAGAAAAACACAGAGAGAGAGAGGAGAAATGAAGAGGAGACACAGAAAAAGAAAAAGAGACAAAAGACAGAGACGAGAGAACAATATTGCATTCCTAGAGAGGAAGGAGAGAGAGAGAGGGAAGAAGAGAGAGAGGAAGGGGAGAGGGAGGGAGAGAGGAGAGAGAGAGAGAGAGAAGGAGAGAGAGGACCGAAAGAGACAAAGACAGACAGAGCAGGGACAGAGACGACAGACGAGAAAGACAAAAAGAGAGAGAGGGGGAGAGGGGGGAGGGGAGGAGGAGAGAGAGAGAGAGAGAGAAAGGAAGAGAGAGAGAGAGGAGAGAGAGAGAGAGAGGGAGGAAAGAGAGAAGGACTGAAAAAAAGAAAGAGAGAGAGAGAGGAAAGAAAAGAAGAGAAAGGGGAAAAAACAAAAAAAAAAAAAAACACACAAAACAACACACACCACACACACACACACACACACACAACAAAAAAACAACAAACAAAAAAACACAACAAAAAAAGAGAGAGCCAAAACCGGGGGTCAGCAGATAAAAACCAAAACCCCCCCGGGGAAAAAACCCCGGGAGAGGTAAAAGCTGCCCCGGCTTCCAGATTCAAACACATTTTTCCCCTTTTCCTTTCCAAAAACCAGTGGGAACCAAAGGGGGGACGGGAGGAAAAGGAAAGGGGAAGGGGGGGGGGGGAGGGAAAAGGGAGAAGGGTGGAGAAGGGGGAAAAAGGGAAGGGGGAAAGGGGAGAGGGGCGCGGGGGGGGGGGAGTGGGGGTGGGAGGGGGGGTGGGGTGGTGAGGGTGGGGGTGGGGGGGGGGGGGGGGGGGGGGGGGCGCGGGTTTCCAAGAATGATTAGCGGGCTTTTCGTTTCTTCGTTGAATACAGGCGTCCTCGTGATTTTTGCGGGGCCCCAACCAAAAAAAAAGGAAAAAAAAGTAAAAGGTTGAATACGTGAAAAAAACCCCTAAAAAATTCAAAACAAAAAAAAAAAAAAAAAAAAAGGGGGGGCGGGGGGGGGATAAAAACGGGTGGAAAGGTGGGGGGGGGGGGGAGGGGGGAGACAAATAGTTTTTCCCCCTCGCTCAAACAAAGCTTTTACTACTAGGTCCACACCAGAACAAAACAGGCACCCCCCACCCATTTCAAAAATTTCACAACCACTCACTCAACATGGGTTTATGCCAAATTTAAAAAAATTTCATGACAACTTTCATAGGACCCTCAGGGAAAAATTTTGGATTTGTAAAAAACCCAAAAAAAGCACCCCCAAGGCCGAAACACAAATGACTAAATATTAGTGACACCACCGAGTTCCCTTGCATTTTATAGGACTCAGTTGTTTCCCCTGGTACAACTACAAATGAAAACCCCAAAGGGGGAAAGAGGAGAGAAGAAGAGAGAGGAGGAGAGAGAAAAGAAGGGGGAAGAGAAGAAGAATGGAGGACAGAAAAAGGGGAGGGGGGTGGGGGCTGTTTTATTGGTGGGGGT
>CM031626.1:34662171-34663691 GCA_018398815.1 Conus ventricosus | reverse complement strand
AAAAAAATTTTTTTCCCCCCGCCCCCCCAGGGAAAAACCCTTTCCCAAAAAAAATAATAAAAAAATTTAAATTTCCCCAAAAAAAAAGGGCCCCCCCAACGAAAAAAATAAATCCAAAAAAAAAATTTTCCCATTCCTTCAAAAAAAGCAGACGGTGGCCTCGAAGGAAAAGAGTCCGGGAAATGTGACAGGGGCGGAACGAGCGAGACCAAGCAAGTACCAACCCTGAATCACCGGGTTCTCTCCCATCCACACCGACTACCGCATCACGAATGCATAAACGGGAAAGAAAGAATTTTGGATATAATTTAGAATGGCAAGGTTAAAACTAAATTTAACCAGAAAAAAGGTCTCAAACAATATTTCTTTTACAATTTTGAAAAACAAAAGAAAATTGCGCAAAAGAGAAGAATAAGCCGGCTAACAACAACAAACCAAAACAAACAAACCACGAAACTGATGCTTACCACTACCCGTGGGTGACCCCGAAGAGGCGGGTCAAACGACTCTCTCTGCCCTCTTTCCAGTCGAGAGGACAGAGGCGCAGATGCGGAAAAAGAAGAAGTGATGTCCCTCTCCTACAGGCCGACTGTAGGAATTGAAGATACCGACTGTACCTTCGACGATACGGTGAAGAACCAAGACCGGAGCAGGCGCTCCCAGAGACATTTTCCCCGCTCGAAGTGAAGAGCTAACCTCCCTCAGCGATGGCGGCCAACATGCCACGCTACGTCACAGAGTGAGCATACTTCAAACTAAAAGAAATGAAGCACGTGCGACAGTAAAAAGACAGGCGAGAGGCCGATAGACAGCCAGTACAAGAAAAAGATACCCACCACCCGTGAAACCTGCAGGATGAATGCACGGGCAGTGGAATTAGAGAGAGAGAGAGAGAAAGTAAACCTAACCTGAACTAAACCACACCAAAGGTGCAACCACACCACAAGCCACATTAAGGGACAGATATACGACAACAACGACGACAATAAACAAAATGAATAATTCCGCCACCCCAGTTGGGTCAAACGTCGTAGGCCTCGTGACAAACTCGTGACATACATCTCTTCCACAAGTGTCGATGCGAATGCTCCCTTCTTCGCTATTGTCTGTCTTATCTGCAGCATCCCTTACACTGCAATGATTTCTGTGTTGTTCTTTTCGGCTTCTTCATACCGCTCTCACTTCAGTTCGTCCTCTTGTAGCCCAACGATCAGCATTACACGGGAAGCTGCCATTACTGGGCCTAGGAGGCTACCCAGTGGAGGAGACAGTGCATCATTGTTGTTGCTGCTGTTGCTGCTGTTGCTGTTGGTGTTGTTGCTGCTGTTGTTGTTGTTGTTGTGCTCAGTGGAGCATTTCCTAGGCACATTATATACCTTTCTTCTGTCAGTGAAAAAGCAGAAAAGACACAGTATTTGCTATTTTTTTCTTTTTTCTTTTTTTTTTCTTTTTTTTTTTTTTTTTTTTTTGGGGGGGGGGGGGGGTGGGGGTGGGGGCGGGGTGTGTGTCTTTTTTTTATC
>CM031626.1:34654671-34659671 GCA_018398815.1 Conus ventricosus | reverse complement strand
TGTGATGTGTGTGTGTGTGTGTGTGTGTGTGTGTGTGTGTGTGTGTGTGTGTGTGTGTGTGTGTGTTGTGGGGTGTGTGTGTGTGTGTGTGTTCCGTGTGCCAAACGCTATCTAACAACATAACCTATTAGCAGAAAAAGCAAGGAACAGATAGGGCCTGGAGGATGAGTAGGGGAGAGAAGGAGGGAGGGTTTGGTCCAGAACTACAACATAAAAACAACGAATCCATCATTAAGCGGTTCGCTGACTGACAAAACGCAACACAAAATCACTCCAGTTTAACCCGCTTGATCGAACCCCTCCACTACAGAAGAGAAAAACGCGAAGAATCTATCGACCAACCACCCACCTCAAGCTTCCCGTGGGTTATTCAGAAGCTCAGCGATGACAGTAAAAAGCTTAAGGTCATATAAAGTCCCCTAACCTCAGGGCCCGCAGGGCAGTGGAGCGTTAGAGAGGCTCGCCGTGTTCAGCGCAGGAATGATGAGAACGGAAAGCTCCCCCCTATTCCTTCCGCCGCCTTATCTTTCCCTGAGCTGAATCATGTCACTTTTTTTGTTTTTTACTGCTGGGAAAACGGAGAGGATTTTTTGGTCGTAAAAATCTGCTCTCCCCCTCTCCCCCTCTCTCTCCTCTCTCTCTCTCTCTCCTCTCTCTCTCTCCTCTCTCTCTTCATCTCTCTCTCCTCTCACCTCTCTCTCCTCTCTCTCTCACTCTCCCCTCTCCCTCCTCTCTCTCCCTCTCTCTCTCTCTCTCTCTCTCTTATAGTTCGAACTAAAGTTCGTTAATTCCACAGGCAAACGTGCTGAGCATGCTTTTTGACTGATGGGAGATCTCTGCTGCGTATACTTCAGAGCAAGAGAAGCGAACAACAGCTGGGGGGAAAAAAATGAAAAACCCTGCAATGCCCCTTTTAGGGCGATCCACCATTTCACTCCATGATGGATTCCATCCCACTGTGAGATCCCTGGGAAGGAGAAGGCTGACGCTCTGTCCAAGGCAGGGAGCAATATGAAGCAGTTCAGCCCCCAGTGACCTACAGAGAGGCCAAAACTAACCTCCACAAACCCAAAATCAACACCCTGGAAGAAAAGGCTTTGGTTCCAAACACACAGTGGGATTTTAAAGTAGACGACTTTTTTTTTGTTCCATCTGTAACTTAATATAGGCTATAACAGAAATAGACACAAATCCGCTCATCCTTCATTCAACAAAACAAAGAGAAACCGGAAAAGATACAGACAAACCGAAACAAGAAACATTCGTCCACACGGTGCTAATATGAATTTTTTTCTTCGACATAAGAGAGGTAGGGGAATCAATAAAGTCATAAATAGCGCGCTGGCGAGACCATGTTGAACAGGGCAAAGTTTGCATTTTATCGTCCTTCACCACGTTGCTTCTAACTATCCGCATCCCTCCCCCCTCGACCTCCCCTCCCCCCACCTCTCTCTCTCCCCTTTTCCCCCTGCATAATTCTTCCCTCTTCTCTCCCCCCCCCCCCCCCTTTCCCCATCCTTTTCCTCTCTTCTGACTCACCATCATAACGGACAGGTCAAGCCAGAAGATAGTAGAAGACCTTCAAGGAGACAGGGAGGGCAGACATGCAGGCACAACATGTCGTAAAACAGTCTGGAAGTCTTCATAGCAATCATCTCCATCACCCTTATCCTCAGTGAGCATCATAAAAGTATTTTTTAAAAAAAGTACCAAACTCTGTGGCCCTCCACGAGGTGATTTCAGTGTCGATGACCCCTCCACGTGTCCATGCCTAGGGTGAGTTTGTGTCCACATCGTCAGTAGTGGTAAGTTCACAGGTACAAGGTGGTTTGTGTCCACATCGTCAGTAGTAGTAAGTTCACGTGTACAAGGTGGTTTGTGTCCACATCGTCAGTAGTAGTAAGTTCACGTGTACAAGGTGGTTTGTGTCCACATCGTCAGTAGTAGTAAATTCACGTGTACAAGGTGGTTTGTGTCCACATCGTCAGTAGTAGTAAGTTCACGTGTACAAGGTGGTTTGTGTCCAAATCGTCAGTAGTGGTAAGTTCACGTGTACAAGGTGGTTTGTGTGTCCACATCGTCAGTAGTGGAAAGTTCACGGGTACAAGGTGGTTTGTGTCCACATCGTCAGTATTGGAAAGTTCACAGATACAAGGTGGTTTGTGTCCACATCGTCAGTAGTGGTAAGTTCACGTGTACAAGGTGGTTTGTGTTCACATCGTCAATAGTGGTAAGTTCACGTGTACAAGGTGGTTTGTGTCCACATCGTCAATAGCGGTAAGTTCACAGGTGCAAGGTGGTTTGTGTCCACATCGTCAGTGTGGAAAGTTCACAGGTGAAAGGTGGTTTGTGTCCACATCGTCAGTAGTGGAAAGTTCACGTGTACAAGGTGGTTTGTGTCCACATCGTCAGTGGTGGAATATTCACAGGTGCAAGGTGGTTTGTGTCCACATCGTCAGTAGTGGAAAGTTTACAGGTGCAAGGTGGTTTGTGTCCACATCGTCAGTAGTGGAAAGTTTACAGGTGCAAGGTGGTTTGTGTCCACATCGTCAGTAGTGGAAAGTTTACAGGTGCAAGGTGGTTTGTGTCCACATCGTCAGTGGTGGAAAGTTTACAGGTGCAAGGTGGTTTGTGTCCACATCGTCAGTGGTGGAAAGTTCACAGGTGCAAGGGGCGTCCTCTGCGTGAGAACGCTTACTCTTGCTGGCTCTACAACTGAGCCATGATGTTTGTCTGTAAAGGGCTCTACAACTGAGCCATGATGTTTGTCTGTAAAGGGCTCTACAACTGAGCCATGATGTTTGTCTGTAAAGGGCTCTACAACTGAGCCATGATGTTTGTCTGTAAACGGCTCTACAACTGAGCCATGATGTTTGTCTGTAAAGGGCTCCACAACTGAGCCATGATGTTTGTCTGTAAAGGGCTCTACAACTGAGCCATGATATTTGTCTGTAAAGGGCTCCAGAACTGAGCCATGATGTTTGTCTGTAAAGGGCTCTACAACTGAGTCATGATGTTTGTCTGTAAAGGGCTCTACAACTGAGCCATGATGTTTGTCTGTAAAGGGCTCCATCACTGAGCCATGATGTTTGTCTGTAAAGAGCTCCAGAACTGAGCCATGATGTTTGCCTGTAAAGGGCTCCATCACTGAGCCATGATGTTTGTCTGTAATGGGCTCCACGACTGAGCCATGATGTTTGTCTGTAAAGGGCTCTACAACTGAGCCATGATGTTTGTCTGTAAAGGGCTCTACAACTGAGCCATGATGTTTGTCTGTAAAGGGCTCTACAACTGAGCCATGATGTTTGTCTGTAAAGGGCTCCACAACTGAGCCATGATGTTTGTGTGTAAAGGGCTCTTCAACTGAGCCATGATGTTTGTCTGTAAAGGGCTCTACAACTGAGCCATGATGTTTGTCTGTAAAGGGCTCCATCACTGAGCCATGATGTTTGTCTGTAAAGGGCTCTACAACTGAGCCATGATGTTTGTCTGTAAAGGGCTCCACAACTGAGCCATGATGTTTGTCTGTAAAGGGCTCTACAACTGAGCCATGATGTTTGTCTGTAAAGGGCTCCATCACTGAGCCATGATGTTTGTGTGTAAAGGGCTCCACAACTGAGCCATGATGTTTGTCTGTAAAGGGCTCTACAATTGAGCCATGATGTTTGTCTGTAAAGGGATCCATCACTGAGCCATGATGTTTGTCTGTAAAGGGCTCCACGACTGAGCCATGATGTTTGTCTGTAAAGGGCTCTATCACTGAGCCATGATGTTTGTCTGTAAAGCGCTCCATCACTGAGCCATGATGTTTGTCTGTAATGGGCTCCACGACTGAGCCATGATGTTTGTCTGTAAAGGGCTCTACAACTGAGCCATAATGTTTGCCTGTAAAGGGCTCTACAACTGAGCCATGATGTTTGTCTGTAAAGGGCTCTACAACTGAGCCATGATGTTTGTCTGTAAAGGGCTCCATCACTGAGCCATGATGTTTGTCTGTAAAGGGCTCCACAACTGAGCCTGATGTTTGTCTGTAAAGGGCTCCATCACTGAGCCATGATGTTTGTCTGTAAAGGGCTCCATCACTGAGCCATGATGTTTGTCTGTAAAGGGCTCTACAACTGAGCCATGATGTTTGTCTGTAAAGGGCTCCATCACTGAGCCATGATGTTTGTCTGTAAAGGGCTCCACAACTGAGCCATGATGTTTGTCTGTAAAGGGCTCCACAACTGAGCCATGATGTTTGTGTGTAAAGGGCTCCATCACTGAGCCATGATGTTTGTCTGTAAAGGGCTCCATCACTGAGCCATGATGTTTGTCTGTGAACGGCTCTACAACTGAGCCATGATGTTTGTCTGTAAAGGGCGCTACAACTGAGCCATGATGTTTGTCTGTAAAGGGCTCTACAACTGAGCCATGATGTTTGTCTGTAAAGGGTTCTACAACTGAGCCATGATGTTTGTCTGTAAAGGGCTCCACAACTGAGCCATGATGTTTGTCTGTAAATGGCTCCATCACTGAGCCATGATGTTTGTCTGTAAAGGGCTCCATCACTGAGCCATGATGTTTGTCTGTAAAGGGCTCCATCACTGAGCCATGATGTTTGTCTGTAAAGGGCTCCACGACTGAGCCACTATGTTTGTCTGTAAAGGGCTCCACGACTGAGCCATGATGTTTGTCTGTAAAGGGCTCTACAATTGAGCCATGATGTTTGTCTGTAAAGGGCTCCACAACTGAGCCATGATGTTTGTCTGTAAAGGGCTCCACGACTGAGCCATAATGTTTGTCTGTAAAGGGCTCCACGACTGAGCCATGATGTTTGTCTGTAATGGGCTCCACAACTGAGCCATGATGTTTGTATGTAAAGGGCTCCATCACTGAGCCATGATGTTTGTCTGTAAAGGGCTCTACAACTGAGCCACGATGTTTGTCTGTAAAGGGCTCTACAACTAAGCCATGATGTTTGTCTGTAAAGGGCTCCACAACTGAGCCATGATGTTTGT
>CM031626.1:34637171-34649671 GCA_018398815.1 Conus ventricosus | reverse complement strand
AAATGAATAAGAGACGGGGGGGGGGGGGGGGGGTGGAGGGGGGGGCGGGAGGGGGGGGAGTGAGAGTGCTTTCCTTCCACTGCATTTGTTCCAAGGCCTCTGCCTGATCTTTCCTTAAAACTTTCTCCCTTCACCCCGCTTACACTATTAGATGGGGGAGTGGAAGTGCATTACCTACCGGTATAGTGTCTTGTCGTTTCCGTTCAAAGTCCTTCTGCTTTCCCACAGCTCTGAAAGCTTGGAGACATAAAAAGGTATTAGTATAATGACTGTCATTCCATTATCCCCCCACCTCCACCACCACCACCACCTTCTCTAGCTGTTCCCTACACTCCTCCATCCCCCCTGCTTTGGAAGAGACACTTGGCTGTTATTGAGGAGGACAGAAAAGGAAAGATTTAAATGAGAAGCAGCAGAGAAAGGGAGTGAGAGTGCTTTCCTTCGATCGCATTTCTTTTTGAAATAAACAACAAAGAAAGGAGGGACCGAAACACGGTTCCTGAATATTGACATTTTTCAACCCAGCCAAAGAAGGATGAGAGACGCCTGCACCGAGTTCGGCTACACAATCAGCCTGAAGAAGACAAACATCACGGGCCAAGACGTCAGCAGCACTCCCCGCAACTCCATCGGTGATCACACCCTTCAAGTGGTCGACGACTTTACTTACCTGGGCTCCACCATCTCCAGCATCCTCTCTCTGGACGCCGAGCTGAACGTGCAGATGGGCAAGGCAGCAACAGCGATGGCCCGTCTGGCGAAGAGAGTCTGAGACAACACCATGCTAACGTCAAACACCAAGATGAAAGTGTACCGAGCCTGGGTGCCTAGCACTCTTCTATACGGAAGTGAAGCATGGACCCTGTTACTTACTTACTTAGGTCCATTGCTCTAGTCAGAGCATAGGCCATCAACAACTGCACGCCAACGACCACGGTCCTGGGCAATCTTTTCTATTTCGCCCCAGCTGTAACCTATCTGTCTGGTGTCCACCTCCAGGTCCCGCCTCCAGGTCTTTCTTGGTCTTCCTCGCTTCCTTTTGCCTTGAGCATTCCAGGTCAGGGTTTTTCTGGTGGTGTTTATGGACCCTGTACTCTTGACAGGAATGCAGACTGAATCTCGTCCACCTGCGTTGCCTGAGAGGACTCCACTTAATGGATTAGACAGGGAAGAGAGGGTCTTGTCATTTCTGCTCAAGGTCATATTCTGCTCTCTCACAGCTTGGAAAGCTTGGGGACAATAGAGGCATTAGTATAATGACCATCTTTCCATTATCTCCACCATCTCCGTGAAAGCCTCCCCCTCCCCCTCCCCAGCTGCCCCTTATACTCCTCCCATCCCCTCACCCTGCTTTGGAAGAGAAACTGGACTGTCATTGAAGAGGACAGAAAGGGAAATGTTGGAATGAGAGGCAGCAGGGAGAGTGCTTTCCTTCGATGGCATTCGTTTGTGAAATACACAACAAAGAAAGGAAGAAAGACGACAGTTCCTGAATATTGGGCTTTTGAAACTTTTTCTTTCTTTTTTTTTTAAAACTGAAATATCTGCAAAGACAGTCTTCCGCTCTCAGCGTTATATTCTTCGTTTGTTTGATTAATAGTTTATTTTCAGCTAGCACGTCTGCTGAAATGCAGGGCGCTGATTTCGTTTGATACATTGTTTGTTTTGGGCTAGCGTTTCTGCTCAAAGGCATGGTGTTACTTTCATTGGATTGATCGTGTTTGTTGTTGTTGGTGGTGGTGGTGGTGGTGTTGTTTTTGTTGTTGTTGTTGTTGTTGTTTTGCAAGCATTTCTGCTCAAACGCATGGTGTTAATCTTTACGCTAGCCAAGTTCACGGGACTAGTTACTGGTTATATATATGTATATATATATATAATATATATATATATATATATATATATATATATATATTAATGCATCGGTGTAGTTGTGGTCTGATTGTGACTTGAACAGAAGAAGTCAAGAGGAACACGGTCAGCATCACTGTCTTAGTGATTCTGTTCATTAGATTTTATCCGTTTTTATCTCTCTCTCTCTCTCTCTCTCTCTCTCTCTCTCTCTCTCTCTCTCTCTCTCTGTCTCTCTCTCTCTCTCTCTCTCTCTCTCTCTCTCTCTCTCTCACACAACACAAAAGAACTCCTTTGAAATAGACTTTACCCCGTTTTTAATTCTCTCTCTCTCTCTCTCTCTCTCTCTCTCTCTCTCTCTCTCTCTCTCTCTCTCTCTCTCTCTCTTAAAACAACAATCAACGCATTCCATGTCCTTTGAAATAAACTCCCATGATAGTGTTCTCGCGTTCTCTCGTAAGAGAGAGAGAGAGAGAGAGAGAGAGAGAGGAGAGAGAGAGAGACAGACAGACAGACAGACAGACAGACAGGGAGACAGAGACAGAGAGCGAGAAGGAGAGAGAGAGACAGAGAGACAGAGAGAGAGACAGAGAGAGACAGACAGACAGAGAGAGAGAGAGAGAGAGAGACAGACAGACAGAGAGAGAGAGAATAACAATATCAACAACAACGACGCTTATTTAGGGAAGTAAGCAGATAAAGATGAAAGAAGAAAAAGAGAAATCTAAAAAACAAAACAAAACAAAAACGTAAAAGGAGAGAGAGAGAGAGAGAGAGAGAGAGAGAGAGAGAGAGAGAGAGAGAGAGAGAGAGAGAGAGAGAGAGAGAGAGAACGACATAACAACAATGATGACAGAAAACTATGGCGAAACAGAAAACAATAATGGTGATGATAATAATCATAACAATAACAACAACAACGATGATGATGATGATGATGATGATGATGATGATGATGATGATGATGATGATGATGATGATGATGATAATAATAATAACACTAATAATTATAATGATAATAATAATAACTCATTCAGATTTGTAAATAGATGAATGGGCAGGTAGGTGCACAAACAGATTCTGACACAGACAAAAAGTACTTTAAAAAATTGAGACACGCGCACGTGCGCACTCTGGTACAAGAAATCATAGTTGTTCAGTTTTCCATCATTCTTGGTAGTGCAAATAATTGATCACATTAGAACGACCGTTGCTCAGTGACAGGGGTTCTACCTGACCTTTCTTTCAACCAATTTTTTCTCCTCACATATTCTCCTCTAAGAATAGAAATGGAAATGGATTGTCCACCGATACAGGGTCGTCATTTCTGCTCAAAAGTCCTCAAGTTCTCTCAAGGCTTTAAAAACTGGAATAAAAAGTTTCAGTATAATGACCATTTTACATGCCCCCCCCCCCTCCTTTCTTTTCACTTCCCTCAGTCCCGATTACATACAACCACCACCACCACCCCATCCCCCACCCACCCACCCCACCCCCAATACAGGATCGTCAAATTGGAATGAAAGTATTACTTTAATGACCATTTTTATATGCCCCCCCCCCCCCCCCCATTTTTTTCCCACTCCCCTCAGTCCCAATTACATACCATCACCCTCTTCCAGAGAAGATAATGAGAAGAGGAAGTGGGCTATAAATGAGTGGGTTAAAAAAAAGAAGAAGGATTTGCTCAAGACACTGGAGAGAGAGGAGATGACAGTGCTTGTCTTCAGTCACTTTAGCTTTCGAATTAAACGACAGACATACAAACAAACAAACAAACAAACAAAGTCCTGTTATTAGTCCTCTGAAAGCATTTCTTTTTTTTTTCATTGAAACATTGGTATCCTCACATTTCACATACTCTCACGGATAGGTTCTTTTTCTTTTTTGTTGTTGCTTGTTTCCTTCTTTGGAGTTTTCCTTTTAAACTGTTTCAAGCTGAAATGCATAGTGTTCATTTCATGCTGACTGAATTCGGGGGCTATACTCGTACTTGATAAAACTTTTCTTCTTCATTTTTTTTTCCACTTGGGTTTTTTTTTCCCTGTACAAATGGGGAAGTAAGTGCTTCTGCATAATACAGGGAGATAATTTCACGCTGGTAGGAGCTTGCATCAGGGATTGTTTTACCTTGCAGGGTGATTTTGAAACGGAAATACTCTTTGAAAATAACGAGAAACAAACCCAAATAAATGCTGCTGCTGCTGCTGATGATGATGATGATGATGACGATGCTGCTGCTGCCGCTCATGATGATTATGATAACAATAATAACAACAATTACAACAACAACAACAATAATAATAATAATGAAAAAAAAATGTATTGTGAGACAGATTTTTTAAAAAAGTAGAGATGAGGAGGTGGGTTTGTAGGAAGATAAGTAAATTATGGAATGTTGCTTTTTATGATTAAAAAAAGAGCACGACTATAAAGACAGATATGTAGAGGAAAAACGGCTTCAAGACAGGTCAAGTGGGAAGGTTGGAAGTTGAGAAAAGACCTATGCTGAGAAAGTGGCTAACAAAGGGCTTGGAGAAGTAGGCAGATGGAGAAAATAAAATAAAAAAGGGGGAAAATAAGGAAGAGAGAGAGAGAGAGAGAGAGAGAGAGAGAGAGAGAGAGAGAGAGAGAGAGAGAGAGAGAGAGAGAATTACAACAAAACAATAACAGTGTTGCTGATGATGACTATTATGATGATGATAATGATGATGATAAAAGACGATAGTAATAAGAATAGTAGTGATGAGAGAGAGAGAGAGAGAGAGAGAGAGAGAGAGAGAGAAGAGAGAGAGAGAGAGAGAGAGAGAGAGAGAGAGAGAGGGGGGGAGAATTACAGCAACAAAACAACAACAGTGATGCTGACGATGACTATGATGATGACGATGATGATGATGATGATGATGATGGTGATGGTGATGATGATGTTGATATTAATAAGAACAGTAATGATGTCGACAATAATAATGATAATAATAATAATAGCAACAACAACAACAACAACAATAATAATAATAATAATGATAACAATAATAATAATAATAATAATAATAATAATAACAATAATAATAATAACAATAATAATAATAATAATAATAATAATAATAATAATAATGAAATTCAGATGGAAGGATAGACATGCAGGTGCTTAGATAATCTCTAACATGGGCAAAAGTGGACGTAAAAGCTGAGGCATGCACGCGTGCACATGCACACGCCTCTGCACACACACACACACACACACACACACACACATACACACACACACACACACACACACACACACACACACACACACACACACACACACACACACACACACACACACACACATGCATGCAAGCCTCCAAAGAAGTAATATTTATAGTGTCCAATTTTCTATCAAGCGAAGCAGTATTGATCCAATTTTCCCCACCATTCTTGACGACACAAATCATCGATCACATTAGGACAACCATTGTGCAGTGACAGGTCTCTCTGCCTGATCTTTCCCTCAAACTGTCTCTCCTCCACGGATATTGTTAGTAATGATGACAGAGTCAAATGTTCTAGCAAACAAAGCAGTATTGGTCAATTGTCCATCATCTAAAACTGGAAATAGTTTTGGTTGAGTTAAACCGCAGGTATACGTTGGAAAAATATGTACATGTACTAAATATGTGTTACTATGATTTAAAAAAAGTGGCTACCATACTCAGGATTGTTGTTATAGGGTAGTAATCAATATGGATGATCCTTCATTATACTGTATGTATGCTGTGTTTTTAAAAAAAGAGGGAAAAAAGTTTTTCCATACATATCGAATATTACTGACATATGCTATGAACAAAGAATTCAAAACATAACGTTGTGTTGCTGTATGAGGCCCTTTGCATTAACATTATAATTTTTATATTTGTACATATATGGTAGTTATGAAAAAAAACCCACCTCTTTTTGTTCTGTGAAATACTGTAATGTTATTGCTGAATATTCATTTTAGAAAGAAACGAACCTTCATTGCAAGGGGGGGGGGGGGGGGGATTTTTTCCATCATCTCTAGCGACGCAAATTATCGATCACAATAGGACAACCATTGTGCAGTGACAGGGCCTCTCTGCCTAACCTTTCCTTAAAACTGTCTCTCCTCACCCCACTGATACTGTTAGGTGGGCAAAATGGGAATGCATTACCCACCGATACAGTTTCGTCATTTCCGCCCAAAAGTTCTCCTCCACTCCCACAACTTCGAAAGCTGGGCAAAAACGGTATTAGTTTAATGACCATCTCTCCATGACCCCCCCCCCTCCCAACCCCTTCCTTCCTTGCTTCCCTCCCCACAAACTACATACCCTCCCCCTCTGCTTCTGGCCCACCTACTCCTCCCACCCTCTCCCATTACATCAGAAGAGAAAGTGGGCTGTCATTGAGTGGGTCAGTGGGAGATAAAAAAAGGAAAGATTTATACGAAAAGCAGGAGAGATCGGAGGTGGCAATGTCTTCCTTCCTGCGTATTTGTTCTGGAATTAAACAACAGTAAAACAAACAAACAAACAAAACATCCGAATACTGGCTCTTGGAAAGTAGTTTTTTTTGGTCATTACAATATTCGTATCTGCACAATTAAGCCCTCAGAGTTTTGTTTGCTTGTGTCTTTGTTTGTGTGTTTGTTGGCTAGTTTTCTGGAGGAAAAAAAATCGATAAGCGCGTCTGCTCAAGTGCATGTGTTAATTTCATGCTAAATGCATTCAAGAACTCTGTTGACCGTTTCATGTTGGGTTTTTTTTTTTTGTCATGCGTCTATGTCATTGTGCTCTGATAAATGAGGATTGTCTGTGGACATGGAGGGAGAAGAAGAAGAAAGAGAATGAAGAAGAAGCTCCCGTCAATAAAGGGAGACAATTTCATGCCTGCAGGTGCTCGCACCCAGGGTTGTTTTACTTCGCTGGTGATTGTGTTGAAAAACGGCTTTTTTTTAAAAAAACAATGAACATCAAAATAACAACAACAACATAACAATGATATAAACAAACAAGAGAATAATACCATCCGTGCTGTGAGAATTGTTAGAAACAGAGGGACGATCAGGCAGTCTGAGGAAGATGAGGACACTGCACACTTTTTTCTTTTTCTTTTCCATTTCTTTTAACACCCCAGTAGGGAGACATTTGTTGAAGGGGACATTTCAAGAAAAGATCAAGTGGGAAGGAAAGGAGTAAAGATGTGATTGAGGCAGAGAAAGGGGTAAACAAAAGATCGGGGGAAGTAGGTGGATACATGAGGAAAGAAGAGAAAGAGAGAACGAAAAGCAAAGGAGAGAGAGAGAGAGAGAGAGAGAGAGAGAGAGAGGGGAGAGAGAGAGAGAGAGAGAGAGCGAGCACTAATATTGATGATGATAATGACGACAAAAACAACATTGATAATGATAATATTTTTAAAAAAAAGAATAATAATAATAATAATGATAACGAATATCAGATAATGATTGGACAGGTAGGTGCATAGATGCTTCCCAACGTGGGCATAAATGCATATAAACTCTCTCTCTCTCTCTCTCTCTCTCTCTCTCTCTCTCTCTCTCACATGCGTGGGCTATATGGAAGCCACCAATGGAGGCACAACCAAGTGCTCAAGCAGATGTCGGAAGAAGGCTTGGAGACCATTGACCAGTGTGGGCTCCCTGGCAAATACAAGGTCTAGTGTCTGCAGTTCATACTGATACCAAAGCTCCTATGGCCTCTGATGATCTACGACATCTGCACCAGCATAGTGGAGGCAATGGAAGCCAAAATCAACAAGTTCACAAGCAAATGGCTTGGTGTCCCACCCTGTCTGACTGACATAGCGCTGTACTGTCGCCAAGCAAAGCTGAAACTACCACTGAAATCCATCCTGGAGGAATACAAAGCAGGGAAGATCAGACTTCAAAGCATGCTGGAGGACTCAGGAGACAAGGTGGTAGAAGCAATCAAGCCCCAGCTGAAGACAGGCAGAAAATAGAAAGTTCAAGAGGCGATGGATTCTGCAAAAGAAAGTCTCAAGATCAGAGAAATAACAGGACACACACAGACCAACAGACAAGGATTGGGGGTGACCAAACCTGAATGGTGGTCAAAGGCCAAAGGAAAAACCAAAAGAGACATGATTCAGGAGATGAGAAAAGAAGAAGACCAAAAAGACTCCAAAAAGCAGTCCAGCGGAGCCAGCAAGGGCAATGGACAACGTGGGAGAATGCACTCCAAAGAAGTCTCACTTGGAATGACATTTGGCACATGGCCCCTCTCAGGATCAGCTTCATTCTCAAATCTGCATAATTATGACCTTCTGCCCACAAATGCAAACCTGGTGAAGTGGGGGAAAACAGACGATTCTGCATGCCCCCTCTGCCATGAAAAACAAACAGTGGAGCATGTTCTAAGCTAATGTAAAGTAGCCCTGGCTCAAGGAAGGTACACATGGAGGCACAACCATATGCTCAAACAGATTGTACAAGTAGTCTGGGCTAGTACCAACACCTCAAAAGGGAAAATCAGAACTCCAAAAGCACCCGCAACATTCTTCACGGCAGGAGGCAGCAAATCATGGCCAAGAACAACAGTGCCACTCGAAACATGCAGGCAGAGTCTGCTGGACGGGGCAGATGACTGGGAGTGCACTGCAGACCTCCCAGAATGGAAGACTCACCCAAAGGTCATCAGCAAGAGTGGCATGAGACCAGACATAGTAGTCCACTCTAAGTCAACCAAGCAGCTGATCATGATCGAGCTAAACGGTGCCATATGAGAACAGAATGGAGGCAGCTCAAATCTACAAGACTGAAAAGTATGCTGATCTGGCAAACAGCCTGAGGAGAGAAGGCTATCAGGTCAAAGTCCTCACTGCAGAAATTGGAGCTAGGGGGTTTGTAGGAACGTCTGCATACAGCCTCATGAAACAGCTCTCAGTTGCAGGGAAGGAAAAAACCAGAGCCCTGAAAGCAATGGCAGAAGCGGCAGAGAGGTGTTCAAGCTGGATCTGGTCAAGGAGGAACAAAAGTGTACTTCATAAGGCTTAATTTCCCTACAAATATCAGGTGTCCCGTGGCTCAGTGGTTAGAGCGCGAGTCATTAAGTGGAAAATGAGCATGTCCAGAGGGTCATGGGTTCGAATCCCAGCCATGGCTCGTCCCAAGATGGGAAAAAAAAGGGGCAGCAGAGGGACATCCGGAGTCATGAACCGGGTGTGGCCCAACCCCCCTAGAGTGTCAGGAGATAAGGGCCGAAACACTTGCTTGAAGGGGGCTTCTCTTCTGAGGATTCTCTGCTGCCACGCTCTCCACGAGTTTCTTTCTACATATCTATAGTGTCCAATTTTTCACCATTCTTGGCGACGCAAATTATCGATCACATTAGGACAACCGTTGTGCAGTGACAGGGCCTCTACCTGATCTTTCCTTCACACTTTCTCTCCTCACCCCACTGATACTGTGAGATGGGAATGCATTACCCACCGATACAGTGTCGTGATTTCCCGCACAAAAGTCCCTCTCCACTCTCACGGCTTCGAAAGCTGGGCAAAAAAGGTATTAGTATAATGACCATCTCTCCATGAACCCCCCCCCCCCCACCATCCCCCTGCTTCCTTCCCTCCCCTCAAACTGCATACCGTCTCCCCTCCCAGCTAGGCTATCTACTCCTCCCGTCCTCACTTACTACATAAGAAGAGAAAATAGGCTGTTATGGAGTGGGGGGCAAAAAAGGAAAGATTTGAACGAGAGACAGGAGAGAAAGGAAGTGACAGTGTTTTTTTCTTCAATCGCATTTGTTCTCGAATCAAACGATAAAGACTCAAACAAACAAACAAAAGCCCCTTTTTTGGCTCTTTGAAAGCAATTTTTTTCATTGAAATACTTGTGTCTGCACATTTCACTTATTTTCTGAGGGTGTTTTTGTCTTTGTTTTGTTTTTGTTTTGTTAGTTTGGATTTTTTTAAAAAGCTTATGTGGGGGAAAATCGATTTGCGCTCATGCTAAAATACATGGGTGTTAATTTGATGCTAACTGAATTCAGAAGCTTTACTGACAATCTGGATTTTAAAAAAAAAACAACTTCTTTCCTCTTGGGGAAACAAGTGCTTCTGCATAATACAGGGAGATAATTTCATGCTAGCAGGTGCTTGCATCAGGGATTGTTTGACCTTGCAGAGATATTTTGTTGAAAAGAAAACCTCTTTGAAAGCAATGAAAAACAAACAAAATGACGATAATAGTAACGATAATAATAAAATGATAATAATAATAATAATAATAATAATAATAATAATAATAATAATAATAATAATAATATAATAATAATAATAACAACGATAATAATAATAATAACATAAATAATAATAATAATAATAATAATAATAATAATAATGACAGTTATCTGCATTGTGAGTTTTCTCAGAAAAGTTGGAGGTGGTCTGGAAGGAACATCAGAACATGAGAAAAAGTTCTTACTTTTTCTAAAGGTGTTCATGGAGGCTACAACAACGGAGTAGGGTTAGCAGAGAAAGAAGAGGCTTTCAGACAGGTCGAGCAGGATGGAAAGAAGCCAAGAAAGCGAATTGGCAGAGGAAGATGAGGCTTTCAGACAGGTCGAGCAGGATGGAAAGAAGCCAAGAAAGCGAAGTGGCAGAGGAAGATGAGGCTTTCAGACAGGTCGAGCAGGATGGAAAGAAGCCAAGAAAGCGAAGTGGCAGAGGAAGATGAGGCTTTCAGACAGGTCGAGCAGGATGGAAAGAAGCCAAGAAAGCGAAGTGGCAGAGGAAGATGAGGCTTTCAGACAGGTCGAGCAGGATGGAAAGAAGCCAAGAAAGCGAAGTGGCAGAGGAAGATGAGGCTTTCAGACAGGTCGAGCAGGATGGAAAGAAGCCAAGAAAGCGAAGTGGCAGAGGAAGATGAGGCTTTCAGACAGGTCGAGCAGGATGGAAAGAAGCCAAGAAAGCGAAATGGCAGAGGAAGATGAGGCTTTCAGACAGGTCGAGCAGGATGGAAAGAAGTCAAGAAAGAAAAAAGCGTGGCAAAGTAGGCGGATGGAGAGAAAAGTAAAAAAAAGAGGGAAGAAAAAGAAGAGAGAGAGAGAATTACGGGAACATTGATGATGATAAGGATGATACAAGATAATAACACTAATGATGATAATAATTACAATGATAATGACAGGAACTATACTACTACTCCTGATAAAATCAGGTAATCGGACAGGTAGGTGAAATGTTGGACATGCGTGCGTACACACACACACACACACACACACACACACACACACACACACACACACACACACACACACACACACACAAAAGCGCAAGCGCGCGCACGCATACGCATGCATGCATGCCACCCATGGAGTAATGATTACAGAGTCTGATTTTTCTATCAAACGAAGAAGTATTGGTGAATTTTCCATCCTCCTTGGCGACACAAATCATCGATCACATTAGCACAACCGTTGTGCAGTGACAGGGCTTCTGGCCAATCTTTCCTTCACACTTTCTCTCCTCACCCCACTGATACTGTGAGGTGGGCAGATGGGAATGCATTACCCACCGATACAGTGTCTTGTCAATTCCGCCCAAATGTTCTCCTGCTCTCCCAGGGCTTCTAAAGCTGGGTTTAAAAAAGGTATTGGTATAATGACCACCTTTCCATGACTCCCCCCCCCCCCCCTCCTTCCTTGCTTCCCTCACCTCCAACTCTGTACCCTCTGCATCCCCCAGCTTGCTCCCTGTACTCCTTCCATCCCCTCTCTCTGCATCAGAAGAGAAAGTGGGCTGTAATTGTGTGGGAGAGAAAAAAAAAAGGAAAGATTTGTATGAGCAGCAGAAGAGAAAGGAGATGATGGTGTCCTCCTTCCACATTTTTGAATTATACGATAAACAAAGAAATAACCAAAAATCTGAATAATTGCCCTTTGAAAGCATTTTTTTCTTCCTTACACTATTTGTATCTGCACAATTAATCCATCACGTTTTTGTTCGTTTGTTTGCTTGCTTGCTTGCTTGCTTGCTTGTGTTTTCAGGAAAAAGTTCGATAAGAGCGTTTGCTCAAAGGCATGTATTGATTTCATGTTAAATGCATTCAGGAACCTTGTTGACCTTTTCATGACCTGTGTTTTCATTATGCGTCTATATAGCTGTGCTCTGATTAATCCGGGTTCTCTGTGGATATTGAAGAAGGGGGAGGAAGGGGGGGGGGGGAAGAGGAAGAAGAAGAAGGAGACGCTTCCGCTCAAAAATGGGAGACAATTTCAAGCCAGCAGGTACTTGCATCGGGGTACTTTAACCTCGTATGGTGAGTTTGTTGAAAAACTACTCTTTGAAAACAACGAAAATCAAAGTAACAAAAAGAAAGAAAATGAAGAAAGGAAAATGACCATCCACGTTGTGAAACTCGTTGAGGGACGAGGAGGCAGAGCCGTAGAAAGAGAAGGACGTTACCCATTTTATTCTGTGTCTTTTAGCCCAACAGGGGAAGGGATTTGCAGTGAAAGAAGAAGTTTCAACACAGATTAAGCCAGAAAAAATGAGGGAAAGAAATAACTGAGATGAAGAGGTAAACAAAAGGTCTGGGGAAGTAGGTGCATAAACGAGGACAGAAGAAAATGAAGAAAACAAAAAGCAGACAAAGGAGAGAGAGAGAGAGAGAG
>CM031626.1:34619671-34632171 GCA_018398815.1 Conus ventricosus | reverse complement strand
CTAAGACAACAGAATGTTTGATGGAGGAAGCAGAGGCTCTAAGACATCAGAACTGTTGATGGAGGAAGAAGAGGCTCTAAGACAACAGAACTGTTTGATGGAGGAAGAAGAGGCTCTAAGACAACAGAACTGTTTGATGGAGGAAAAGAGGCTCTAAGACAACAGAACTGTTTGATGGAGGAAGAAGAGGCTCTAAGACAGGTCGAGCAGGAAGAAAAGAATCAAGAAAAGGGCATATGCAAAGACAGCGGAAAAGAAAAGATTTGGCGAAGTAGGCGGATTAAGAGGAAACTACATAAAGATGGGGAATATAGAATAACCAACGATACACAAAGCTGAGAGAGAGTAGGAGAGAGAGAGAGAGAGAGAGAGAGAGAGAGAGAGAGAGAGAGAAGAGAGAGGAGAGAGAGGGAGAGAGATGAGAGAGAGAGGAGGAGAGAGAGAGAGAGAGAGAGAGAGAGAGAAGAGAGAAGAGAGAGAGAGAGTTACAAGAACGTTGATGATGACGATAATGTTCATGATGATAAGTGTGATAAAATATAATGATAATAACGATGATAAAAGTTGCAATGATAATGACAATAATTATAGAATTTTTAATGATAATCATAATAATAGTATAATCAGATAACTGGACAGATTGGTGCTTAGATAGTTTCTCACATGGACGAAAGTGGATATAGAAGTTGAGGCATGTGCGTACACGCACACGCATGAATGCCGGCTATGAAGTACTACTTTTAGTGTCCAATTTTCTATCGAACGAAGCACTATTTGTCCAGTTGTTCATCATTTTTGGCGACGCAAATCATCGATCACGTTAGGACGACCATTGTGCAGTAACACGGCCTCTGCCTGATCTTTCCTTAAAACGTTCTCTACAAAAACTTTCTCGCCACACCCTTCTTATACGGTTAGATAGGGAATTGGGGATGCATTACCCACTGTCTTGTCATTTGCGCTCAAAGTCCTTGTCTCCCAAATATTCTGAAGCTGGGCAAAAAAGGTACCTGTGTTATTATCTGTCCATGCCCTCTCTCCTTCCTCACTTCCCCCCCCCCCTGAAACTACATACCCTCCACCCCCCCCCCCCCCCCCCCCAGCTGACCTGTATAGTTCCCCCACCCTCTCCCGCTACATGAGAAGAGAAAATACACTGTAATGCAGTGGGAGAGGGAAAAAAAAGGAAAGATGCGTATGAGAGGCAGGGGAGAAAAGATCCCAGGTTTATTTTTCCCTCAACCGCATTTGTTCTTAAATTGAAAGACAACGAAAGAAACAAACAAAAACCTCTGGATATTTGACTCTTGGAAAATATACTATTTTTATTACAATATTTGTAGAATCACAATTATGCCCGTAGGTTTTTGTTTGTTTGTTTTCTGGGAAGAAAACCAAAACGATTAGCGCTTCTGCTAAACTGCATGTGTTAATTTCATGCTAAGTGCGTTCAGAAACTCTACTTACCTTTTCATGAACTTCATTGTCACTCACCTATAAAGCTGTGCTCTGATTAATCCAGGTTCTCTGTGCAAATGGAGGGGAGGAGGAGAAGAAGGAGACGAAGAAGAAGGAGAGGTATACACTTCCGCTCAATAAAGGGAGCGATTTCATGCAAGCACGTGCTTGCATTGGATGCTGTTTCACATCACATGGTGATTTTGTTGAAAGACTGCTTTAAGAAAAAAAAAAAAAAACGAACATCATATTAACAAAAAGAACAAAAATGAAATAAACAAATAAGAAAATATCACCATCCACGTCGTGAAATTTGTTGCAAAAAGATTGACGATGACGCCCAGTCAGACCAAGATAAGGACATTCCAAACTTCTTTTTTTTTCATTTTTGAAAGACAACAATGGGAAGAGATTTTAAGACAAGTCAAGTGGGAAGGAAAGCAGTCAAGAAATAACTGAGGCAGAGAAATAGGTACACTAAAAAAAAGTAGGCGAGTAAACAAGGAAAGAAGAAAAAGAGTAAACAAAAAGCAGGTGAGAGAGAGAGAGAGAGTGAGAGAGAGAGAGAGAGAGAGAGAGAGAGAATGAATGAATTACATTACAACACAACAGCAAAATAACAACACTGATGATGATGATAATGAAAATACTACCAATAATAGTAATAACAATAAAATTCAGGAAAATGGATAAACATTTAATGCAGAAACAGTTTCTAACAGAACAAAAGTGCATATAAAAGCAAGCGCGCGCGCGCACACACACACACACAGACACACACACACACACACAGACACACACACACACACACACACATGCATGCAAGCCACTAAAAAAGTTATATTTATACTGTCCAATTTTCTATCAAACGAAGCAGTACTGGTCCAGTTATCCGTCATTCTTGGCGACGCTGATTATCGATCACATTAGGACAACCGTCGCGTAGTGACAGGGCCTCTCTGCCTGATCTGTCCTCAACACTTTCTCTCCTCACCCCACTGATACTGTTAGATGGGCAAAATGGAAATGCATTACCCACCGATATTGTGTCGTGAATTCCGCTTAAAAAACCCCCTCCTGCTCTCTCACGACTTCTAAACCTGGGAAGAAAAAGGTATTAGTACAATGGCCATCTCTCCATGATCCCTCCCCCCCCCCCCTCCTTACTTACTTCCTCCCTTCGGACTATGTACCCCCCCCCCCCCCCCCCCACACACACACACACACACAGAACTAGCCTGCTTACTCTCCCCACTCTCTCCCGTTACATCAGAAGAGAGAGTGGGCTGTTTTGGAGTGGGAAGAGAAGACAGGAAACATTGGTACGAGAGGCAGGCGAGAAAAGAGACAGAGTTTGCATTCCAATGCATTTGTTCCTGAACTAAACGACAGTGAAACAAACAAACACTCTGAATCCGGAACTAAACGACAGCGAAACAAACAAACACTCTGAATCCTGAATTAAACGACAGCGAAACAAACAAACACTCTGAATCCGGAACTAAACGACAGCGAAACAAACAAACACTCTGAATCCTGAATTAAACGACAGCGAAACGAACAAACACTCTGAATATTGGCTCTCTTTTTTTTTCCATTACAATATTTGTATCTGCACAATTAGGACTTCTGGTTTTTGATTGTTTATCTGTATGTTTGTTCGTTTGTTTTCTGTTTTTTAAAAAGAAATCGAATAGTGCTTTTGCTGAAATGCATATGCTAATTTCATGCTAAACGCATTCAGGAACTCTGTTGACCTTTTCATGAACTCTTTTTTTTGTCATCCGTCATTTAGTTGTGCTCTGATTCATCCGGGTTCTCTGTAGAAATAGAGGGGAGAAAGAGAAAAAGAACGACAAGAAAAAGAACAAGAAGAACACGCTTCCACTCAATAAAGGGACATAATTTCATGCCAGCAGCTGCTTGTATTGGAGGCTGTTTTACCTCGCATGGTGATTTTGTTGAAAAACTACTCTAAAAACAATTAAACTTAAAATCACACGCGCGCGCGCGCGCACACACACACACACACACACACCACACACACACACACACACACACACACACACACACACCACACAGAGAGAGAGAGAGAGAGAGAGAGAGAGAGAGAGAGAGAGAGAGAGAGAGAGAGAGAGAGAGAGAGAGAGAGAGAGAGAGAGAAAACATTTGCGTTGTGAGATTTGTTGGAAAAGAGGGACAAAGCGGCAGAATCGGAGAAAGATAAGGATATTACAAACTTTTTTTTTTTTTTTTTTGGGGGGGGGGGGGTAGCACAACAATCGGGAGGTATGTGTAGAGGAAGAAGAGGTTTAACGACAGGTCAAGTGGAAAGCAACGAAGTAAAGAAATAAATGGGGATGAGAAAGAAGTGAAGAAAAGATCAGGGGAAGTAGGCGGATAAACGAGGAAAGAAGGAAAAGAAGAATACAAAAAGCAGGCAAAGGAAAGAGAGAGAGAGAGAGAGAGAGAGAGAGAGAGAGAGAGAGAGAGAGAGAGAGAGAGAGTATTAAAGAGAGAGAGAAAGTATTAAAGAGAGAGAGGGAGTATCAAAGAGAGAGAGAGAGAGAGAGTATTAAAGAGAGAGAGTATTAAAGAGGAGAGAGAAAGTATTAAAGAGAGAGAGAGTATTAAAGAGAGAGAGAGAGAGAGAAAGTATTAAAGAGAGAGAGCATTAAAGAAGAGAGAGAGTATTAAAGAGAGAGAGAGTATTAAAGAGAGAGAGTATTAAAGAGAGAGAGAGACAGAATATTAAAGAGAGAGAGAGAGTATTAAAGAGAGAGAGAGTATTAAAGAGAGAGAGAGAGTATTAAGAGAGAGAGAGAGAGTATTAAAGAGAGAGAAGTATTAACGAGAGAGAGAGTATTAACGAGAGAGAGAGTATTAAAAGAGAGAGAGAGAGAGAGAGAGAGAGAGAGAGAGAGAGAGAGACAGACAGACAGACAGACAGACAGACAGAGAGAGAGAGAGAGTATTGAAAAACTGTTTAGGAAATAAAAACTAACTTTGACCCCTTAGTTGCACGAAAATTGCTAAAGCGAACAACCGTATATTTGGGTCAACCACTTGCACGATCTGCCCTATTTCAGCGGACCAACGAGCTATGCGAACGCGTCATGTTAGCTCTTTTCCTGTGCGTTTTGATCGTCTCTGTTTTCGGCGAGCGTTGCAAACACCAATTCCAACTTGCATAGCGCTTCATGCTGATCATATGACAGCCGTTTCCATGGCATAACGAAAACAAAACAAATCCTAGAAAGATACATGCAATCATTCACAATAAACGCAAGCGCAGCAGGGTAACACGAGACAGAACTGCATGAAATTGCGCGATCATTTTGATCATTCAATAGCTCTGTAAGATGATCATGGAAAAAGTAGGTGAAAAAGAGAAGAACAAATACAAAATGGGCATAAACTGAAGGAGCGATGCCTGGTCTTGTTGTTTGTGCCAACTGTGAACGAATTTTGTTTTTAAAAAAAAGGTTCCGTGGACAGCATAGAAAAAAAGGCATACCACCATGATCATCATCATAATCATCATCATCATCATCATCCCTCTTTATTGTCGAAATCGTCGTGGTCATCGCCATCTTCATCATCGTCATCGTCAGCGTCATCGTCGTCGGGCGTCGTCGTCGTCATCGTCATGATCATGATCATGATCATCATCATCATCATCATCATCATCATCATCATCATCATCATCATCATCACCATCACCATCGTCGTTGTCGTCGTCGTCGTCATCGTCGTCATCATCATCGTCATCGTCATCATATCATCATCATAATCATCATCGATGTCATCATCATAATAACAATTGTCATACCATGGCTGCTGTTGTTGTTCTACTGCTACTGACACTGCCGCTGCTGCTGCTAAATGCTACTACTGCTACCACTATTACAACCCTACTACTACTATACTACTACTGCTACTACTACTACTACTCTACCACTACTACCATTACTACAACTGCTACTATAACTACTGGTGCTGCTGTTGTTGTTGTGCTGCTGCTTCTGTTGCTGCTGTTATTACTGCTACATCACTACTACTATTTCTACAACTACTACTGATAGCAATATCTTTATAGTAAACCTCTTCATCACTATTATCAGAAAACAATATCCACCGCGTTACAGATAAAACATATCTTTACACCAGAACTTGTGATTCAAGAAAAGGGTGACCGAACAACTGGTCATAATAGCAGAGGCATCTGGCAATGTCAGATGCCCAACATTTCTTTTTTTGGTAATTCTAAACTAAGCAACATTTTGTAATGCCTTATGTGTAATCTTTCCTCATTCATACGCAAAATGTTCAGCCAAAAAACTAATACATCGCAAATCTGAGTTGATAAACAAAGCATATCGGCCTGTACCCCCCATCTACAAGATCAATGGCATTCTACGCTGCACTCACCAGAATCTTTTAAAGCAAAAATTTAACTTTTCCTATTTCGAAAACAGCTTTATCCATGCCCCATATCTTGGCTCCATATTCAGCGATTGGCTGAACTTGGTAAATACAAAATGTTTTTGGTGACACAGGTAAAGAATTATTGTTAAGCACTTGCTTTTTTTTTCCGTATACACAGTAATGCATGTTTTTGCTCTGCTCGAAAGATCCTGACAGGCAGGTAAAAAACTAAGACGTGTGGTAAACCAGATGCCGAGATATTTGTAACAATTCACAACATCCATTGCCTCACCATTCAAAGACCATCTCTCCCTTGCTGCTAAATACCCCCGTTATCTATAAAATAAAAAAAAACCCCACAATACTGCTCTTTTCCCCTATTTACCTGAGTTGAAGCCTTGTGGCTAAACTATGGAGGTTTCTAAATTGGGTTTGGAGTCCAACTGGAGTTTCTGATAGCAAAGCGATAGTGTGTGTGTGTGTGTGTGGTGTGTGTGTGGTGTGTGTGTGTGTGTGTGTGTGGTGGGTTGTGTGTGTAGAGAGAGAGAGAGAGAGAGAGAGAGAGAGAGAGAGAGAGAGAGAGGAGAGAGAGAGAAAAGGAGAGGAAAAGAGCGAAACTCCAATGAATTATTCATAAAGACCACAGTCGCTTAGAGTGGGAACTGCCATTATGTTTCATGCGCGGTTTGACTCAATTTTTTCTCATGTGAATTCTTTATATACTCAGAGGCATAAAAAACGCGAAAAACAAATGAATAGAAATTTTGATGTAATTTGGCTACCGATTCCTTTGAAATGGGAATAGAAGTGAGAAAAACAATCGAACCCCGCAAAAGTTCCCTTTCAAAGTTCTTCTGGTAGAAAAAAGGTCACATGAACTTGACCTTGACCCTGTGTTAACAGCAGAATGTCAGTATCTGGGGGGTGACCACCACCTCGGGGCATTGATCACAGCTGTGCACCCTTTCGGTACATCGAGCGCACAGAGTGTTGGTCTGCCTCTGGGGACTTGCCACCACACCTGGCCCACAGCAACAGCAAAGCTGAGCTGTGTCTGGGGTCTGGGGTTGAGCTGGTTTTAACTGCCTCTGAAGGGCATCCCAGAAATGCTCTATTGGTTAAGGTCGGGAGAACGGGCTGGGTGAGGCAGCAGATTGATGTTGTTCTGCTCAGGAAGTTCTGCGTAGCACGGGCAGTGTGCGGCCTTGCGTTGTCCTGCTGAAACAGGTTCTGTGGATGCCGCTGGAAATGCGGCAGGATGTGGGGCCTCAGAACTTGGTCGATGTAATGAACAGCAGTGACCCCGTTTACCCACGTCCCTGGACCCACATTCTGGAAGATGACTGGCCCAATACGGCGATTTATGCCGATAGCCCCCAGATCATGATGCTTTCACCACCCCATGGGTCCCTTTCGGTGAGTTGGCATCCGTGAAGCGTTTCCCCCGCTCTTCTCCAGATCCGGATGCGGCCATCGCCTGGTCGACGCAGAACCGGCTTTCAATCACTGAAGAGGCTCGGCCCCAGTCCCGATGGCGCCAATGCACGTGGATCTAGTGCCCACTGCAGACGGTTCTGGCGAAGTGCAGGAGTGTCAGGATAGGTCGCCGGGCTGGACGCCTGCATTGGAGACCAACTGTGTTCAGTCGGCGACGCACGGTCCTGTTGCTGATTGGCCTGCCATGGTTGCCGACGGTGTTCCTGGCTGTGTGGCACGGTTTGGTAAGGCTCCCGTCGATGCTGACGAAGAAGATGGCGGTCTTGGGCTGCTGTGGTGACCCTCGGTCGCGCTCCTCGGTCTGCATCAGTGGGTTTCTGCTTGAAAGACGGTCCAGAAGGCGATAGAGGTGGAAATGTGGACTCCGAATGCGATAGCGACCTGCCTCATTGGAACCCCTGCCTGCAGTTGCCCCATTGCTATGCAACCATCTTGACGAGAAAGTCTCGGCATTATGTTTGGGGCCTCTGGAAGGGATGATTTGAACTTTTTGGGGTTTGGAATTTATAGCCCCACAATGGGGGCCACATTGAGTTGCAATTCACATTGATGCACGTGGCGTAGGTAGTCCACATGCAAATGCACTCCTCGTGCCAAAACGCTGACCCGCAACATTCACACCCACTGTTACGAGGTTACAACCGGCCAGACACCACGTACTGCTAATGTTGCACGTGCCAACGACATTGCTTACGTCCGTTCACAATGTGAACAATCGTGCACTGTCTCTATTTTTTTCGCGTTTTTTATGCCTCTGAGTATATATAGATATATATAGCCAACTGTTTATCAGTATTTTCATTATATGATGACATTGACACAAAGAGAGAGAGAGAGAGAGAGAGAGGAGAGAGAGAGAGAGAGAGAGAGAGAGAGAGACAGACAGACAGACAGACACAGAGAGGAGAGAGAGAGACGAGAGAGAGAGGGGAGAGAGAGTGTGCAAACTAAAAAGGTAAGACACCAAAAAAGAGATATAAAAAGATCATTGGACCACACACACCACACACACACACCACACACACACACACCACACACACACACCACACACACACACCACACACACACACACACACACACACACACACACACACACACACACACCACACACACACCACACACACACACACACACACAACACACACACCCACACACACACACACACACACACACACACAAAACACACACCACACACACACACCACAACACACCCACACACAAAACACACACATTTTGATATCAAAAAAGCGTACGATCAAGTATGGCACTCTAGACTACTTTATAATTAAAATCCATTGGCTTAATCAGGTTGCATGTATAATTATTCCAAGATTTTTCTTAGCAGATAGATCAATTCAGACCAGAATAGGACACACTTACTCAAAATTAAAACCACTTCATATGGGAATTCACAAGGATCAGTAGTAGCACCAATACTTTTCAATATTTTAACACATGACCTACCATCATCTGTGTCTAATCATATTGAATTGGTTCAATATGCTGATGATATCTGCATATGGATGAAAGTGACTATGAAAAAACGCACTCCAATGAGATCGCTAAATTACGCTAAAAAATTGTATCAAAGAGAACTTGATAATATAAATGGTTTTATGATTCAAAATGGTTTTAACTTTGTCTCCAGAGAAATCACATATGATGCTTTTTGACTCTGGTTACGATCGCAGAGATTTGCCTTCTTTCAATCTAGAAGGGTCATTTTATCAATTATGCACAGTCTGTTAAATTTTTAGGAGTAATCCTTGCATCAAAATTGTCATGGAAAGAGCATTTAGAACACTAATGATGAAAGCTAAAAGAGTCTGAACTTCCTAAAAATTGTCAGCAAACAACATGGGGACAAGACATTTCCACTCTTATACACCAGTAACAGAAATTTTCGTTCAAAATTAACATATGCCCAAGAGGTTTTTTATTTCTCTGCCCCAAAATACCTTTTAAAAAAAATGCAAAGTATAGACAGTAAAGCCTATAAACTTGCGATTGGAGTTCCAGTATATACATCTTCATTCAAAACATATGCTGAAATTGGTATATTACCTTTTGAAGAAAATATGAAACTTGCATCATCTAAATATGTCCTAAGAGTACATCAGTTCCAAATTAAAAATTATGATGAAGTGTGCGTAAAATCAGACACGGATTTTCCCAAAAGAGCAAAGTCGGTTGCCCTCTTTAGAAACAATAGGCACTTTCACTTATGACATTTTTCAAGAGTCAGGAATCAATAAGAAAGATAATCATCTCGTGTACTGTTCACTGCAGTCCCTAAATGGGAACTACTATCAGCCTATTTCGATACTAATTATACAAATATAAAGAAAAATGATGGTCCCACTTTATCTGCTTCTGTAAAAGCTCATATTTTTGAGCACTACCCGGACCATCTAAAAATTTAAACACTGATGGCTCTAAGCTAGATAATGACATGGTTGGAGCTGCATTTGTAATCCCAGCTTTAAAAGCAGAAAAGGCTTACCATCTTGGAAAACATTTTCAATATTTACAGCAGAACTTATTGCTATTTTGATGGGTTGAATTTTCTGCTTGATCTTCCTTTTAGTCTAGTTCAGGTATTATTTTTGGTTGATTCTAAATCTGTTTTAGACGCGCTACAGTCTTATAATCTAAAAGTAAGAGGTGATATTATTGCAGAAATTTGTCATACAATCCATTATTTGTCACTGCGCGGAACTAGTATATCATTCTCTTGGGTTCCATCACATTGTAATATTTTTTGGTAATGAATGGGCGGACAGAACAGCTAAAAGGGGTGCAATGAACATTAAAAATTCTGTATGTGTTAAAATTCCTTTATCTTTATCTGAAAGTTATTCCTTAATAACGAAAACTTGTTGGAATCATGTGAAGGAACTATTAGGAGGTTCTTTTGTAAATTTCACTGAAAAGAGGAATATTTTCAAAGTCAAACATATGCATTCCTGCAATGGTGAGCTCATGTGTGAAAACCGAACACTGTCATCCCTGGTCTACAGATTCAGACTGAAAATGCTCTCAGATGCAATTCAACAGTCATGTTAAGTGCGTCTGCGGTGAGGAAATAACACCTGTCCATGTTATTCTACACTGTCAGCATTTGAAATCATTTTTTACCCCCTTCGATTTGTGATTCAACGGTTTCAGATTCATCTTTTAAGAATATTTTATTGAACGATTTGCTTATGCTGGATGTTTAAAGGCTTAAAACGGAGCCCAGTTGGCTCATTGATTTAATGTTTACAAAAGTTTTGAGTATGTTATTGTATATTATTGTTGTTAAGATTTCATTTTTGAAGGGAAATGGTAGGGAGGTTCAGAGATAGGAAGACGGGAGGTTTTTTTTTTTTTTTTTTTTTTTTCGTCTAATATCACAGCATTGTGAAAAGACGTTAAAGAGGAAGAAGACGAACACACACACCACACCACACAAACCCCACACACACACACACACCACACACCACACAACCACACACACACCCCACAACACACACACACACACAACACACACACAACACACACACACACCACACACCACACACACACACACACACACACACACACACACACACACACACACACACACACACACACACCCACCACACACAAAACACACACACACACACAAACAAAACAACAACACAAAAACAACAACAACAACAACAACAACAAACAACAACAACACACACACACACACAAAACACACCCCACACCCACACACACACACACCACACACACACAACTCGTTATATGCATAACAATGGTGTGAGGAGTCGAAGATGGAAACGGAGGGGGGGGGGGCGGATGAGGTTTAGGGAGGCAGAGGGGGGCGGGGGCGGGGGCTGGGGGGGGGGGGGTCAGGGGAAGAGAGGTAAGGGTGGAGGAGGAAAGCCAACGTCAACCGGTCAGCACAAAGCACCAGCCCGAACTAGTTATTGCGAACCCACGGACCGAACCCAAAAGCTTACCCCCCCCCCCCCCCCCCATCCCCACCACCACCACCACCATTTTCCCCACGGAATCTCCTCTTCCTCAGAACCGAAGCGTAATCAAGTCCGATTCCCCCGGCACCCACGACAACTACAACGAGATGGACTTGCAGCAGGCTGCATCACTCTAATGAGACAAAACTAAACCGATAGAGAGGGCGCTCTTCCCTCCGCTGTCCCCGAGCAGAAGAGATTCATCCCGTTAGCTGGACAGTGGGAGGACGCATAATGAACCCACTCCGTGGAGGAGGAGAAGAAGGCATCAGCGCACACGCACCTGAAGAACTCTGTAGTTTGCAGGGTCTGCTCCGGCGAGTTGCCTGGTATTGATTGCTCCTGATTGTGGTTACTGGATACCCTGCGATACAAAGGAATAGGTGTGTGGTTATGTAAAGGGTGGATCGGTGTAACGTGTGGTGTGAACTCCATGTTAGAAACGAAAAAAGCGAAATCATTGAACTACCATGTTAGAAAACGAAACAAACCGAAATCATTGAACTACCATGTTAGAAAACGAAACAAAGCGAAATCATTTCTCGCATAGCGATTGCTTCATCCACATTCACGTGAGATTCTCAGCGCAAGAGCATCGCCAGTCGTAGCCAGAACATGTCAGACGTAGGACAGCAAAACGATTGTCTGTTACCAGAACCGAATGATTAGGTGTGCACACGTACATTTCATCAGAGGTAACAGGGAACATCAGGTCAGTCATACCTGTTCTCCTTTTTGTAGAACAGGGAGTACTTTACAATGGAAACGAAGAAATGCTGTCTGTGTGTCTGTTTGTCTGTGTGTCTGTCCGTGGTTAATATGTATTCCACTCGCTCCAGACAAAACTTCTGGCCGATCTTTCTGAAAATGTGTAGGTATGTTCATTATGGGTCACGGATGATGCCCGATGTTTATTTTACCTTTAACAGAATAGCCGTTACTAACGGCTATAACGGCCCCAAACGGTTTTTCTTCATTATGGAATCTCAGTGAGGAAATACATATGACGCATGTTTGATTTTGACGTCAAATACATCATGGCGCATGTTTCATTGTGACGCTTTTTCAAAAAGATAAAAAAAACGAGAGTACGTTTATATGCTTTGCATTTTG
>CM031626.1:34612171-34614671 GCA_018398815.1 Conus ventricosus | reverse complement strand
AGCTAGAGTCAAATGATGGGTCAAGCAAATAGAGCTAGAGTCAAATGATGGGTCAAGCAAATAGAGCTAGAGTCAAATGATGGGTCAAGCAAATAGAGCTAGAGTCAAATATTTGAATGAAAGCGCACGCTAGGGTAACGATCGGGATACCGACCGTCTGTATTTCAGGGCACCGTTTCACATCCATGCGTTGGCATGTTCTCTCTCTGATGGGACTGTTAGTCCACGTGCTTAGTGGACCCAGACAGACCAAGCCGTGCAATGCCAGGCCGGCTGTGCCCCATCCAGTTGTCTGGGGCCATGGAAGCGTGCACATTAGAACCGGATAGAGCCGGTTGTAGTGTCACACAAATTTTGTAGAAAATATATGACTAGTGATTCTAAAGTTGAAGATTTGTTTTGTCACTTTGTTCATTTGGTGGAAGAAAGAAGATGACAGTGTTACTACTCTCCTTTTTCCCCCACTTCTCTTGCTATGTTGCCCAAGCAGCAGAGAGAAAACCTGTTGGCATGCTTCTTGTCACTTTTTGTGTCAATACATGATCTCAGCTTCATGGCAGCGATGAGTTTTTCGTCGTCCATGTTGAAAAAAAAAAGTGTAAACATTTGGAGGAATTCGGTGTTAAAATTCAGAGGAGTTCAGTTTCCTTAACCCAGACTGCCGGGGAAAGTACGGCTTGCACGAGCGGAAAATCACGACTTTGATCACACGGGTCAGACCGAGTGCACTAGGCCTGTGCACGGCTTTAGTCGTCGCCATTAAGTTGGAAAAGACATGAACCGGTGCAGTTTTGTTGTTGTTGTTTGTTGTTGTTGTTGTTGTTGTTGTTGTTGTTGTTGTTGTTTTCTTCTCCACGACGGGTGGCGCACTGCCGGTGCCGGGTCTGCTACACACACAACCTTAAGCAGCTGACCTGGTGTAGCACAATGATTATTGCTCCGAGTGTTAGCAGCTGACCTGGTGTAGCACAATGATTAGTGCTCTGAGTGTTAGCAGCTGACCTGGTGTAGCACAATGATTATTGCTCCGAGTGTTAGCAGCTGACCTGGTGTAGCACAATGATTAGTGCTCTGAGTGTTAGCAGCTGACCTGGTGTAGCACAATGATTATTGCTCCGAGTGTTAGCAGCTGACCTGGTGTAGCACAATGATTATTGCTCTGAGTGTTAGCAGCTGACCTGGTGTAGCACAATAATTATTGCTCTGAGTGTTAGCAGCTGACCTGGTGTAGCACAATGATTATTGCTCTGAGTGTTAGCAGCTGACCTGGTGTAGCACAATAATTATTGCTCTGAGTGTTAAGCAGCTGACCTGGTGTAGCACAATAATTATTGCTCTGAGTGTGCGTACCAGCGGCATCTGTATCATGTAAGCTAAAACACGTTTGGAATTCAGGCGCCTACGTGGCGACATGATTGAAACTGAAAAACTTACACATGGATTTTATGACATTAAAACCACTGGCACATTATTTCAGTTGAATGCAGAATCTACTACTAGAGGGCACCTGTTCAAACTAACAAAAATATTTTACTGAAACTTCAAAAGCAGCAAATGTTTTCACTAACAGAATTGGTAATACTTTGAATAACTTGCCAGTCAATGTTGTTAGAGCAGAGACTGTTAACACTTTCAAACATTGTCTTGATAAACACTGGATACACCTTACGTTTCAAACAAACATTGACTTGCGTTTTTAAAAACCACGCATGTGCTTTATAAAACTTCGAGAATAAGACCAGAATAGTTCTCGCTAAAACCATAAAATTATCTACATTGAGCAGGCTACAGGCTGAAAATGCCTAATATGCCAGCGATATGATTTGATTTGATATGAGATGAACAGGAGGTGTCATTCTCACTGGACGTAAGGTCTAACGCAGACTATCTTTCATACGGATTTCCCAACGTTGTCTTTTATGGCATAACATAGCCTGTCAAAGTGTTTGGAATTTTGTCGAAGGATCGGGAACCATGACAAAGCATAGCCAAGCAAACCGCTCGGAGCTTTCAAGAAACAGTTTCTGGATGGTCTAGCATTTTCAGCACTTTCCGGAACTCTAAAGAATGATGTGATTGGTGACGTGGTGTGTGCTTGCGTCATTTGGTGAAACCAACGTCACGTAAAAATTCCACATAGCTGAACGAAAGCCAAAATATACAGATCTGAATCAACAAACTGGTGATGAGTAAGGTTGATCTGTTCGTAAACAGCTGCATGAAGTGGATAATTGTACTCCTTGGGTACAGTATTTTTGTGTGTGATAAACGCCATCATCATCATCATCATCATCATCATCAAAACAAAGATGAAAATGCGTCCAAGCCCGTTGAGCTCACGATACGAACAAAACAAACAAACAAAAACCTCCAAACCTTCACACGTGTTCCTGCCGACCTACATGTTTACTCTCACTCCCACCGCGTACAAACCGCACGATGTTCTATAACAGTCAAAAGCCGTGAACTTGGCGTGGACATCACAAATAGCCACCTTCCT
>CM031626.1:34594671-34599671 GCA_018398815.1 Conus ventricosus | reverse complement strand
AAGCGCCAGCTGGCAGCTCTTCAGTCGGCACTACCCAGGTAGGCAGCCCGTTGTGTAAACGAGTGTTGATTGTAAAGCGCTTAGAGCTTGGCCTCTAGCCGAGAATAGGCGCTATATAAGTATTCATTATTTTTATTATTATTCATAGAAAACCTCCAGGTAAGATATGGTAAGAAAGAAGAAAAAAAAGGCAAAACAAAAATCAATAATTCTACTGATAATTTTTTTTTCCAAATCGATTCCACGAAAAGATTAACTCTTGTGTTTCATTTTCATTTCTTTTCAAGAGCTTTCTTTTTAACCTATTATGGACTAAGGACCACTCAGTTTACCTTTTGGTGTGATGTCAGAGTTAAACATAAAGGCAAGGAATGGCCCATGATAGGCATAGACAACTTCCAGATGAGATCTAGTGAAAAGAAATGAACAAAGGAAAAACGAAGATCGATAATTCTACTGATGAATATAGTAATATTCTAAATCGATTTACACAAAACGATTCACTCTTGTTTTCTTTTTTCTTTTCAAGAAATTTGTTTCCTAATATCAACAAGGGGCACTTTTGTGACGTCAGTGTTGCATATAAAGGCAATAAATAGCGTATGATAGGCATGGAAAACCTCCAGGTAAGGCACAGTTTAAAAAAAAAAAAGAAAAAAAAAAGGAAAGACAGAGTTTAATTAAGTACACCACTGATTAAGATATACTATGACTCGAATTAATCAAGAACATTAACTCTTGTCTTTTTTTTTTCTTTTCAGAGACGTTTTCTCTTTTATATTAGAAATACTCTATTCATCTTTTTCCAAAGGGCCACCGGCACAATAATATGTTATGTAATTCCACCTCCAGTTGTGTGGTTACACAAAATGTTTTGTTGTTGTTGTTGACAATGCTATCAACCCTCACCGCCTCTGTTCCACTCCCCACTCCACAGTTCATACTGGACTCAGCCATGTTAGTCGCCACAGTGCGAGGAAGCCAAAGACAGGACTCATCACATCCATTGGGGGCACGGAGTGGAATCATTCTGCAGACAGCGTGGACAAAGAGAAAGATGACAACCACGCTTTGCTCACTGAATTAGATGTGGACCACCTGCAAGAACATGGCACCACGAAACTTGCCAAAGAGAAGAACATGGCACCACGAAACTTGCCAAAGGAGAAGAACATAGCACCACGAAACCTGCCAATGAGAAGAACATGGCACAAGAAACTTGCCAACGAGAAGAATATGGCACCATGAAACTTGTCAAAGAGACCATGGCACCACGAAACTTGCCAAAGAGAACATGGCACCACGAGACTTGCCAAAGAGAAGAACATGGCACCACGAAACTTGCCAAAGAGAAGAACATGGCACCACGAAACTTGCCAAAAGAGAAGAACATGGCACCACGAAACTTGCCAAAGAGAAGAACATGGCACCACGAAACTTGCCAAAGAGAACATGGCACACGAAACTTGTCAAAGACAAGAACATGGCACCACGAAACTTGTCAAAGAGAAGAACATGGCACCACGAAACTTGTCAAAGAGAACATGGCACCACGAGACTTGCCAAAGAGAAGAACATGGCACACGAAACTTGCCAAAGAGAACATGGCACCACGAAACCTGCCAACGAGAAGAACATGGCACCACGAAACTTGCCAAAGAGAATATGGCACCACGAAACCTGCCAACGAGAAGAACATGGCACCACGAAACTTGCCAAAGAGAGCATGGCACCACGAAACTTGCCAAAGAGAACATGGCACCACGAAACTCGCCAAAGACAAGAACATAGCACCACGAAACTTGCCAAAGACAAGAACAAAGCAACACGAAACTTGCCAAAGAGAACATGGCAACACGAAACTTGCCAAAGAGAAGAAATGGCACCACGAAACTTGCCAAAGAGAACATGGCACCACGAAACTTGCCAATGAGAAAAACATAGCACCACGAAACTTGCCAAAGAGAACATGGCACCACGAAACTTGCAAAGAGAACATGGCACACGAAACTTGCCAAAGAGAACATGGCACCACGAAACTTGCCAAAGAGAACATGGCACCACGAAACTTGCCAAAGAGAAGAACATGGCACCACGAAACTTGTCAAAGAGAAGAGAACATGGCACCACGAAACATGCCAAAGAGAAGACAACATGGCACCACGAAACTTGCCAAAGAGAAGAACATGGCACCACGAAACTTGCCAAAGAGAAGAACATGGCACCACGAAACTTCCCAAAGAGAACATGGCACCACGAAACTTGTCAAAGAGAACATGGCACCACGAAACTTGCCAAAGAGAAGAACATGGCACCACGAAACTTGCAAACGAGAAGAACATGGCACCACGAAACTTGCAAACGAGAAAAACATGGCACCACGAAACTTGCCAACGAGAAGAACATGGCACTAAGAAACTTGCCAACGAGAAGAACATGGCACCACGAAACTTGTCAAAGAGAACATGGCACCACGACACTTGCCAAAGAGAACATGGCACCACGAGACTTGCCAAAGAGAAGAACATGGCACCACGAAACTTGCCAAAGAGAAGAACATGGCACACGAAACTTGCCAAAAGAGAAGAACATGGCACCACGAAACTTGCCAAAGAGAAGAACATGGCACCACGAAACTTGCCAAAGAGAACATGCACACGAAACTTGTCAAAGACAAGAACATGGCACCACGAAACCTGTCAAAGAGAAGAACATGGCACCACGAAACTTGTCAAAGATAACATGGCACACGAGACTTGCCAAAGAGAAGAACATGGCACCACGAAACTTGCCAAAGAGAACATGGCACCACGAAACCTGCCAACGAGAAGAATATGGCACCACGAAACTTGCCAAAGAGAATATGGCCCCACGAAACCTGCCAACGAGAAGAACGTGGCACCACGAAAACTTGCCAAAGAGAGCATGGCACCACGAAACTTGCCAAAGAGAACATGGCACCACGAAACTTGCCAAAGACAAGAACATGGCACCACGAAACTTGCCAAAAGAGAAGAACATGGCACCACGAAACTTGCCAAAGAGAAGAACATGGCACCACGAAACTTCCCAAAGACAAGAACATGGCACACGAAACTTGCCAAAAGAGAAGAACATGGCACCACGAAACTTGCCAAAGAGAAGAACATGGCACCACGAAACTTGCCAAAGAGAACATGGCACCACGAAACTTGTCAAAGACAAGAACATGACACACGAAACTTGTCAAAGAGAAGAACATGGCACCACGAAACTTGTCAAAGAGAACATGGCCCCACGAGACTTGCCAAAGAGAAGAACATGGCACCACGAAACTTGCCAAAGAGAACATGGCACCACGAAACCTGACAACGAGAAGAACATGGCACCACGAAACTTGCCAAAGAGAATATGGCACCACGAAACTGCCAACGAGAAGAACATGGCACCACGAAACTTGCCAAAGAGAGCATGGCACCACGAAACTTGCCAAGAGAACATGGCACCACGAAACTTGCCAAAGACAAGAACATGGCACCACGAAACTTGCCAAAAGAGAAGACCAGGGCACCACGAAACTTGCCAAAGAGAAGAACATGGCACCACGAAACTTGCCAAAGAGAACATGGCACCACGAAACTTGCCAAAGAGAACATGGCACCACGAAACTTGCCAAAGAGAAGAACATGGCACCACAAAACTTGCCAAAGAGAACATGGCACCACGAAACTTGCAAAGAGAAGAACATGGCACCACAAAACTTGCCAAAGAGAACATGGCACCACGAAACTTGTCAAAGACAAGAACATGGCACCACGAAACTTGCCAAAGAGAACATGGCACCACGAAACTTGCCAAAGAGAAGAACATGGCACCACGAAACTTGCCAAAGAGAACATGGCACCACGAAACTTGTCAAAGACAAGAACATGGCACCATGAAACTTGCCAAAGACAAGAACATGGCACCACGAAACTTGCCAAAGAGAACATGGAACCACGAAACTTGCCAAAGAGAACATGGCACCACGAAACTTGCCAAAGAGAACATGGCACCACGAAACTTGTCAAAGAGAACATGGCACCACGAAACTTGCCCAAGAGAACATGGCACCACGAAACTTGCCAAAGACAAGAACATAGCACCACGAAACTTGCCAAAGACAAGAACATAGCAACACGAAACTTGCCAAAGAGAACATGGCACCACGAAACTTGCCAAAGAGAACATGGCACCACGAAACTTGCCAAAGAGAAGAACATGGCACCACGAAACTTGTCAAAGAGAAGAGAACATGGCACCACGAAACTTGCCAAAGAGAAGAGAACATGGCACCACGAAACTTGCCAAAGAGAAGAACATGGCACCACGAAACTTGCCAAAGAGAACATGGCACCACGAAACTTGTCAAAGAGAACATGGCCCCACGAAACTTGTCAAAGAGAAGAACATTGCACCACGAAACTTGTCAAAGAGAAGAACATGGCACCACGAAACTTGCCAAAGAGAACATGGCACCACGAAACTTGCAAAAGAGAACATGGCACCACGAAACTTGCCAAAGAGAACATGGCACCACGAAACTTGCCAAAGAGAGCATGGCACCACGAAACTTGCCAAAGAGAAGAACATAGCACCACGAAACTTGCCAAAGAGAAGAACATGGCACCACGAAACTTGCCAAAGAGAACATGGCACCACGAAACTTGCCAAAGAGAAGAAGTTTGATGCAATTGAGTCGAGCTGCCTTTGAAAGACCTGAAACATAAAAGTAGTGCCACATCGTCACCATCAAGGAAGTCAGAAAACGTTCTAATCAAAGTCCAGAACCCTTCCAGCAAAAGGCACTTGAACTGGTCGAGCCTTGTACATCGTCTTCTCATGCATAGCAGACAGGCCACACACCACGACTAGGGTTTTGCTCTGACACAGAATATAATCACGTAAGCGTTTTGAGGCCTACCATGAATTTGAGCCAGCATTTAATGTTAAATTGATAATTCATCGAAAGAACAACTCTC
>CM031626.1:34577171-34587171 GCA_018398815.1 Conus ventricosus | reverse complement strand
AAACCAAGACAGCCAGAGTTCAATTACTATATAAGACAGCCAGAGTTCAATTACTGCTTAAGACAGCCAGAGTTCAATTTCTATATAAGGCAGCCAGAGTTCAATTACAATATATGACAGCCAGAGTTCAATTACTATATAAGACAGCCAGAGTTCAATTAGTATATAAGACAGCCAGCCAGAGTTCAGTTACTATATAAGACAGCCAGAGTTCAATTACTGCTTAAGACAGCCAGAGTTGAATTACCATACAAGGCAGCCAGAGCTGAAATACTATATAAGACACCCAGAGTTCAGTTACTATATAAGACAGCCAGAGTTCAATTACTATATAAGACAGCCAGAGTTCAATTACTATATAAGACAGCCAAGGTTCAATGACCACTCGAGACAGCCAGGGATCAATTATAGCATAAGACAGCAAGGCTTCTATGACAGCTTGAAACAGCCAAGGTTCAATTACAGCTCTAAGAGATCAAGGGTTCAAGCACCAACGGAGACAGCCACGACGCCATCACAGCTGAAGACAGCCAGGATTCAACTGCAGATGGGAACCGCCTGGGTTTCAATCACAGCTTAAGAAAGCCAGGATTCAATGACTGCTTCAGACAGCTTGGAGAAGTCCTTTCAGGTCAACGCCAGGAGACTCCAGTTCGAAATCCAAGCCAGATAATGGCGCTGAAAGTGCTGGGGGCTCTCCCTCCCATCCTGACCATTTCTCTTGTTGTTCTCCCAAATCAATGCCAGTTTGCACCAAGGGAGGGTCTGTTCTCTTTGCTTTTGAAGGACCATGATGGCAATGATGGTTGTTATTCTGATCCTTCCTGAGGGTATGGTGGTTTTATTGGCAAATTAGAGGCAGAGGAAACGGGTCATTTCTCTCGTCGTTCCTTTCCAGTTCATTAGCTGTGTTGAGGTGTATTTGAAAGGCACAGAGAGAGAGAGAGAGAGAGAGAGAGAGAGAGAGAGAGAGAGAGAGAAAGAGAGAGAGAGAGAGAAATAGAGAGAGAGAGAAATAGAGAGAGAGAGAGACAGAGACAGAGACAGAGAGAGAGAGAGAGAAAGAAAGAGAGTCGTTTGCTTTCAATCCATCTCATTTTCTTTCGTGTCCTGTTCAAAGACAAGAAAAGTCAAAGACGGAAATGGTTGTATTGAAAAGTTTGTGTTTTTAAGACTTTTTCGAATAAAATAAAGTTTTGTGAATTAACAAACGCATATGATGCACATACGAAAAGGGAAAGCAACTTCACACTGTGAGGAAGAGAGAGAGAGAGAGAGATAGAGAGGGGAGAGAGAGAGAGAGAGAGAGAGAGAGAGAGAGAGAGAGAGACTCAAGTAGTTTATTCATAAAGGCCTTAGCCCCTTAGAATGGGGATATACAATGTGATTCATGTCGCAGATTGACACTGACTTGATCATGTTACATAAACACTTCGCCTCTGAAATGCTTTATATAGATAAATAGCCAACTGTTTAACTGTATTCTCATTTGATGATGACATTAACAAAACTAATTTTAAAAAACAAGGATTCTTGAAATATTTTTGTGGTAGGAATTGGTCTCTGAGGTCTTGTAATACTGGACAAGTTAATACAAAATGGATTTCATCTTCTTTCGAATTTCGACACAATGGACAAATCAGACTTGTATCACGTGACTACCTGTAGCGAAAATAATGAGAAGCAATATCAGACACACCAAATCTGAACTTAGTCATGATACGTTTTATATATTTGTCTATTTTCATTGACATATAAACAGGTATACAGCGTAAATGACTAAACGCTCTATAAAATTCAAATCTGGTACTGTTCTGCACATGTGAATTCCAGTTTTGCCAACTACAATCAATTAATCTTTCTCGGAATACCCGAATAAAAACATTTATATCACCAACACCTTGGTTCATCCATACAAAACCGAAACCATACGCATACAATTTCATCCGCACATTTGTCACCCAGTTTTTCTTTCCTCTATTATCCAAGTCTAACAACATTCTATACGCTTTGAGTGGCAATCTGTGATCCTCCATCTGAACAATTTTTAACCAATATCGAACACATTTCACAACAGAATTCAAATACATGGGATATCTAGACGTTTCACCATATACCAAATCATTTGGCGTTTGCAACGATACCCCCAGAAACTTCTTTAGAGCAAAAAGATGGATTTTTTCACAGTGCACAGCAGCAGCATCAAGGCCCCAGAGGAGAGAGAGAGAGAGAGAGAGAGAAGAGAGAGAGAGAGAGGAGGAGAGAGAGAGAGAGAGAGAGAGGCGGGGACAACACACACACACACACACACACACACACACACACACACACACACACACACACACACACACGATATCATCCTTCATACTAACGAGAGTTTGGGCAACAAAGTCGCCTAGGCCTAGCATTACTTACTTTGCACGCACTCTCTGACTTCAAAGGCAGCGTGTGAAGATCTGTACCTGCTATTGTAACAAGGTGGCAAATATATTTTTTAAGGAAAAAAAAAAATCTGAAATGAGACACAGAACAGTGAACAGTAAATAACGGGCAAGCAGGGTCACTCTTGCTCTCATGATGAAATAGATACAGACCCATAACTCCAAACGCATATGAACATGTATTCAAGACTGGCACAGCGTTTTCGATCTTGACTATAGTCCAACAAACACACAGACGAAAGCAACATTCCTTTGGAGTTATAGCCCTTTAGTTGTGACATCATAGGAGCAAGTGTTACCTCTTCTTGTTCGTTATTCCATTTTTAAGGACGTTAGAGAGGAAAGACACAGTAGAGGGGGTGAATTGATAAGGATGGCTTTATGCGAAGAAATCTAAGGGTTATTTTCTGGACATTTTTGATGACATGTTCTTTTTGGGATCCTAAAAAAAAAAAAAGGTCAGGGACGTTGGAGGTGGGATGGAGGAATGAAAAGAAAATGCAGCTGTAAAAAAAAATAAATAAAAAAAATAAAAATAAAAAAACCGGTTTCTGCTTCTCCATCACCAGTTCATTTGCTTCCATCAAAAGTCGATACAAGAGTGCATTCACAGACACGAAATGCACGTTTTGTGTTTGTTCTTGCATTTGACGACAGGGTTTGTGAGTTCCTGTTGATTTTGCAAAACAAATTTAAAAAAAAAAAGCACTGATGCATTGCTTTGGCTCATCTGCAGTCGTTAGCAGATTGTATTATTTTTTTAAATCAGCCTGATCCAATGCACACGCAGTGAAAGTTGACACTTGCTTTTGTTCCACTTTCTTGTCTTTTATTTCTGCCCTTCAAGGCAAAGCATCCGAAAGGGCAGAACCGAGTTAATTTGCCGAACTGCTTTTCTGAAGAGTTTTTTGTTTGTTTGTTTGTTTGTTTGTTTGTTTCTTTTTTGTTTGTTTTTTTTAACACAAAGGACAAACAGAGAGTGAAAGAAAGAAAGAAAGCAGAAAAGAAAGAGGGAAGGGAAGAAATCTCTGTCTGTCTGTCTGTCTGTCTGTCTGTCTGTCTGTCTCTCTCTCTCTCTCTCTCTCTCTCTCTCTCTCTCTCTCTCTCTCTCTCTCTCTCTTTCTCTCTCTCTCTCTCTCTCTCTCTCTCTCTCTCTCTCTTTCTGTTTCACACACACACACACACACACACACACACACACACACACACACACACACACACACACACACACACTTGTACCCACGCACGCACGCACGCGGGCACACACACACACACACACACACACACACACACACACACACACACACACACACACACACACACACAACTTGGCAACTAAGAACAAACATTTTGTCATATAAAATTCAGAAAACGTTATCCTTTTGGTTAACAACACATTTTGAGGGAGATGGGGGGGGGGGGGGGGTGAAAATGGAAATCTACATGAACAAAGAAACTAATATCCCAGGAAACCAAACCAGACAAACATTCAGCGGAAGAAAACTCACACATAATTGCCCTTGATCTGAGTGATAACTTTGTTAGCAAACACGGTCAGAATGGAACCCAAGCCAGCGTTTTTTCATTTTGGTTGTCCTTCCCGTGAACGTCTTGACCACATTCATTTCACTTTTCATTGTTGTTGGTGTCCTTTGCATTATTTATGACTTTAAAGAACTGCTGCTGATCTTGCGAAACGGAGGGCAAGAAAAATTGCAGAAATAGTTGCACTGCTGTGTGTGTTGCTGGGAAGGAAGCCTGCAACATTGTAGAGAAAAAAAAGACAACGGAAGCTTCTTTTCCATTCTAAAACAAGTCAATCCTTTTGATGTCACATGGAAAGACATTGGAGGGCTATGAACATTTGGCGTTTAGATTATATTCAAAGAAGTCCCTCTACCGAATGTTGCCTGGAAATCTTTTGCGTGTGTAGTGTGAAACTTATACTTTAAACACTACTTTTTCTAAGAACTAATACGACGATGACTTCCAGTGGAAGTCGTAGAAAACATTGTTGCTAATTTGGGAGCCAACATTTTTGTTTCTCGGAATTAAAAAAAAATCAAAATTTTCGATTTGAAGAGTCGTCAGTGGTCTTCACCATTGTCACACCTATGTCGTTTTTTTGTAACCTTTTCCCATCACCCCCAAAACCCGCTAATCTATTCCCACACCACCTCGCCCCCTACACCTATCCCCTCTATCTCACTTCCCAAAACCCGCTAATCTATTCCCATACCACCTCGCCCCCTACACCTGTCCCCTCTATCTCACTTCCCAAAACCCGCTAATCTATTCCCATACCACCTCGCCCCTACACCTGTCCCCTCTATCTCACTTCCCAAAACCGCTAATCTATTCCCATACCACCTCGCCCCCTACACCTGTCCCCTCTATCTCACTTCCCAAAACCCGCTAATCTATTCCCATACCACCTCGCCCCTACACCTGTCCCCTCTATCTCACTTCCCAAAACCCGCTAATCTATTCCCATACCACCTCGCCCCCTACACCTCTCCCTCTATCTCACTTCCCAAAACCCGCTAATCTATTCCCATACCACCTCGCCCCCTACACCTGCCCCCTCTATCTCACTTCCCAAAACCCGCTAATCTATTCCCATACCACCTCGCCCCCTACACCTGTCCCCTCTATCTCACTTCCCAAAACCCGCTAATCTATTCCCATACCACCTCGCCCCCTACACCTCTCCCTCTATCTCACTTCCCAAAACCCGCTAATCTATTCCCATACCACCTCGCCCCTACACCTGTCCCCTCTATCTCACTTCCCAAAACCCGCTAATCTATTCCCATACCACCTCGCCCCCTACACCTGTCCCTCTATCTCACTTCCCAAAACCCGCTAATCTATTCCCATACCACCTCGCCCCTACACCTGTCCCCTCTATCTCACTTCCCAAAACCGCTAATCTATTCCCATACCCCTACACCTGTCCCCTACACCTGTCCCTACACCTGTCCCCTACACCTCTCCCCTACACCTCTCCCCTCTATCTCACCTCCCCTTTTCGTGTTGCTCTCTTTGGTTTTGGTCTTGGATATTTTTCATCTTTTCATTCTGACTGGCCTTCAGACTATACAAGGATATTTCATTTGACTCAAAATCTAAAATCATCAACGTAAATACACAGACTGTGACCAAATAAACAACCAACTTTCTTGACAAGAGAATCCAACTGGCAAAAGTTTGTCTGCTGTCGTGTTACCATAAAACCACTAAAAGCTGATCCGTTCTCTTCTAGGATTTGACAAGGCAGACCCATGTATCACACATCAGGAGATCATTTGCAACGAAGGGGACTTTCTTTCTTTCTTTCTTTCTTTCTGCGTACGCAGGCTGATACTCCTGCGGATACTGCCTGTATAGACAGGCAGTGGAGTTTTGTGTGTATGACCTTTTTTTATCCCGCCATTAAGGCAGCCATACTCCATCTTCGGGGAGGTGCATGCTATGTGTAACGTGCCATCCATACCAACGGCCAAACTGGCCTTCTCTTCCGAAAGTTGCTGATGGGATTTTACGTGTGTGCTAGATGTTGTGCGTGCGTTCACACACGGAACCTCGGTTTATAGTCTCATTCGAAGGACTGTAGGGGAATGGAGTCAGAACCAATGCTAATTCTGAGGGAAAATCCCCCTGTACCGAAATTCGAACAAGCAACCCCAGGATCACGAGTCCGGCGTTGTACCAACTGAGCTATTCCGGCCCCCAAAGAGTCAACGAAGGGGAGGAAAGGGAGGCCTGAAGAAGTGTGTGGGATTGAAAGAAAGACAAACAGTGCGATCCTTTCTTGCCCTGTGAAAACAAACTGATGGAACAAATAGTTCCCTCCGACCTTTTAAACTATACTGTTGCTTTCAGAAGGTGACCCACATTAGAGGGACCCTTGTGTTTCATTTGGCAGGAATTCGTTTTTCCTTCTCAAATTGTTTTTTTCAAACTTTTTTTTTTTCATTGGTGACCTAGAACACATTAACCTCTCTCTTGCACAAATTCAGTGACAAAAGTATTCTAATACAAAAATGATTATTTTTGTTGAAAGGCCATTTTAGGGACTTCTTTGACAAAGCAAAGTTTTGTGTACTAACACATAAATATACATCCATGAAAATAAAGAAAAGAAAAGCAGCCTTTTGTATGGAAACACGCAGGCATGCACAACACACACACACACACACACACACACACACACACACACACACGCACACACACACACACAAATACAGAGAGAGAGAGAGAGAGAGAGAGAGAGAGAGAGAGAGAGAGAGAGAGAGAGAGAGAGAGAGACGCACACATGTGTCGTTGTCCATGATAAAAATATCACCTTGGTCCACAAACCATGCACCGTCTTCCTCACTTTGCACGCGTTCTCTGACCTCAAGGGTCAGCATGTGACTGTCTCTTCCTGTCCTCATAGCAAGATGGCCTTTGGGCACAACAAGTAGTCTCTGACCTCAAGGGTCAGCACGTGACTGTCTCCCTGCCCTCATAGCAATATGGCCTTTGGGCACAACAAGTAGTCTCTGACCTCAAGGGTCAGCACGTGACTGTCTCTTCCTGTCCTCATAGCAAGATGGCCTTTGGGCACAACAAGTAGTCTCTGACCTCAAGGGTCAGCACATGACTGTCTCTTCCTGTCCTCATAGCAAGATGGCCTTTGTGCACAAGTAGTCGCCACACCCTTCCACCTGTCAGATCCATCAACGCAGACTATAGCATCAAACGCCAGGACATTCATTTTAAGGAAGCTAGTTGTATAAGAAAAGGACGGTTGAAGAAGTGGATGGGTAAAGATAGCTGTATATGAAGAATGAAGTTCGTTTATTTTCTGGTCATTTTCAACAAATGTTATTTTGGATTTAAGGAAAAAAGTGAGGGGGCGTGCGGCATTTATATGAACTCGTATCAGAAAAAAAAGAAAAAAAGATGCAAAGCATATAAACGTATCCCAATTTATCTTGAATACGCGTGCACATGTCAAGAGCATGTTTACTATGGAAATACCCATGATCTACCAGTCAGTTATTAGATCTAAAGCTATTTTAAAATCCGTCAAATACAGTACTTTCATAGATATTTGTCAAATAAAAAAAAACGTCACAATCAAACATGCGTCATAATGTCTTTCGTCACTGAGATATTCCATAAAGAAGAAAAACCGTTTGGGGCCGTTAAAGTCGTTAGTAAGGGTTATTCCGGTGAAATAAAACGTCGCGCATCATTCGTGATCCATAATGAACATACCTACAAATTTTCAGAAAGATCGGCGCAGACGTTTTGTCTGGAGCGAGTGGAACACATTTTGACCACGGACAGGCAGACATACAGACAGCATTTCTTCGTTCCCATTACAAAGTACTCCCTGTTCTTTAAGAACTGGGAGTACAAAAAAGAACCGAGTTCTCTTTTTCATTACCAGTTCATTTGCTGCTGCCAGAGGTCGATACCAGAGCAACTTCACAGACAAGAAATGGCGTGTTTTGTTTTGTTCTTGTGTTTGACGACAGGGGTTGGGTGTGCCTGTTGATTTTGCCGAACAAAATGCAGAGAAAACACTGGTGCATTGCTCTGGCTCATTTGCAGTGGGTAGCAGGTCTTTTTCTTTCAGCAGCCTGATCCTGTGCACTCCCTATGGAGATGAACACTTGGTTTTCTTCCTGTGTTTTCTGTTCTTTCCTTACCTGAAAGGGCAAAACCACATTCATTTGGTGAATGCCTTTTTTGGAAGACTGTCTTTTTCCCCCCACAAACGAAGAGACAAACATACAAAGAAAGAAGGGAATAAAGAAAGAAGACAGGAAATCTCTCTCTCTCTCTCTCTCTCTCTCTCTCTCTCTCTCTCTCTCTCTCTCTCTCTCTCTCTCTCTCTCTCACACACACACACACACACACACACACACACACACACGCACACACACGCACGCACGCACACATGCACACGCTCGTGTTGCACCCGTCTGTGGAACGGCAATCAGGAAAGGATTCTGGCACATAAAACTGAAGATACGTTGTCCTTAATTTAACTGACTGCATAATTAACAACAAAGAGCTACTGCAAACATAGCATCTCTCACTTCGTCTTCTGCAATTGAAACCAACCAGCTGATGTCGTATCTCATCCTGCAGCAAGAGACCCTGTTTACATCTAGTTCTCCACGTGATCCTGGTGATGAAAATACTTACTGCACTCCCTACAAATCGGAAGTTTTCTCTGTCTCTTTTATGTACATATAATGAACATATCGAGTCGATTGATTCGCGGTATTCTGTATTCTTCACTGCGATTGGCAGAAACAGTTGTCGGTTTTTACATCATGCCTTTCAAATGTCAGATTCGGTGTGACACTCCAAATGCACTCCTTGCAGGAGACACTACCAGTCTCTGGCATTCAGAGATGATCTCTCTCCGCTGTTTTTTTTTCCATCAAGGATTAAAGCGATTTAATTAATAAACAACTTATTGCACGATATAGAGGCCAAATAAAGATACACGTTGGTAAATGTATTGTCTAAACGATTTAGCTTTGAATACCTCAGAGAATGAAGCTTTCTACAGGAAGGCATCTTGTGGTGTTTTAAACTAGGGTTTTCTATTGAAAACCTACAGAGTGCCCTGGTCATGTCTTGAACATGGTATTGCATATGCCAAATCTTTCTGATTAGATGTGCAGGGACCAAGCAGGGCTATGAAAAGTGAAGCTTTTAAACTACTTTCATATTAGTGCATCTGCTAAATGTTGCAAAGAAAGCTTTTGAATATAGTAATGTTAAACATACATTTGAAACATTTTACTTTCCGAGAAAAAAATAAGACAATGTCTTCCAGCGGAAGTCGTAAATGTGTTGCTGATTTGGGGTCAAATATTCTACTCTTAAATAAATGAAATGTTTGATTAAACAATTTTTTTTAAAATCGATTTAAAGACTGGCCATTAGTCTTCTACATTGCCCTATATATATATGGTTTCCTGTAACTGTTTTCTCATCAATCAAACCCCACTAATCCATTCCCAAACCACCCCATTCCTTATCCCTATCCCCTTCACCCCCTCCACCACCTCCACCACCTCCTCCACCTCCTCCTTTCGTACTGTTTGGTTGTGGTTTTCAATGGTTGCTTCTTCTGTTGATCATCATCGATCTACTGATACACAAAATAACATTTGAATTCGCTTGGAGTCTACAAATCATCGACGTAGATGTACAGACCTTTGTGACCAAGTAGCCAACCGTCCTGACCAGAGAAATCGTTTTTGCAGAAGTCTTGTCTCCTTCTTGCCACAGGACAGCCACCTTACAGCTGATCCGTTCTCCTGTGACGTCTGGTGAGGCAGATCCATACATCACAGATCAACGGATCATTTGCAATGAAGAGGGAGAAGGGGCAGGGAAGCCTGAAGAAAGGTGTGGGAAGGAAAGGGAGGCAATTAGGCTGGTCCTTTACTGAGAGCCTTGCACTTGTCTCGTTAAAAAAAAAAATCAAAGGAACAAAGACGAGTGGGGAAAGAGCCCCTAATTCTTCTCTTTCTCTTTTC
>CM031626.1:34552171-34572171 GCA_018398815.1 Conus ventricosus | reverse complement strand
ACTTGCTGAATTAAAACCGAGATCGCTTAAAATGTCTTGTTTTGTGTCACATCAGTGCCTCTTAAATTTGTATTTATTCATGTATTTGTTTGGCTAGTTGATTCCGCCTCCTCTGTTCACGCCTTTCTTTTTAGTAGACTTCTTATGGAGAAACAAATCCCGGTGAAGATACTGCTTATCTTTCCATTACCAACAGAGTTGCGTCTTCTTAGTTTATGGGTCAAACAAATCGATTTAAAGAATTAGATGTTTGATTTAAGGCACACGCCGTGACAACGATCGGCACATCGACTGCCTGCATAGCCGGCGCAGTGTTTGACATCCACGACTTGGCATTCTCTATCTCTTGACTTGGCGTTCTCTATCTCTTGACTTGGCATTCTCTATCTCTTGACTTGGCGTTCTCTATCTCTTGACTTGGCATTCTCTATCTCTTGACTTGGCCTTCTCTATCTCTTGACTTGGCATTCTCTATCTCTTCACTTGGCGTTCTCTATCTCTTGACTTGGCCTTCTCTATCTCTTGACTTGGCCTTCTCTATCTCTTGACTTGGCCTTCTCTATCTCTTGACTTGGCCTTCTCTATCTCTTGACTTGGCATTCTCTATCTCTTGACTTGGCATTCTCTATCTCTTGACTTGGCATTCTCTATCTCTTGACTTGGCCTTCTCTATCTCTTGACTTGGCATTCTCTATCTCTTCACTTGGCCTTCTCTATCTCTTCACTTGGCCTTCTCTATCTCTTGACTTGGCGTTCTCTATCTCTTGACTTGGCCTTCTCTATCTCTTGACTTGGCCTTCTCTATCTCTTGACTTGGCATTCTCTATCTCTTGACTTGGCATTCTCTATCTCTTGACTTGGCATTCTCTATCTCTTGACTTGGCATTCTCTATCTCTTGACTTGGCATTCTCTATGTCTGTATTTCACTGTGTAAGCGGACTGTTGGGGCACGCTTGCTTTGGACGTGTCCACCAAGAAGACGTTGGGGTCTCTCGCTGAACTCGAGCTCTGAGAAAAAATTACCTCCCTTGAAGATTTCTTTACATTTTATATTGGTAGCACAAACTATGGCATTTACGTTTTTTTTTCCCTTTTGTTTGTTTGTTTGTTTTGTTTGTTTTTCTATTTTCTGTTTATTTCATTTTATTTTTTTTTTGGTGGTGGTGGTGGTGGTGGGGTTTTTTTTGGTGTTCTTGTTGTTTGTTTTGTTGTTGTTGTTTTTCGTTTACGAGATCCGGCCGGCAAGATAGACCCATGCATCAAAGATGAAGAAGTCATTTCCCTGGAACAAGGAGAATGAACAAGGGGTGTTTGGGTAAGGGGTGGGGGGAGGGGGACGGGGGGGGAGGTGCGGGAGAAATGAGTTGGGGGAGGGGGGAGAAATGAGTTGACGAGTTGTTTGCAAAGGAAGGGAAGATAATTTTTCTTTTGTGTCGCAAGAGCCGTGAGACTGATCAAAAACATCTAAATAACAACAAGTGAACAGCAGCAGCAGCAACAGCAGCAACAACAACAACAACAACAACAACAACAACAACAACAACAACCGGTGTTTTTTTTTTCCTTTTCGTTTAATCCCAATATACTTGTTGTTTTTGTCAGTACACAGAGAGCAGACAGATCCTATTTTATTGCACGCCCATCAATCATTCTCTATGTTGAAGACGAGGACTCGGAAAGAATGACATAAAAGTGTTGCTTTTTTATTTTATTAATTTCGTGGAGAAAAAGTTTTTTAAAAGTCTGTGTACACAAATAATCTAATACAAATCAGATAAATATTCAGCCGTATAAAACTTTTGTAGCGTTGCCTTTGATGTGAATGACAACCTTGTTAGCAAAACAAAACAAAAGAAAAACAAACAAAAAACACAAACAAACAACAACAACAACAAAGAACTTAACAGAACTTCAGCACGATATTTTTCACCTTTGTTTTCTTCTGACTAGATCAATTCAACATTGATTTTTGCAGCATTCTTTCGCAATGTGGAATAATTCCTGATAAACATGCTGATCGTCTTGCGAAACAGAAAGCAAGAAATATTTCAAACGTAGTTTGAACTACCTTGCACAATACTGCGACCGGAAATCTGCAATGTTGTTAAAAAAGACACATTGGCAGTTTGTTTTTTCTCTTCGTACATACGTAAATGTTTTTTTGTTAATAAATGTGCGAGATCCTAGTAGGGCTGCTAAAAAAGTGTAAATGTTCATACTATACCTAAACTCAACATCCACCAAATTTTGCAAAGTTTACAACCGAACATATTTTGTTCTTCTTTGAACGGAAAATAAGACGGTCTATTTCTGTCTATAGAAGGTGCTGAGAATGTGCTGCTGATTTACAGTATTAAGCCACTTTGGGAAAGGATTTTTTCTTTTCTTTGTTGTTGTTTCAGGGTGTTCTGTATTGAAACAGACCATTCATCGCCGACATAGTCGAATCGGTCGTTCCTGGTTCATCATTCCTCATCATCCAAACCACACTTATTTCACCCATCCTGCCCACCGATGTTTCCCCTGTTGCCCCATCCCCAAATCCCCCCACCTCCACCATTCCACATTCTCGTACAAGACCATTTGAATTTTCGGCAGAAACAGAGAAAGACTTCTGCAAGTGGGCTTCTCTGGTCACAAAGTTAAATCTGTTCATCATGAAATGAATAAATCTAACTCTCTGACCAGAGAGGCCCACTCGCAGAAGTCAGTCTCTGTTCTTGCTACTAGAAACCCAGCTACAAGCTGATCATGTCCTGTAAAATCCGACAAGGCAGGCCCATGCATCACAGATCAGGAGATCATTTGCATGGAAGGGAGAGAATGGAGAGTGAGGCCTGGAGAAATGTATGGGGAGAAAAGGGAGGCAATTAGTCTGAGCATTTGTGAAGAGGATCTCCCCTTTTGTCTGGTGAAAAATCGAAGTGACAAACACAAGCGGATGAAAAACTATTTCTTCTCGCTCTTGTCCACTACTTTTTTTTTTTTTTTTTTTTTTTAGGTCTGAACATATGCATCGATTCTGCTTCTTTCTGTTGTTATAGTTGTGTTGTTATTGTTGTCTTTTCTTCGTAAGACATTTTGCTAGACATGGTGCTTCTTTGTGTAATGAAAGTATGGTTTGGCCGTGGGTCTTTTTTCTATAATTTTTTTTTCTCGGGGATGAAGTGAAGAGCCCCGAAATATAACACTCTCCACTGACAATGTATGTAAACCATTGCAAGAAAAGTATATTAAAGTATGAAACGCTTCACTGATGTTATACTCCTGTGTGTACCCTGCATAAAAAGAACTGGGTTGTGAAGGCACTGAAATAGAAGCATTACACTCTCCACCGACGGTAAATCATCACAAGAAAAGTATCTTAGAGTATAAGTGTGAAACCCGTCACTGATATCATATACCCCAGTATGTGGGCACCATGAAATAATACCTTGGTGATCAGGACTTTATTATGTTGCGCCTATCTGCAGTCGAATGGTGTCCCCTTGAGTGTGAGGCATCAGTGATCCTCGTCTACTCGCCGCAAAGATGTATGCCGCCTCTCAGTATGTGAAAGATCATGATTGGGAACTTGGAAGAAGTAAGTGACACGTTGAAAGTTCTATTTTCTTTCAGTTCATGTCGTATAAAGTCCAGCCAATCACAGAGGAAGGGCGAAGGAGAGTGGGAGAGGATATGGAGGCTGTCACCACAGAGAGAAGTAACCTGCAACAAGAGCCCGACAGAAAGACAGAGAGGCAGAAAAACTGAAAGAAAAAAAAAGTATAATGAACAGGAACCATTCTTTCAAGACATCCTGGATTATGAAACTTTGGCAGACACCAGCGAGAGAGAAATGGAAAAGGGAGTTTATGGCATCACAATGGGGGCCAAGAAATGGATACCACGAAGGACATTCCGCCACAGAATAGGGAAATAAAGATCTGTAACGAGGCGGGTAGAAAGAGGAAGAAGAGGCGTTCGTCACATTAGTCTGCTCCACCATCTGAAGGGAAGGCCAGGGGGAGAAATGACACGAAAAGTAAGATGGGTCGTCCAGAGACAAAGAATCGAAGGTACTTTTTTTAGCTGAGAAGGCGGAGGTGGGTGGGGGAAGTGGAGCTTAGGGAGGGTGAGGGGGGGGGGGGAGGTAATAGATTATGGGCCAAGATTCCCTTGCTGGCTAGTTCCAGCAAAAAGTGTGTGCTGGAAGGACCCGCGGGTAAAGCATTGTTCTCTTCATTTCAGAGTCCTGGGTTCAATTATCGCTTGATGCTGCCAGGCAGGTACAGCAGATGCTCTTCTCAGGTCAGCCTCCGCCACGTTTCCCGCTCCAGCAAAGATCATGAATGACAAACAAGGAAAAGAACTGACTTCTCTCATTCATTTCCACCTCATGTCGTGTTTGTACATGGCGGCCTCTCCTCTCCCATTCATTTCCACCTCATGTCGTGTTTGTACATGGCGGCCTCTCCTCTCCATTCATTTCCACCTCATGTCGTGTTTGTACATGGCGGCCTCTGAACTGACTTCTCTCATTCATTTCCACCTCATGTCGTGTTTGTACATGGCGGCCTCTCCTCTCCCATTCATTTCCACCTCATGTCGTGTTTGCACATGGCGGCCTCTCCTCTCCCATTCATTTCCACCTCATGTCGTGTTTGCACATGGCGGCCTCTCCTCTCCCATTCATTTCCACCTCATGTCGTGTTTGTACATGGCGGCCTCTCCTCTCCCATTCATTTCCACCTCATGTCGTGTTTGTACATGGCGGCCTCTCCTCTCCCATTCATTTCCACCTCATGTCGTGTTTGTACATGGCGGCCTCTCCTCTCCCATTCATTTCCACCTCATGTCGTGTTTGTACATGGCGGCCTCTCCTCTCCCATTCATTTCCACCTCATGTCGTGTTTGTACATGGCGGCCTCTCCTCTCCCATTCATTTCCACCTCATGTCGTGTTTGTACATGGCGGCCTCTGAACTGACTTCTCCCATTCATTTCCACCTCATGTCGTGTTTGTACATGGCGGCCTCTCCTCTCCCATTCATTTCCACCTCATGTCGTGTTTGCACATGGCGGCCTCTCCTCTCCCATTCATTTCCACCTCATGTCGTGTTTGTACATGGCGGCCTCTAAACTGACTTCTCTCATTCATTTCCACCTCATGTCGTGTTTGTACATGGCGGCCTCTCCTCTCCCATTCATTTCCACCTCATGTCGTGTTTGTACATGGCGGCCTCTCCTCTCCCATTCATTTCCACCTCATGTCGTGTTTGTACATGGCGGCCTCTCCTCTCCCATTCATTTCCACCTCATGTCGTGTTTGTACATGGCGGCCTCTCCTCTCCCATTCATTTCCACCTCATGTCGTGTTTGCACATGGCGGCCTCTCCTCTCCCATCCATTTCCACCTCATGTCGTGTTTGTACATGGCGGCCTCTCCTCTCCCATTCATTTCCACCTCATGTCGTGTTTGCACATGGCGGCCTCTCCTCTCCCATTCATTTCCACCTCATGTCGTGTTTGCACATGGCGGCCTCTCCTCTCCCATTCATTTCCACCTCATGTCGTGTTTGCACATGGCGGCCTCTCCTCTCCCATTCATTTCCACCTCATGTCGTGTTTGCACATGGCGGCCTCTCCTCTCCCATTCATTTCCACCTCATGTCGTGTTTGCACATGGCGGCCTCTCCTCTCCCATTCATTTCCACCTCATGTCGTGTTTGTACATGGCGGCCTCTCCTCTCCCATTCATTTCCACCTCATGTCGTGTTTGCACATGGCGGCCTCTCCTCTCCCATTCATTTCCACCTCATGTCGTGTTTGCACATGGCGGCCTCTCCTCTCCCATTCATTTCCACCTCATGTCGTGTTTGCACATGGCGGCCTCTCCTCTCCCATTCATTTCCACCTCATGTCGTGTTTGTACATGGCGGCCTCTCCTCTCCCATTCATTTCCACCTCATATCGTGTTTGTACATGGCGGCCTCTCCTCTCCCATTCATTTCCACCTCATGTCGTGTTTGTACATGGCGGCCTCTGAACTGACTTCTCTCATTCATTTCCACCTCATGTCGTGTTTGTACATGGCGGCCTCTCCTCTCCCATTCATTTCCACCTCATGTCGTGTTTGCACATGGCGGCCTCTCCTCTCCCATTCATTTCCACCTCATGTCGTGTTTGCACATGGCGGCCTCTCCTCTCCCATTCATTTCCACCTCATGTCGTGTTTGTACATGGCGGCCTCTCCTCTCCATTCATTTCCACCTCATGTCGTGTTTGTACATGGCGGCCTCTCCTCTCCCATTCATTTCCACCTCATGTCGTGTTTGCACATGGCGGCCTCTCCTCTCCCATTCATTTCCACCTCATGTCGTGTTTGCACATGGCGGCCTCTCCTCTCTCATTCATTTCCACCTCATGTCGTGTTTGTACATGGCGGCCTCTCCTCTCTTCTCCTCTTCTCCATTGTTTTCTTTTCTTTTTCTTTTCCCTCTTCTTCTTCTTCTCCTTTTTGTTTCTCCCCAGGGCTGGCTGCAAAATAGCATGTACAATTTGCTTATCTCATTACCCTCGTAAAATAAATTTTTGTTCGTTCGTTCTCCGACTGCGTCATTGCACTGTTCCTTGTAGAAGGAGAGCAAGACAGAGAAAGAGATGGGAAGACAACATCAGTGCATGGACTGGCCTCACACTCAGCAACTGCCTAAGAGCGTCTGAGAACCGGGAGGAGCGGAGGAAGCTGGTCCGTCCGTGGTCAAAATGTGTTCCACTCGCTCCAGACAAAACTACTGGGCCGATCTTTCTGAAAATGTGTAGGCATGTTCATTATAGGTCACGGATGATGCCCGATGTATTATTTTACCGTTATAACCTTTACTAACGGCTATAACGGCCCATAACGGTTTTTCTGCTGTATGGATTATCTCAGAAAGTCCTTGGCCGATCTTTCTGAAGAGTTGTCGGTGTGTTCATTATGGGTCATGGATGATGCCCGATGTTTTAGCTTACTGTTATAGTCGTTACTAACGGCTATAACGGCCCATGACGGTTTTTCTTCTTTATGGAATGTCTCAGAAAGTACTTGTCCGATCTCTCTTTTTTTTTCTTTTTCTTTTTTAAAAATAAGTGTCTAATATCATCTGGCGATGAAAAGACATTAAATAAACCACTGAACTGAACTGTTTCCTGTTGATGAGCTGGTTTGACCAGTCCGAACCACTGACCAACATACATGGTGAACAACGACGCGTGTTCCTCTGCCTCCTCTTTGGTTCCTTTCATTCGTTGCCGGAGGTAAAATATATGAGAGGGCGAAACGGGTTTTGTTGCTTGTGTTGTTGTTGCTGTTGTTTTGGTGTTGTCGTTGTTGTTGTTGCTGTTGTTGTCGTCGTCGTTGTTATTGTGACTGTTGTTGCTTTTTTTTTTGTTGTGTGTGTGTGTTATTATTGATGTTGTCAGAAGTCTTTTCTCAAAGAGAGCTAAAGAACTTAATTTCTACACAAAATATGATAAGTAAAGAAACAAGCACACACTCTCTCTCTCTCTCTCTCTCTCTCTCTCTCTCTCTCTCTCTCTCTCTCTCTCTCTCTCTCTCTCACACACACACACACACACACACACACACACACACACACACACACATACACACACACACACACACACACACACACACACACACACACACATACATGCACGCACACATGCACGTATACACGAATATACTCATTCTCTCTCTCTCTCTCTCTCTCTCTCTCTCTCTCTCTCTCTCACACACACACACACACACACACACACACACACACACACACACACACACACACAGCACACGCGCACTCGCGCGCGCTCGCTTGCACACACACACGCGCGCGCGCGCGCGCTCGCGCATGTGCGGTTTGTTTGTTCAAATCTTGCCAGAAAGAAAAAAGAAAGCATTAAAAAAACCAAAAAAAAAAACCACCGAAAACGTTCCACATAGTCAAATAAATATCTTTTTTCATGGTAAATGCACAAGGCAAACCCTATTCAACCATAAAAGACTCACAAGACATTGTTCTTTGATCTGAATGACATCCGTTGAGCAAACATGGATTGAAACATAAGCCTGGCTCGACATCACTCAGTTTCGTCTTCCTCCGCAACATGCATAAACACTTCACAGCTGATTCCATGAAAACGTCAGTTCACAGACATCTCCCATCTGATGTCATCTTTGAGTTTCTGAAAGACATCAACATTTTTTTCCCAATGATCTTAGATTTTTACAGAAGAAAGATTTTTTTTTACCGAAATTTGTGGAGTGTTTTTGGGAGGTGGGTTTTGTTTGTTTGTTTGTTTAAAAAAAAATTTTTAAGGGTTGTGTGAATGAGACTTTTTATTCTTTCTTTCTTTTTTCAATGACTTGTGATTTGACTTCGACGCTTTGACAGCCCTGATGTGGCCCTTTGCGGTCGGCAGGGCTATAAGCAATATTACCTTGCCTTACCTCCCATGAGACGTTTCGATTGCAGACTGGTAACTGCCCGAGGTGTGTTTCTGCTCGTGCTGCAAGACAGTCAGCTTTTTCACTGGTCCGCTGAGATAGATAGGAGGGCCATTCAATACATAAAGTGACTTGTCCTATTTAAGGACTTCTAATACAGGTAAAAGCTTACCTTTTTTTCTTTATTTTTCTACGTACTTTTCCAGCACAGCCACGCATTTAGGCCATCGGTGTATGCGTTCGTGTATGCCTTCTGCGTAGAAATCTTTAGACTGACTTTTAAGCCCATTTACAGGCCTGTCTGGCCTGTCTTCGTCACGAACACTGCTCCGCCCTTCTCTGAATAATTTAGCCTATTTGTAGACCTTTTTTTTGGCTGAAACATGTTGTTCCATATACAGCCGACATTCTTCTGTGAATTTCACTTTTTTTTGCACTGTTTTAGCTTCAAACAAACAAACAAAACAAAAATTACTGATCTCTGCTCAATCCTAGAGCATGTTTCTTGGTCGGCCATTTTGTATAATCTGAAAACCGAAAACAAACCAAAAAAAAAACAACAACAACATGAAACAAAATGAAATAAAGGACAGCAAAAACAGTTAAAAAGAGAGAGAGAGAGGAGAGAGAGAGAGAGAGAGAGAGAAAGAGAGAGAGAGAGAAGAAGAAGAAAAAGTAAGCTTCTATCTGTATTTCACCTTACATATTGAATGACCATCGTAGATCTATGCATGGCAAAGTAGGAGATCATTATTTTGCAAGGAAGGAAGAGGTGGGCCTGAAGAAAATGCGTGGGAAGGAAAGGGAGGTAATTAGCCTGGTCATTTGGGGAGGGCCGGGTTTTTTGTCTCGTCCGGTGTGTGTGTGTGTGTGTGTGACCTTTTTTTTGGCTGAAACATGTTGTTCCATATACAGCCGACATTCTTCTGTGAATTTCACTTTTTTTTGCACTGTTTTAGCTTCAAACAAACAAACAAAACAAAAATTACTGATCTCTGCTCAATCCTAGAGCATGTTTCTTGGTCGGCCATTTTGTATAATCTGAAAACCGAGAGAGAGAGAGAGGAGAGAGAAAGAGAGAGAGAGAGAGAAGAAGAAGAAAAAGTAAGCTTCTATCTGTATTTCACCTTACATATTGAATGACCATCGTAGATCTATGCATGGCAAAGTAGGAGATCATTATTTTGCAAGGAAGGAAGAGGTGGGCCTGAAGAAAATGCGTGGGAAGGAAAGGGAGGTAATTAGCCTGGTCATTTGGGGAGGGCCGGGTTTTTTGTCTCGTCCGGTGTGTGTGTGTGTGGGGGGGGGGGGGGGGTGTCGAAGGAGCAAATACATTATAAAAGGAGAAATTCTAGTTTTTTTTTCTTTTTTCTTGCGTGTGTGTGTGTGTGTGTGTGTGTTTAACAATTCGACTCAAATTACAGAGACCTTCGTTTCTCATTTTCATACAGATGTCATTTTCAAAGTTGAAGCTAGGAACTACGAAAAAAGTTTCTTTGTGCAGGCGTTTCGTTCAAAGCATTTCATGACAATATGCAAACAAGCAAACAGGAAGAAAACAAGTTTTCAGCATAAAATTTGTTTGTTTGTTTGTTTGGGTTGATTTTCAGTTGAAGAACTTGAAAGAAAGAACTCGCTACTTTTATCTCTTCGACAAATTCAGACACAACAAGCAGCTTATGAAGATCTTAACAATCATTTCTTTACAAAAGGGTTTGAAATCCTATATTCTATAAAATGTGAGGGTGGTTTTTTTTAATGCATGAGTGCGAGGGCGCGCGCACGCGCGCGCGCGCGTTTGTCAGTGGAGAGAGAGAGAGACAGAGAGAGAGAGAGAGAGAGAGAGATGCTTCTCAGCACAAGGCCTCTCGGCACAAGGCCTTCATGAGAACAGGTTAGTTTCATTCTTTAAAAAAGTTTCTCCCTTAAAATAAGAATTAAAACGAGAGAGAGAGAGAGAGAGAGAGAGAGAGAGAGAGAGAGAGAGAGAGGAGAGAGAGAGAGAGAGAGAGATGCTTCTCAGCACAAGGCCTCTCGGCACAAGGCCTTCATGAGAACAGGTTAGTTTCATTCTTAAAAAAGTTTCTCCCTTAAAATAAGAATTAAAACGAGAGAGAGAGAGAGAGAGAGAGAGAGAGAGAGAGAGGAGAGAGAGAGAGAGATTTGTTGGCTTGTGAAAACAGCCAAGAGACTGAAAATAAACAAAGAGAAATGTAGTTTTCCTTTTTATCTTCGCCAGGGACGTTGTATTGATAACCACGCCCCTTTGTTTCTTTGATTGTTGGACATTCAGCAAGATTACGAAGAATCAGCACCACCGATTTGAACTAAACTTAATGAAAGATGAAATATGATCCATGTGCGTTTGTATATATGTGTGTGTGTGTGTGTGTGTGTGTGTGTGTGTGTGTGTGTGTGTGTGTGTGTGTGTCCGCCAGGTATGCACGCAATCAGGCGTGTTGAAATTAAACGTCTTTACATATTCTTTCGGTGTGTGTGTGTGTGTGTGTGTGTGTGTGTGTGTGTGTGTGTGTGTGTGTGTGTGTGGAGAGAGAGAGAGAGAGAGAGAGAGAGAGAGAGAGAGAGAGAGAGAGAGAGACATGACTCGCATTCTTGACCCGTGCTTTGTCTTGCAATGATAATGAGCTCTTGGCGTCGTTTGGTATTATTCACACTGCTCTCTCTCTCTCTCCTCTCTCTCTCTCTCCTCTCTCTCTCTCTCTCTCTTCCTCTCCAACCCCCAGCGTGTAGAAGTCTTGGACTGTAGTTGTGTCAGCCAGACAGTGTGTTCACGCCACGTCTCTCTAGCCTGCTCCACACTGTGAAATCCGTCACGGCAGATCCCATGAATCCAAGAACAGGGAGACAACTGCTGAAGCAGGAGAGAGAGAGAGTGAGAGAGAGAGAGAGAGAGAGAGAGAGGGGGAGGTGGAGTCAGGAAAGGATGCAGGACGGCGGTGGGTAAGTGAGTGTGGGAGAGGTGGGAAGTGTGGGTAGGAGGTGGTGGGGGTGGGGTTTGGAGGCGGAGGGAAATAAAGGAAGGGGGTGGTGCAGTGGGGGGGGGCGGGGGGGGGGGGGGGAGGGAAGAGGGGGCAGGGAGCGTGGGTGAGAGATCAGAGCCCTGAATGGAGTGATGTGAAAAGGGAGATAATTAATCTGGACCGTTGGTGAGAAGCTCTCTTTCGATTGGAGATTATAAAAGAAAAATAAAGCCACTGAAATAACAAAGACAGACAGAGGGGAAAAAATCGGAATGACAAATACTGACGATTATCACTTACACAATAAAAAAAATTCAATAAATATCTCGTTCATGTCATTTCTCGGTTATTTTCAGTCTGTTTGCCTTCCATCTGAAAGCCGTAAACAAGTAGGGTAACTCTTGCTCCCATAAGAAAACCTAACACAGAATAACTTTTATTCAAGACTGGCACAGCCTTTTAAACTTGATGTCACTACGCCTAGTTCGGTGACAGGGATAACCGAATGTAGAAGGGTACCCCTTTTAATCCACCCCGCCCACACTCTTAAACAACCGACACCACAGAACAAAAATACAAAACACCAAATAAAAGTTGCAACAAACAATCAAATTTTATTCAAATTCACACTCAGCCACACACTATCAGCAAAAAAAATCATCAAATAATAATACAAAAAACAACAACACACACACACCAAAATCAGCAGTACACAATAAAAATGCCCTGACACCCACCTTCAAATCCAGGAAGCCTCAAGGGACCCCAACCCACACAGGGTTAATACCGGACCAGGGATACTCCAGGGACTATCACGTGGTAACCTGGGGCTGGGTCATCCAGAGGTAGGATGGCCCACCGAACCCAAAGTGCCCGCGCGATACGAACCACAAGGGGACACAACGACACCCCCCCCCCCCCCCCAAAAAAAAAAAAAAAAAAAAAATTCGTTACAATTCCCCCTCCACACAGTACATACAAATATATCTAAATCTATATTTATAAACAACTCGCGCACAATACCATTCACACTTCGCACACTCGAACCATCTTTTTTTTTCACACAATCAATTCCCACTCTCCTACTTTTTCCCCTTCCTTCACGAACGTTCACGGTTTGTGCACTGGTGACCACACTGTCACTGAGGTCCTGATGTCCCAGCAGACGAAGCGCCGAACGATGAAGATTCGACAATGTCACAAGGTTCAACACGGAGTCACTGATTCAAAGTACACTGTGACACACATTGCAGCTAATGAAGAGCTCAGCAGATCTCAGCAGCAGAAGGGGGAGCTCCGACGCTCACAGAAGGATGACCTTGCCCCCTCCCTGTCGTTCGTAGCGATGACCTAGAGGTCGGCCAGAAAGAAGTCGTAAACAGGGGAGTACCAGGTAAGATGCCTCACACAGAGGTTGCAGCAGCAGAGCGGTCAAACCCTGTCGACACCTGGAGTTACGATGACCAACGAAGACAATACAGGACAAACACCCGCCAGAGCAGCTCCAGACCGGGGAAACCCTCGCTCCCTTGAAGGCGTGGACACTGGTGGCAGACACCGACACACCGATAACTTCTTCTGGGAATCCCGAGCTGTCACAAGGACACACCGATAACTTCTTCTGGGAATCCCGAGCTGTCACAAGGACACACCGATGGGTTTCCTGGCAGCCCACTAAACAAAGATTCAAAACTGCCTCACCAAACGCTGGATCAGAAGACCTCCGTCTCGAGCCAGGAGTCGCAAACAACTGAATCAGACAGTCAAAAACAGACTACACTTAGAGTTGACAGACACCATGAAACTGACAAGGCCGCACCCTGACTTCGACCAATCATCAATAGGTTGCCCAGGGAACGGCACGACAAAACTCCAGATAGAAGCATAGATAGAGACAGTCGTATGCAGACTCGAAACACCAACTTGCCAGAGGACCAATCAGCAATAAGTCAACCTAGGGTGACGAGACCACACTTCCCAATATGGAAACAACTGTGTATCAGCACAGACTCTAGATTATAAATCCCTCCAATCATCAATCGATAACCATAACAGCTTGTACACGAGACCAAATGTGGACACAACCATATACAAGCACCGATCTCCAATAGTTGGTCAACCAATCACACATAAATCACCAAGGCAACAGACCACAAAATTACAAGAATGAATACAGCCAAACATGGGCACAAACTTCACCCTTTTTGGTCGATCCCCTACCAACAATGACTCGACCAAAACACACACACACAAATAAAACACGCATCGTAACTCCCAAATATCGACATGGGAAAAGAAATAACTGACCGCTGCAATAACTCCGCCTTACAATATGCGCAGTTATGTCCGTACATGACACTTGAATAAAGTCAGACAAATAAAAAGACGAACAATCTTAATATAGTGGGGGAAAAACAAGCGCAGGCCAACAACTCAACTGTTTTCTTTGTAATGACATGACAAAGATTTGGACTTAAGGGTGTGTGTGTGTGTGTGTGTGGGGGGGGGGGGGGGGGGGTTTAAGGGAGGTTAAAGACGAAAAAACTGGGAATATGAAATTAAGGACATATATTATAAATGTGAAAACTCTTCACTTGCTGTATAAGCGAACCATCGGAAACCCTTTGCAAGGCAGATCTATTTGAATTGCCTGCTCCAAGGCCTTTCGTCCGCTGGATTGGAACTCATCAGGGAGACACGGCTGGTTGCGTAAGTGCTCCTGGCGTCGGGTAGAGACACACCACAGTCTATAATACCGTGGTGTTCTCACCACCAGGGGTTCAAAAAAGAATCCAACAGCACCCCCAAAGCAGCCAGCGAAGGGTAGTAAATGAAACCAAACGAAAATGTGGGAGGAAAAAAGTTGCTGAAAAACTGAAGACATTATGCAAACAGTATTAAATGTAGGGGACAATCTTTGAGCCTACGCTTGAGGATCCACCCAATCATGCAAGGGAGATCAAAAGACAAACACAAAGACGGACAGAAACGAATACAAATAACCTCGATTTAATCGAAACGAAATTGAAAATGAAATGAGGCAGGGAACAGTAAACAGTCAACAAGTAAGGTAACTCTTGCTCCCATAAGAAAACCTAACACAGAGTAACTTTTATTCAAGACTGGAACAGCCTTTTAAACTTAAATAAAGTCAGACAAATACGAGTCCGTGCACACACATACTCTCTCTCTCTCTCTCTCTCTCTCTCTCTCTCTCTCTCTCTCTCTCTCTCTCTCTCTCTCTCTCTGTGTGTGTGTGTGTGTGTCAGTTCGTAAGTGGGAGAAAATCGTCTAAGGGAAGTAATAGTAGTATTGCAAGGAGAAATTTGCTGCGCATATTTGTTGTAATTGAGACATGGAAATCTGATAAATGTCAACATTTTCGGCACTGAGATAGATGGATAGATGGATAGATACATACATACATATAAACATACATACATACATACATACATACATACATAATACATACTACATACATGCATATATACACATATACATTCATACATACATGCATACTACATACATGCATATTATACATACATACATACATACATACATAGATACATATCTTCACGCATACATGCAAACATCCATACACACATCCATCCATCCATCCATCCATACATACATACACATATGCATACATACATACATTCATACATAGTTTGATTGATTGATTAATTGATCGATTGATTGTTGTGTTTCTACTTGCCATTGTGGAACAGTACCTCTACAGTATCCACACATGGTGGGGAAACACCCTTTTTATTGTCTTTTTAACCAAGCAACAATTAAACAAACAAGCCGACATCACACATCAGCGCCTGCCTTCACCCCCCCCCCCCTCCCCGCCATACACACACACACACACACACACACACACAACACCCTTTTTTATCTTTTAACCAAGCAACAACAACAACCCGACATTACACATCAGCGCCTACCCCCTCCCCTCCCCTCCCCTCCCCCAACCCCACCACAAACACACACACACATATACCCTCTGACCACAGAAACACACACACATATACCCTCTGACCACAAACACACACACACATATACCCTCTGACCACAGAAACACACACACATATACCCTCTGACCACAAACACACACACACATATACCCTCTGACCACAGAAACACACACACATATACCCTCTGACCACAGAAACAAACTTACAAGATCCGGTCATCCGCTAATGCAACAGACATGTCTACACTACCAACCCGGACAGACTACTTATTCTCTTGTTAATCCAGACAGACAGTTCTATCCATCACCGATCAAAAGATCAGCTAGTTCCACCAGAGGAAAAGGAGCATGGGTTGTGGGTATGCGACGAGGTAAAGTAAGGGTAAGGTAGGGTTGCTTTTCGCCTAGCCGACCGCAAGGGCACATATCAGGAGGACCGTCACCGCCTTGCAGTCAACCTACAAGTCATTAAACAAACAAACGACGGCAACAACAACAACAACAACAACAACAACAACAATAACAACAACAACAAAACCTCATTCACGCAACTCTTTAAAAGACACCATCTAAAAACAGACCGGAATTTCTTGTCAAAAATCCTTCTTCCGTAAAATCATATTTGAAAACTGTTGATTTTTTTTTTCAGAACTTCAAAGATCTCACATCAGGTGGGACATCTCTTGAGTATGTGACGAGAAGGAAGAAGGGATTGTATGTGACGAGAATGGGGAGGGAGAGATTGTATATGACGAGAAGGGGGAGGGAGGGATTGTATGTGACGAGAAGGCGGAGGGAGGGATTGTATGTGACGAGAAGGGGGAGGGAGGGATTGTATATGACGAGAAGGGGGAGGGACGGATTGTATGTGACGAGAAGTCCATCGGATGGGGACTATAAGCGAGTCGGACCTGTGTGCCTTCCTGGCCCCCTGCACACGTTAAAGAACCCACGGCAGTTAAAAATCGAAAAGAGCAGGGGGTTCCCCGCTGCCCTGGCAAAATTGATGTAGATTGATGATAGCCGCCTGGTATTTCTTACAAAGCCACAAAAATTGTCAATTATTGTTATCGTGTGCCATCGTGTACCGGTGGAAATGGAGGACACGTATAAACAACGTATGCATCCTATGTGAGAAACTGGAGGAATAAATGAGATAAATGAAAATGAGTGACTGATATTTGAATGGTACGGGAAACGACTGAATGAGCGCCAGTAGGCTGCTCTTTGGCCGGCTCTACCTGGGTAGGCAGCCCGTTGAATAAGTGAGGTAGTGTGTTTATTGTAAAGCGCTTAGAGCTTGGTTTGTGACTGAGGATAGGCGCTATATAAATACCCTATATAATAATAATAAGAGAAGGCGGAGGGAGGGATTGTATGTGACGAGAAGGGGGAGGGAGGGATTGTATGTGACGAGAAGGGGGAGGGACGGATTGTATGTGACGAGAAGGGGGAGGGAGGGATTGTATGTGACGAGAAGATAGAGGGAGGGATTGTATGTGACGAGAAGGGGGAGGGAGGGATTGTATGTGACGAGAAGGGGGAGGGATTGTATGTGACGAGAAGGGGGAGGGAGGGATTGTATGTGACGAGAAGGGGGGAGGGAGGGATTGTATGTGACGAGAAGGGGGGAGGGAGGGATTGTATGTGACGAGAAGGGGGGAGGGAGGGATTGTATGTGACGAGAAGGGGGGAGGGAAGGATTATATGTGACGAGAAGATGGAGGGAGGGATTGTATGTGACGAGAAGATAGAGGGAGGGATTGTATGTGACGAGAAGGGGGAGGGACGGATTGTATGTGACGAGAAGGGGGAGGGATTGTATGTGACGAGAAGGGGGAGAGAGGGATTGTATGTGACGAGAAGGTGGAGGGAGGGATTGTATGTGACGAGAAGGTGGAGAGAGGGATTGTATGTGACGAGAAGGGGGAGGGACGGATTGTATGTGACGAGAAGGCGGAGCGAGGGATTGTATGTGACGAGAAGGGGGAGGGATTGTATGTGACGAGAAGGGGGAGGGAGGGATTGTATGTGACGAGAAGGGGGGAGGGAGGGATTGTATGTGACGAGAAGGGGGGAGGTAGTGATTATATGTGACGAGAAGGGGGAGGGAGGGATTGTATGTGACGAGAAGGCGGAGCGAGGGATTGTATGTGACGAAAAGGGGGAGGGATTGTATGTGACGAGAAGGGGGAGGGGTTGTATGTGACAAGAAGGGGGAGGGACGGATTGTATGTGACGAGAAGGGGGAAGGATTGTATGTGACGAGAAGGGGGGGGGGGGGGACGGATTGTATTTGACGAGAAGGGGGAGGGATTGTATGTGACGAGAAGGGGGAGGGACGGATTGTATGTGACGAGAAGGCGGGGGGACGGATTGTATGTGACGAGAAGGGGGAGGGAGGGATTGTATGTGACGAGAAGGGGGAGGGATTGTATGTGACGAGAAGGCGGAAGGATTGTATGTGACGAGAAGGGGGAGGGATTGTATGTGACGAGAAGGTGGAGTGAGGGATTGTATGTGACGAGAAGGTGGAGGGAGGGATTGTATGTGACGAGAAGGGGGAGGGATTGTATGTGACGAGAAGGGGGAGGGATTGTATGTGACGAGAAGGGGGAGGGATTGTATGTGACGAGAAGATGGAGGGAGGGATTGTATGTGAGGAGAATGGAGAGGGAGAGATTGTATGTGAGGAGAATGGGGAGGGATTGTATGTGACGAGAAGATGGAGGGAGGGATTGTATGTGACGAGAAGGTGGAGGGATTGTATGTGACGAGAAGGGGGAAGGATTGTATGTGACGAGAAGGGGGAGGGAGGGATTGTATGTGACGAGAAGGCGGAGGGATTGTATGTGACGAGAAGGGGGAGGGAGAGATTGTATGTGACGAGAAGGGGGAGGGATTGTATGTGACGAGAAGGGGGAGGGAGGGATTGTATGTGACGAGAAGGGGGAGGGAGGGATTGTATGTGACGAGAAGGGGGAGGGAGGGATTGTATGTGACGAGAAGGGGGAGGGATTGTATGTGACGAGAAGGGGGAGCGATTGTATGTGACGAGAAGGGGGAGGGAGGGATTGTATTTGACGAGAAGGGGGAGGGGGGGATTCTATCTCAGGAATCGGATGATACGGAAGGGAAGCAATTTGGTCTGATTATAAATGGTGTCCTGCCCTATGAGTTTCAATGGTTAAAAACAAATGAAAAAAAAGAAATCAGAAGGGCAATTAGGAGAATGAAGACCTCTGTTCACTTTGAACATATTTTCGATCCAACTTTGATGAGCAATCACAGAACAAATTCGAACAAAAATGTAATGGCTTTATTCTTAGTCCACATTTCATCTTTTATTAAGTTTAGTTGGAGTGGTGTGGATTGTGCATGATCTTGCTGAAAGTGAAACGAACGAACAAACAAACAAATAAAAATAAACAAACAAGGGGGCGTAATTGTTAAGCTAACTTCCGGGGCAAGTTCAAAAAAGCTCATCTGTCTCGTTTATTTCCAGTCTCTTGGATCTTTTCACAGGTCGACAGATGTCACTCACGCGTGCGCATACACACACACACACACACACACACACACATACACGCGCGCGCACACACACTCACACACGCACGCAAGCACGCACATTCAATCACACACACACACGCTCACACACACACACACACACACACACACACACACACACACACACATACACGCTCACACACACACAACACAAACACACACACACACAAACACACACACACACACACACACACAATGTTTAATGTTTTTCACACACACACACACACACGCGCGCGCAGAGAGAGAGAGAGAGAGAGAGAGAGAGAGAGGAGAGTGAGTTTTAATTTTTATTTGAAGAGAGAAACTTTGTAAAGAATGAAATTAACCTGTTTTGATGAAGGCTTTGTGTTGAGAAGCCTCTCTCTCTCTCTCTCTCTCTCTCTCTCTCTCTCTCCTCTCTCTCTGTCGTTTGAATTCTTATTTTAAGGGAGAAACTTTTTTTAAGAATGAAACTAACCTGTTCCCATCAAGGCCTTGTGTTGAGAAGCATCTCTCTCTCTCTCTCTCTCTCTCTCTCTCTCTCTCTCTCTCTCTCTTCAAATATTATCTACAGACAAGCAAGCAAAGAAACACCTAGGGAGGAAGAGCGAGTAAACATTCATGCATATTCATTTAAGAAGATACCGTCACTGCTCCGAGTGATCGCTTTGATGTGTGCAAACAGGCAATAAACTACAGCGCAAAACGCTCGTTTTTGTATTCCTCGCTGATAATTCTTTGAAGTGGTGTGTGTTTATGAATGTGTGTGAGTGAGTGAGTGAGTGTGTGTGTGTGTGTGTGTGTGTGTGTGTGTGTGTGTGTGTGTGTGTGTGTGTGTGTGTGTGTGTGTGTGTATGTGTGTGTGTGCGCGCGCGCGTTTAAGGTGTGTGTGTGTGTGTGCGTGTGCGTGCGCGCGCGCGCGTTTGAGTGTGTGTGTGTGTGTGTGTGTGTGTGTGTGTGTGTGTGTGTGTGTGTGTGTGTGTGTGTGTGTGTGTGTGTGTGCGTGCGCGCGCGCGTTTGAGTGTGT
>CM031626.1:34536619-34542071 GCA_018398815.1 Conus ventricosus | reverse complement strand
ATGAGCATGCACTATGTTATTTATTGTGATGAGAATATTGTTTGATGAATGATCTTTTCTCCATGTTCTAGTTATTCGTACCGTTCAACTGCTTTCTGTGTGTTCGCTTGTTTTTTGACTCGCATTTCTATTGTTGGCAGATTTTAGCAACACTAAGTGGAAATTGCGCATGCACTCCCTTGGCATAAGAGTTGTTTAACTATTGTCAATAAAGCATTGTCATTGTCATTGTCATTGTCATTGTCTCTCTCTCTCTCTCTCTCTCTCTCTCTCTCTCTCTCTCTCTCTCTCTCTCTCTCTCTCTCTCTGTTGGCTTGGTAATGCGGCATTACATTGTGAAACAGTTCATTTGCTTGCCATGAAGAAATTCCTTGGGTTTCATTACAAACACCTAATGATTTAGTATATGGAGAGACAAATATAACGACTACCGGATTTAAACAGGTCACTCAGCTAGGAATAGCACTTACTTGGAGCTTTCGACAGACCTCCGTCCGTCTTCTTCAGCGGTGGTGTGGCTACTGGGTGAACTGGCGTTCAGTGCACACGACCACGGGTCGAACCCTGGTCATGTGACTGAACGATGAGGGAGTTGTACACCGATGGCAAGGTGTGTCTGCCCCGTCCCGGTTGAGTGTGGAGTTGTTGGCGGCAATGTGTATGGCCTCCTTCACCCCACGCTGAAACCATCTATTGTCACGGTCGAGAACGCTGATGTTGTCATAATCGAATGATGTTGCTGGGCGTGTAGGTGGGCGCCTACTGGTGATGATTCCCTTTTGTGTTCTGTCAAGCGTTTTCTAAGGTTTCTCTCAGTTTTCCCGACATAGTTCTCTTCACAGTCACGACAGTCTATTTGGTAGATCACTCCAGACTTGTCCAGTTTGTCAGTTTTGTCCTTGGGGGCGACCAGCTGGCTGTGGATGGTGTTGATAGGTTTGGGATGTACGGAGACGCCGGTTTTCCTTATCTTCCTGCTCAAGGCTTCAGTCACACCGCGGACATAGGGGATGGTGACATGTCCTTTACGCCTGGTTTGGCCTTGTTTTGGTGACAAATAGAGACAAATAGATATCCAATTTGTTTAAATTCTATGATTAGATGCATTCATTACTGGCTAAAACTTACACAAATACAAGAGTCAAGGCTGCCTAAAAAGCGTGTAAGATGGTAAATGATTTAGATGAAAGAGGTAGAGTAAACTGGGTAACAAAGGTAAAAGTTAAACTCTATGAACTTGGGTTTGGGCATGTGTGGCTTGGTCAGGGTGTTGTGGACATGACTAGTTTTTTTACGTATGCTGCGTACAAGATTGATAGATTGCAGGTCGAAACTGTGGAAAGCTTATATTCAGGATAGTACCAGATTTGATTAGCATAGGCACTTTCATTTGATTCACTGTGTTCCAACCTACATATCAATGAAAATGGACAGACAGTTAAGTATATCACGACCAGATTTCGATTTGGGATATTTGATTTGTCTCCTCATCACTATCGATACAAAAAGCATAATGAACGACATCTTCTTTGTCCATTGTGTAAAGGTGGGCGAGAAGACGAGATCCATTTTTGTGGTCCCATTTTGAACAATCTTAGAGAGCAGCTAATTCCTGCAAAGTATCTAAGCCATCCCTCATTGTTTAGACCTTTATTGCTGATGTCATCTAAGCGTGAAGATATTGTCAAACAGTTTGCTGTTCACTTACGCAAAGCATTTAAAATTCGATCTGAGTATTGCTCATAATTAGGTTATCAATTTTCCCATGTTTCTCTACCCATTGGTGTTTTCTTTTGATAGTGAACATTTCCTGTGCCTGTATTCTATGTTGTCTATGCACCCCTTCAAAGGGGGTCGTGGCCTTATTGAATAAAATCATCCGTATCGGTCTCTCTCTCTCTCTCTCTCTCTCTCTCTCTCTCTCTCTCTCTCTCTCTCTCTCTCTCTCTCTCTCTCTTCTTCCAAATCCCAACATAATGAAGTTTGCAATAGCGAGAAAATCTGGCATCCCCACCCCCACCCCCCACCCACCCATCAGAATTGCAGCATCACTCAGCATAAAAACCAGACCGGTCGCTTGCTACAGACTCCTTCATATGCAGTTCTATGATGCTCGTCTGAAAAGAGAGAGAGAGAAGAGAGAGAGAGAGAGAGAGAGAGAGAGAGAGAGAGAGGAGAGAGAGAGAGAGAGAGAGAGAGAGAGAAAGAGAGAAAACAAAAGAAAAACAAACTTCTTTTTCCGTATGTAAGACTTTGCTGACGAAAGAAAAGTTGCCAGATTTGAAAAGATAGTATGAAAGGAGTAGTATAGTGAGAAGTGAATGATCTGCGATGGTGTGGAGGGGGGGTTGGGGGGGGGGGGGGGGGGAAGCGGAGGTGTGGAGGTGAGAATGGGAGGGGGGTGTTAAGGTGACACACGCCACCATTCCTGTACCAAGTGGATAGCCCCTCTTTCTCAGACAGCTGCCATGTTTCATTTTTTTCTCGCGAATGAAGACTAGCGAGAAAAAAGTGGCGTGATAAGGTCTGGCTCTCTGGTTCAGCCAGTTGTATTCCTACACCAGGTTTGTGACTGGGCTGACGTTTCTTGGAGTCGAAGATGCTGGTGGAGTCAAGGGCGAATAACTCCGATGTATTTTCTTTCCAACAAAGGTTCGGTCTTTGGTTTTCTCTCGAAAATTTCCCCATCAAGAGATTTTCTTATGTATTGAATAATTCTTATTGTTCTCGAGATAGAATCTTTCACAGCGTGCACTCTGCCTGTCTCGTATGTCTCTCTCTGTCTGTCGTCTGTCTGTCTGTCTGTCTCTCTCTCTCTCTCTCTCTCTCTCTCTCTCTCTCTCTCTCTCTCTCTCTCTTATATCTTCTCACCCATCTGTCTGTGACCAGTTGTCTGTCAATATATATATATATATATATATATATATATATATATTATATATATATATATATATATATATATATATATATATATATATATATATATATATATATATATATATATATGTTAAGAATATTTTTAAAAAATGAAGTGTTAAAAATATTCTTAACAGATGTTGCTCCCCAAGGGGTTGAGCACCTTCAGATTTTTAAAGAACACTTTTATTTGTTCATATATATATATATGGAACGGTGCTCGGTACTTATCCTTGGAATTTATTAGTTTGTTGTATATATATATATATATATATATATATATATATATATGTGTGTGTGTGTGTGTGTGTGTGTGTGTGTGTGCACGCGCGCGTGCGCATATGTATGTATGTATATGTATATATATATATTTTTTTTTTTTTTTTCTTTTTTTTTTCTTTTTCCTCATTGACTCAAATGAGAACTAATCTGTTGTATTCAAGCATATTATTCATAGCTTTAGGTGTGTGACTCACACAGACGCAATCAAAGACTTGATAACACACCCTCACTGTTTCGTCATTCCGTTGCTTCGCAGCTGGCAGCTGACAGAGTACGAATTATCTGTATTTTCTGTTTCACACACCGACACGTCCCTTTATCTTTGCTTTCCTCTTCACCGCCAAACAGCACAGTTTATACTTTTTGTACTTCCAGTTCTCATAGAACAGGGGAGTACTTTACAATGGGAACGACAAAATGCTGTCTGTCTGTCTGTCTGTCTGTCTGTGGTCAAAATGCGTTCCACTCACTCCAGACAAGACTTCTGGGCCGATCTGTCTGAAAAATTGTAGGTATGTTTATTTTGGGTCAGGGATGATGCCCAATGTTTTATTTTACCGTTATAGCCGTTACTAATGGCTGTAAATGATAATTAAAAAAATTAAGTCCAATAAGGGAAATAACCACCGCGCTGTCGAGATTTTTTCTTCCACTGCCTGGTAATTGTCTCCTTTCTTGCAATAACGGTTGATGATTTTATGTGTAACTAAACTTTGTAAGCTCCTAGGTAGTATAGTGGTTAGTATCTCCGCTTGTCACGCGGGAGACCAGAGTTCAATTCCTCGCCGGGGAGAGCAACATTTTTTTTTTCTTTTTTCTCACATACAAAATTTTTACCACAAACTAGGAGTACGTTTATATGCTTTGCATCTTGTTCCTTCTTACACAGGTCTGTGTGTATTTTCTCTTCACTTTTACATCCGAACAGATCTGCTCATACTTTGTCTTCTTTCCATTTCATAGGCCGTCATGTGCGTTTATCTTCACTGTCCCTATCACATCATGTGAAGAAAAAGAAACACCCAAAGGTGCTGGGGAGGACCCAGATAAGCACTGTCTTCACCCGCCTTTTGAGCAGTCCTGTACCACCCTTGGAGGCCTGCACTGTGTTGACGATGGGTACAGGCACGCGCAGGACACTCCATTAAGATATCAAGGGACATAACTGCTCCTGAACAGAGGTAAATGAGACTACAGGATGCAACTCATAACAGCCTTAAAATAGCATCCCCCATGGGTGTACCAGCCCGTATTTCATGACTGCAGAGCCCACCGGTAAAAAACACCACCCTCCAGCTGTCGAGCACACCCACAGACCCAACCACCCCTGCCCACGGACAGATGAAGACAGTGCCACTCCAGACACAGCCAAGCTTTCGCCATACGGTCTAACGTGCCCTCAAGAGAGAATCCAAAGTGGATTCTCATGTGTGTTTATCTTCACTGTCCCTATCACATCATGTGTATTTATCTTCACTGTCCCTATCACATCATGTGTGTTTATCTTCACTGTCCCTATCACATCATGTGTGTTTATCTTCACTGCCCCTATCACATCATGCGTGTTCATCTTCACTGTCCACATCACATTATGTGTGTTTATCTTCACTGTCCCTATCACATCATGTGTGTTCATCTTCACTGTGCCTATCACATCATGTGTTTTTTTTTTTAAACATTTCTTTAATGAACAGATGTGTACATAAACAACTTATTGAACTGAAGCAACAACAAGCAGTGTTTATCTTCACTGTCCCTATCACGTCATGTGTGTTTATCTTCACTGTCCACATCACATCATGTGTGTTTATATTTACTGCCCCTATCACATCATGTGTGTTTATCTTCACTGTCCACATCACATCATGTGTGTTTATCTTCACTGTCCATATCACATCATTTGTGTTTATCTTCACTGTCCACATCAGATCATGCGTGTTTATCTTCACTGTCCACATCACATCTTGTGTGTTTATCTTCACTGTCCACATCACATCATGTGTGTTTATCTTATTGCCCCTATCACATCATGTGTGTTCATCTTCACTGTCCACATCACATCATGTGTGTTTATCTTCACTGTCCATATCACATCATGTGTGTTTATCTTCACTGTCCACATCACATCATGGGTGTTTATCTTCACTGTCCACATCAGATCATGTGTGTTTATCTTCACTGTCCACATCACATCATGTGTGTTTATCTTCACTGTCCACATCACATCATGGGTGTTTATCTTCACTGTCCACAT
>CM031626.1:34527871-34530371 GCA_018398815.1 Conus ventricosus | reverse complement strand
CGTCCCCCGGGGGACATTCTAGCATACCCAACACGTCCCCGGGGGACATTCTAGCATACCCAACACGTCCCCGGGGGACATTCTAGCATACCCAACATGTCCCCCAGGGGACATTCTAGCATACCCAACACGTCCCCCGGGGACATTCTAGCATACCCAACACGTCCCCCGGGGACATTCTAGCAAAACCCAACACGTCCCCCGGGGGACATTCTAGCATACCCAACACGTCCCCCGGGGGACATTCTAGCATACCCAACACGTCCCCCGGGGGACATTCTAGCATACCCAACATGTCCCCCAGGGACATTCTAGCATACCCAACACGTCCCCCGGGGACATTCTAGCAAAACCCAAACACGTCCCCCGGGGGACATTCTAGCATACCCAACACGTCCCCCGGGGGACATTCTAGCATACCCAACATGTCCCCCAGGGGACATTCTAGCATACCCAACACGTCCCCCGGGGGACATTCTAGCATACCCAACATGTCCCCGGGGACATTCTAGCATACCCAACATGTCCCCCGGGGGACATTCTAGCATACCCAACATGTCCCCCGGGGGACATTCTAGCATACCCAACACGTCCCCCGGGGGACATTCTAGCATACCCGACACGTCCCCCGGGGACATTCTAGCATACCCAACATGTCCCCCGGGGGACATTCTAGCATACCCAACATGTCCCCCGGGGGACATTCTAGCATACCCAACACGCCCCCCGGGGGGACATTCTAGCATACCCAACACGTCCCCCGGGGGACATTCTAGCATACCCAACATGTCCCCCGGGGACATTCTAGCATACCCAACACGTCCCCCGGGGACATTCTAGCATACCCAACATGTCCCCCGGGGGACATTCTAGCATACCCAACACGTCCCCCGGGGGACATTCTAGCATACCAGACATGTCCCCCCGGGGGACATTCTAGCATACCCAACATGTCCCCCGGTGGACATTCTAGCATACCCAACATGTCCCCGGGGGACATTCTAGCATACCCAACACGTCCCCCGGGGGACATTCTAGCATACCCAACACATCCCCCGGGGACATTCTAGCATACCCAACACGTCCCCCGGGGGACATTCTAGCATACCCAACATGCCCCCCCGGGGGACATTCTAGCATACCCAACATGTCCCCCGGGGACATTCTAGCATACCCAACACGTCCCCCGGGGGACATTCTAGCATACCCAACATGTCCCCCGGGGACATTCTAGCATACCCAACACGTCCCCCGGGGGACATTCTAGCATACCCAACACGTCCCCCGGGGGACATTCTAGCAAAACCCAACATGTCCCCGGTGGACATTCTAGCATACCCAACATGTCCCCCGGGGGACATTCTAGCATACCCAACACGTCCCCCGGGGGACATTCTAGCATACCCAACACGTCCCCCGGGGGACATTCTAGCATACCCAACACGTCCCCCGGGGGCCCATTCTAGCATACACAACATGTCCCCCGGGGACATTCTAGCATACCCAACATGTCCCCCGGGGACATTCTAGCATACCCAACACGTCCCCCGGGGGACATTCTAGCATACCCAACATGTCCCCCGGGGACATTCTAGCATACCCAACATGTCCCCCGGGGACATTCTAGCATACCCAACAGTCCCCCGGGGGACATTCTAGCATACCCAACACGTCCCCCGGGGGACATTCTAGCATACCCAACATTCCCCCGGGGGACATTCTAGCATACCCAACACGTCCCCGGGGGACATTCCAGCATACCCAAATGTCCCCCGGGGGACATTCTAGCATACCCAACATGTCCCCCGGGGGGCATTCTGGAATACTGGAACGTCCCCGGGGGGCATTGGGGGATACTGAAACGTCTCCCGGGGGGGGGGGGGGGGGGGGGGGGGGGTATTCTGGGATGGGGGGCAATCTGGGGTGTTTACACCGGTATGACAAAGGCCGCACAAACATTATCATTGTCAAGTACGGAGCCATCTGTAAAAACCTGAATATGATTTTGATATTTTTCATAGATACGTGTTTTTGCAATTGAATTCATAACATTTATATTTTCTTCTTTCCTCAATTTAGAATAGCTGATATCATATGACGGTTTTAATGTTTCCCATGGTGGTACAGGGCGTGAATGATGGTCTTATTGACATGTCTTTGATGCTTATTCCTGAACTTTCAATTAAATTAGAAGTATATGTTGCTATTGTCATTAGCGACGATATATTGTTTGCCCTTTCAGGAAACTCACACTCAGTTCTTAGTTTCAGTTCTTCCCCAATGAAATTGTCACTTGTACTTGCTCTCAACACAAATTTTTGAAGTAGCAAGTTCACGATGATCATCAAGCGGTAAGATTCCAGCTGCTCTGTATGTTTCTTTGTTTGACGCATGACTCGGAAGGCCAGGGGCTAGTTTACAGGCTTTTACAGTCAATACTTTGTCATTTTCGTAATAGGTATTTTGGGAGCACTAAACTAAATTTCTTGTCCATAAGAAA
>CM031626.1:34507871-34522871 GCA_018398815.1 Conus ventricosus | reverse complement strand
GGAGGGAGGGGGGGGGGGGGGGGGGGGGGGGGGGGGGGGGGGGGGGGGGGGGGGGGGGGGGGACAATGGTCGACAGAGAGCACGGGACCACACTCTACGCAAATGCGATCATTCCGACTGGAGAGGGGGGGGGGGACAATGTTCGACAAGAGCACAGGGACCCGCACTCTACCAAAGAAGATCATTCAATGGGGAGAGGAGGGGGGGGGGGGGGGAGCAAGTGTCTGACAGAGAGCACGGGACCAGCACACTAACGCTAATGAATCATCCAGATTGGGGAGAAGGGAGGGGGGGGGGGGGGGGCAATGGTCTGACATAGAGCACGGGACCCGCACTCTACGGCTAATGAGATCCTTCCAATGGGGAGGCGGGAAGGGGGGGGGGGGTGGGGGGGGGGGGGGGGGGGGGGGGGGGGGGGGGGGGGGGGGGGGGGGCAATGGTCTGACAAGAGCACGGACCACACTCTACCAATGAGATCATTCAGACATGGGGAGGAGGGGGGGGGGGGGACAAATGGTCTGACAGAGAGCACGGGACCAGCACTCTACCTAAGAGATCAACAGACCGGGAGGAGGGGGGGGGGGGCAATGGTCGACAGAGAGCACGGGACCAGCACACTACGCTAATGAGATCAATGAGCACTGGGGAGGAGGAGGGAAAAAACTGCTGCTCTTGCTCCGTCACTCCTGCTGTGTTTACTTACTGTCTCTGTGTCTCTGGGTCAGCACTCTGTGTGTGTGTATCTGTTTTTCTGTCTTTCTGCTGTCTACATGTCTGTCTGTCCTAGCTGTCCCCCCCCACTCTCACGTTGTCTCTCTGTCCTGTCTTAGTCTTCTCTCACACACATAATTTCCTCACTCTCTCACATACATACTCTCATCTCTCTCTCTCTCTCTCTCTCTCAATCTCCTCTCTCACTCTCTCTCTCTCTCCCCATTGTGTGTGCCTACCTCCTGTGTTTCTTTTGTCCATCTGCTTTCACGTCTGCTGTTTGTGTGTGTCTGTCTGTCAGTCAGTCTGTGCTTCTGTCATCTTCTGTCTCTCCTCCTCTCTCTCTCCCTCTCTCTCCTCCTTCTTCTCCTCCACTCTCTCTCTCTCTCTCTCTCTCTCCTCTCTCTCTCTCCTTCGCTGCTTGGCTCTCCTCTGTGTTGTGGTGGTCTATCAAAAGCTGTCTGTTTTTCTGTTTCTTCTCTGTCCGTCTGTCCGTCTTCTGTCTGTCTCCTATCTGTCTGGCGTCTGTCTGTCTGTCTCCTCTGTTTAAATGTGTCTGCTGGGGGGGGGGGGGCGGTCGTCGTCTAATTTCTTTCATTCCTGGTCTTTCTCCTCTTCTCCTCCGCTCCCGTCTCTCCACTTGCTCTCCACCTCTCTGCAGGGAGTAAGTTCCAGCACGTGGGACAAGTGAAGGAGGGGGAGGGGGGGGGGAGGGTGTGTGACAATGATCTGAGAGAGCACCGACCCAGCACTCTACGCCTCATGGAGATCATTCAATTGGGAGGAGGGGGGGGGGGGAACAATGGTCTGACAGAGAGCACTGGACCAGCACTCTACCTAATGAGACATTCAGAATTTTGGGAGGAGTGGGGGGGGGACAATGGTCCCGACAAGAGCACTGGACCACACTCTACCTAAGAGATCATTCAGACTGGGAGGAGGGGGGGGGGGGGGCTGCTGCTCTTGCTCCGCACTCTGTTGTGTTTACTTATTATCTTACCTCTCTCTCTCTCTCTTCTCTCTCATCTCTCTCATCTCTCTCTCCTTCTCTCTCTCTCTCTCGCTCTCTCCTCTCTCGTCTCACTCTTTCTGTGTTGTGGGGGTGTGGTGTGTGGATTGTGTGTTGTGTGTGTTGTGTTGTGTGTGTGGTGCCTGTCAAGTCTGTCTTTCTCAGTCTCTCTTTCTCTCTCTCTCTCGATCTCTCTCCCTCCTCTCTCTCTTTCTCTCTCTCCGTCCTCTTTCTCTCTCTCTCACTCTCCTTTTCTCTATGCTCTCTCTCTCTCATCTCTCGTTCTCTCTCTCTCTCCTCTCTCTTTCTCTCTCTCTCTCTCCTCTCTCTCTGTATGGCTGTCTGTGTGTCAAGTCAAGTCAAGTCATGACCAAGTCCAAATTATCTTTTAGAAAGAATAACTTGACAGCTTTTTCATCCTGCCCTCACAAAAATAATCATTGAAAAAAAACAACAAAGCAAAATCAAATGTCAACATATTATTGAGTAATGCCACATTCAGGGGATCATAATGCTATCAAAACGATTGTACAATGATTAATAAAAACAGTGTAAATTAACCTCACATAGCAATCATATAAAAGGAGAGGAGAGAAGAGAGAGAGAGAGAAGAGAGAGTGAGAGCGAGAGAGAGAGAGAGAGAAAGAGAGCTGTCTGTTGTCTGCCTGTCTGGGCTCTGTTTCGCCTTGTGTCACTGTCTCTGTCTGTCTGTCTGTCTCCTCTCTCTCGCTCGTCTCTCTCTCTCTCTCCTCTCTCTCTCTCTCTCTCTCTCTCTCTCTCTCTCTCTCGCCGCTTCTGTCTCGGCCTCCCTGCTGTCTATCTTGTCTGTCCGTCTCGTTCTCTATGGTCTCTCCCGCCCGCCCCTCCCTCTCTCTCTCCCCATTTACTCGCTTCCCCCCCTCCTCCCTCCATTCCTCCGTTTCTACCTTCCTTCTCTCTCTCTCTCTCTTTCTCATGCGTGCGGGGGGTTCGGTGTCTCTATGATTTTGTGATGAGAAATAAAAAAGAAAAACAAAACAAAAAGGAACACAAAAAGACTAAAAACAAGAATGGTTGTTGTGAGCTGGACTAGAGGTGGAGAGAAAACGAAGCGGGGGAAGGTGGGGAACAGATTGGGGTGGAGAGCGGGGGGTGGGGGGGGGTTAGGGAAGGGTAGTCACTCCAAAAAGATCTGGTGCAGGAGTGTTACATCATGGTGCTCATTAGGGGGTTGGGGGGGTTTTTTTCTTAATTTCTTCCTTTTCTAGAGTTAAAAATTCTGACGTCCACATACGCAAAAAAAAAAAAAATATTCAAGAAATTGACCCCAAGTCCTTGGGAAATTAAGCACAAAGCTAAAGGGAGAGGAGGGAAAATGCCGTTAGTATATGGGAGAGTAGGGTTTGGGCTAAATAAAAAAAAAATGGTAAAGTGAAAGAAAGTGCTAACAAAGAGAACAGTGTGGTGTGTGTGTGTGGTGTGTGTTGTGGGTTGTGTTGGTGTGTGTGGTGTGTGGTGGGTGTGTTGTTGTGTGTGTGTGTGTGTGTGTTTTGACGGCCTACCGAATCACAAACATCAATGAGTAATTGACGTTTTTGAGAAATTGAGTCTTATTATTCTCTCGCGCTCTTCGCTCTCTCTCTCTCTCTCTCTCTCTCACTCCTCTCTCATCTCCCCTCTCTCTCTCCTCTACTCTCTCTCTCTCGCTCTCTCTCTTCTCGCTCTGTCTCTCTCTCCTCTCGACTACTCGCTCTCTCGTCTCTTTCTCTCTCTGTCCTCACTCTCTCTCTCTCACGCTCTCTCTCGTCTCTCTCCCTGTTACTTTCTCTCTCTCTCTCTCACTTCTCTCTCTCTCTTACTCTCTCTCCACGCTCTCCACTCTCTCCTCTCTCTCTCACACTCTCTCTCACTCTCTCTCTCTCTCTCGCTCTCTCTCCACAACTCCCTCCTCTCTCTCTCTCTCAATCGCTCTCTCTCTCTTTCTCTGTCTCACTCTCTCTCTCCCCCCTCTCTCTCACGCTCTCTCTCACTCTCTCTCCATTCTCTCTCTCCTCTCTCTCTCGCTCTCTCCTCTCTTTCTCTCTCTCTCTCTCACATCTTCCCCTCTCTCTCACTCTCTCCTCCCTCTACTCTCCGCTCTCTCTTTCCTCTCTCTCACTCTCCTCTCATCTCTCTCTCTCACTCCTCTCACTCTCTCCTCGTCTCTCTCTCCCTGTCACTCTCGCCTCTCTCTCTCCTCTCTTTCTCTCCTCCTCCTCACTCACTCACTCTCTCTTCTCCACTCATTCACTCTCTCTCATCTCTCACATCTGACCTCTCTCTCATCTCATCTCTCACTCTCATCTCCCTCTCTCTCTCTCTCTCTTTTCGCTCTCTCTCTCACTCACCCACTCTCTCTCTCTCTTTCACTCACTCACTCTCTCTCTCACTCACCTCCTCTCACTCTCTCCTCTCTCTTCTCTCTCTCTCTCTCTCCTCTCTCTCTCTCTCTCTCTCTCTCTCACCTCCTTTCCGTTTTTCGTTTTTTCCTCTATAATTTGGGGGGGGGGGGGGGGGGGGGGGTGGGGGGAGGGGGGGGTAGAGCAAGAAAATGACTACAAACAATGAGAAGTTGTGTGGGAGATGACCAGAGGGTGGGAAGGAGGAAGGGTGTGGTGACGGAGGATAGGATATGGGTGAATGGTGAAGGGAAGGTGGGGGCTCGGAAAGTAGGGTAACTGCGAAAGATCAGGAACAACTGTTACACTGTGGTGCTGTATTTTAAAAAAAAAAGAAAAAATTGTCCCATCTCTCTCTCCTCTCTCCCTCTCTCTCTTCTCTCATCTCTCACTCTCTCTCTCTCTCTCTCTCTCTCTCTCTCTCTCTCTCTCTCTCTCTCTCTCTCTGGCCTAGCAATCAGACAAATCGACGTCTTCACACGATAGAAAAAAAAAAATCCCAAAATTGACCGCAATAGCCTAGGGCAATTAAGTCGCATTTAGGAAGAATGGGGGGAGTGTGTGAGTATGTGTGTGTTGTGTGTGGGTGAGTGTGTGAGTGCACGTGTGTGTGTTGTGTTGTGTGTGTGTGTGTGTGTTTGTGTGTGGTGTGTTGTGGCTGTTCGCGCCGCGCGCGCGCTTCGCGCGTGGTGGTGTGTGTGTGTGTTGTGTGTTGTGTGTGTGTGTGTGGTGTGTGTGTGTTCGCGCGCGCGCGCGCGCCGCTGCGCGCGCGTACGGTGTGTGTGTGTGTGTGTTGTGTGTGTGTGTGTGTGTGTGTGTGTGTGTGTTGTGTGTGTGTGAGTGTTGCGTGTGTGTGTGTGTGTGGTGTGTGTGTGTGAGGTGGTGTGTGTGAGTGTGTGTGTGGTGGACACCGTGGTGTTATATATTTATGGATGTGGTGTGTGTGTGTGTGTGTGTGTGTGTGGTGTTGTGTGTGTGTGTGTGTGGTGTGTGTGTGTGTTCGCGTGTGTGTATTTGAGTGTGGATGTGTGTGTGTGTGGTGTGTGTTGTGTGTGATGTGTGTGTGTGTGTGTGGTGTTGTGTGTGTGTGTTAAGAGAGAGAAAGAGAGAGAGAGACAGACGAGAGTATGCGGTGTTGGGTGGTGGTGTTGGAGGGGGAAAGGAACTGGTAAACAGAGAGAGAGATCAGAATGCTGTCTCATGACGGCCCACTGGACCACAAATACATTGAATAATGATGTTTTTTCAGACATGACCGCATTCTCTCTCTCTGTCTTCCCTCTCTCTCTCTCTCCCTCCTCTCTCCTCTCTCATCTCTCTCTCTCTCTCTCTCTCACCTCTCTCTCACTCTCTCGCTCTCACACACAGCAACACCCACACACACACACACCCACACACACACACACAACACACACACACACACACACACACACACACAGCACACACACGCACACCCACACACGCACACACGCTCACGCACGCGCACGCCGCGCGCAACGCCTCGCACGCGCGCCACCACGCTCGCCACGCACGCACGCAACGCACGCACCACGCACGCACACACACACACACACACACACACACACACACACACACACACACATCGCGTCACGTTCCACACCTTATGACTTTCCCAAAACCCCGCGATTGTAACCACCAAAGGCAGTATTGGGAAAAAACGGGGCAAAAAAAGAGAGAAATGGACTTCCTTACCCTACACTCCTGTAACCCGCCCGCCACTTGTGCTGCCCGCTCCCCTACCCACCCCCTCCCCCGTCGACCCATTTCCCCTTCCCCCCCCCCCTTCCCGCTCCCCCACGCTTCCCCTAACTTTTGTTGGTTGTAGTTCTTTTGTTTCTGACTTTTTATAGAGGATTTCCATTGCGTGCACTACGGACAATTTCTTTACTTAACACTTACCCCATGGGTTCCTGTAGTTTCTGCTTCGTTTAATTGCGGTGTGTCACCACGCCTATCGAATGTAGAAATGACCTCTTGTTGAGTGTTGGGAAACTTGGATACGCATTGCGGGGTGTCACTCAGCGCCTGTCTAAGTAAAATGACTCTTGTTGAGTGTTGGGATTTCACATTGCGTGTGTCACCAGCGCTGTCTAATGTAGAAATACGCTTGTTGAGTGTTGGGATACTTGGATACGCATTGCGGGTGTGTCGCCACGCCTATCTAATGTAGAATACTCTTGTTAGTGTTGGAATACTGTGGATACTTGGGATACCATTCGGGATTGCTCAGCTCTCGTTTCCTTTTTTAGGTATTTTGGGTTATGCTTTTTACAAAACGGACGTTTCTGCCTCCTCCTCCTCCCTCCTCCTCCTCCATCTTCTTCTTATTCTCTCTCTTCTTTCTCTTGCTTCTTCTTCTTCTTCTCCCTTCTTCTCCTTCTTCTCGTCTTCTATCTTCTTCTCTTCTGCTTCGCTTCATCTTCTTCTTCTCTTCGTCTCCTTTTCGTATTGTCTTCTTCGTCGTCATCATCATCATCATCATCATCATCCTCATCATCATCATATCATCATCACATCAACCATCTTCTTCTTCTTCTTCTTCGCTTCTTCCTTCTTCTTCGTCTCTTCTTCTCTTCTTCATCCTCATCCTCCTCATCCTCCTCATCCTCCTCTCCTCCGCACTAATCCTCCATCCTCGTCCTCAACCTCATCCTCATCATCCTCATCCTCATCCCTCATCATCCTCATTCCTCATCATAGGGGGGATCGGGAACGGGCCAACGCATGCACAGGCAAAACGCAGCGCCAGTTGTTTGACTCGCATCTGCTTACCTCCCTTTTAACCACTCTTCATCAGAAATGCAGCGTTCGAATCTAAAAGTACTTCAAACGGAATTGCTAATTTCTCTCCATCCTCATTCTTCTCCCTCCCCCCGCCCCCCTCCATCCCACCACCGTACAACCCAAATTATACTCCACCCACCCCAAAAGCCCTCCTACCCCCCCCTCCCCGCCCACGGGGCCCCAGCGACCACCATGGGCGACCGATTTCTTATTGATAAAAAAATGTAAGTAAGAATAATTATGAATGCTCCAAATAGATTTAAAAATTCTGTTTCCTCTTTCCTACACACCCACACACAACACACACACACACACACGACACACACACACACACACACACACACACACACACCTGCCAAAACACACACACACACACACACACAGGTACCCGACTGATTTCTGGTTGGAAAGAAAAAAATAGGGAGTACATACGGATGGAACAATACGTTGGTGCTAAAAACATTACGCATTCTTTTCTTCCTTTGTTTTTTTGTGTGTGTGTTTGTTTTTGTGTGTGTGTGTGTTGTTTGTTTTTTTGTTTGTTGTTTTCGGCTGTTTTTACACAGCCACTCCTCTACACGACTCATCTTACAAATTCAAAGGTGAAGAGCTGATGGTGCTTTCAATTCATTTATCACTCAGTACAATCAATCGTGTTTTTTGGACTGGGGTATCACATGATATCAGCCTTAACACTTTTTCACAGACTCCCTGAACACTTGTTCAAACGGTTTGACACTCGGAGGTGATTACAGATCGAGTTTCTGAAAGGAGGATTGTTTAAAAATTTGGATCTGGTTTTGTGAAAGAAGATTGTCCCGATAATTCTGCAGTTTTTTTTTTAAATTATTTTTTTTGTCATTGTCTCGTAATCGTTGTTGTGGGGTTGTGATGATGATGCGTTGTCGTCGTCGGTCGGTCTCGTCGTCTCGCGACGTCGACGTCGCGTCGCTCGTCGCGCGTCGTGGGGGTGGTGGTGGTGGTGGTGGGGGTGTGGGTGGTGTGTGGAGTGTGTGTGTTTGGGTTTGTGTGTGTGTGCATTAATCGATGTTGAAGGGGGACTTCAAAAGAATATAGCCCTAAATATAGCCGTTGCGGTAGCTGACTATGAGCAATTACTATATGATGAGGAGGAGGAGGATGAGGTATATGATGAGGATGAGGATAGATGAAGATGGTGTGATGAGGAGATGATGATATGATGAGAGGATGAGGAGAGGAGGAGGAGGAAGGAGATGTGAGGATAGGAGATGAGGATACATGATGAGATAGGATGAGATATGATGATGGAGGATGAGATGAGACGAGATGAAGGATACGAGGATGAGGGATGATGAATGAATGAGGAGGAAGAGGAAGATAGATGAGGATGATAGAGGATCCGGATGATGATGTATGATGCTGAGGAGGAGGATGACCTGAGGAGGATGAGGAAGAGATGATGATGAGGATGGGATGAGAGATGAGATTGAGGATGGTGAGTAGGATGAGAGGAGGATAGAGGATGAGGATGATGAGATTAGATAGGATGATGAAATATGAGGAAGGATGAGGATAGATGATAGGATGAGATGATGAGGATGATGATGAGAGGAGAGGAGGAGGAGGAGAGAGAGATGAGGACGATGATGATGATGATGAGGAGGAGGAGGAGGAGGAGAGGAGGACGATGAGGATGAGGATGATGAGAGGAGGAGAGGAGGGAAGGAGAAGCGGACGAATCATCATCATCATCATCATTATTATTATTATTATTATTAATATTATTGTTACTACTAACAACATCATCATCATTGTATTACAATTACTATTATTGGCATTATTATTATTATTTACTATTATATAATTATGTTTATTATTATCATTATTATTATTTCATTTTTATTAATATTATCATAATCATTTTTAAAATGATCATAATAATAATATATTACTATTATTATTATATACCATCATGGTTGGGGTTGTTTGTTGCTGAGTGTTGTAATTGTTGTTACTATATTATCCTAAAACAATGTCACTGAACAACTCTCATTGTCACCAGTCTTCCCAATAATATATTAACACTTCGATAAGAGATTATTTTAACGGAAATACTCAATGCCACTAACATTTGCTAGAATTATATTTGCTCTCTCTCTCTGTTTTGGCTCTGTCTCCTCTCTCTCCCTCTAAATCTCTCTCTCGCTCTCTCTCTCTCCGCTCATCTCTCTCTCTCTCTCTCTCCTCACTTCTCCCCCCTCACTCTTCCTCTCTCCCGCCCTCTCTCCCTCCCACTCTCTATCTCTTCGCCCCCTCCATCCCCATCTCTCTCTTCTGTCTCCTCTCTCTCCTCTCTCTCTCCTCTCTCTCTTCTCCCCCTCCCTCTTCTTCTCCTCACCTCCACTCTCTCCTCCTTCTCTCTCCTCCCCTCCTCTCTATCTCTTCATGAATCCCCTCCACCCACCTCTCTCCTCCCCCCCCCCCCCCTCTCTCTCTCTCTCTCTCTCCGCTCTCTCCGCCTCTCTCTCCCTCTCTCCTCTCTCTCTCTCTCTCTCCGTCTCTTGTAAGATCACTTCAGAAAAGTGATCCGTTTCATCTCTGGTTTCAATGCTCATCGCCCTTAAAAACAAAACAAAAAAGTTTTGAAATGTATCAATATGGGTCTCTCCTTCCAATGTTGATCACACCAAGCCCTTACCCTTCTGTCCACCGGGGGGGAAAAAAAAAGAGTATTGATCACACGTCTGTCAGAATAGGCAAACAGACATTAAAAAACAAACAAACTCAAATCACATGCGTGCTCATCTTCGCTGTCAGTGTCACGGCCCCAATCTGGCTGTCAACGGTGAAAGGTGGGTCAGCGTGACCCCCGCTCCTCAACCCCCCCCCCTCCACTTCTCTTTCCCTGCGGTTCGTAAGACGTTTTAGCTGGATCGAAAACACACACACAACACACACCCACACACATACACATCAAAACGCACGCACCACCGCACGCATGCACGCACGCACGCACGCACCAACGCAAGCACACCACACACACACACACACACACACACACACACACACACACACACAGACACACACACCACACACACACACAATAACACCGGAAATTGAGCAAATATAATTTTCTTGGAAATCTTAATACTGTGGAACAGAATTAGAGAGACTGAGGACCAATGAGGAGAAACACAAACAAACTGAGAGAGACAGACAGACAGACAGACAGACAGCCAGAGAGAGAGCGAGAGAGAGAGAGAGAGAGAGAGAGAAGAGAGAGGAGAGAGAGAGAGAGAGAGAGAGAGAGAGAGAGAGAAACGAGGAGAGAGAGAGAGAGAGAGAGAGAGAGAGAGAGAGAAGGAAGAGAGAGCAGAGAGAGGAAGAAGAGAGAGAGAGAGAGAGAGAGAGAGAGAGAGAGAGGAGAGAGAAGAGAGAGAGAGAAGACAGAGAGACAGAAGAGACAGACAGACAGAGAGAGAAGAGAGAGAAGAGAAGAGAGAGAGAGAGAGAGAGAGAGGAGGAGAGAGAGAGAGAAAGAGAGAGAAGAGAGAAGAACAGAGAGAGAGAGAGAGAGAGAGAGAGAGAGAGAGAGAGAGAGAAAAGACGAGGAGAAGAGAGAGAGAGAGAGCGTGAGAGAGATAGAGATCGAGACAGACGGACAGACAGACAGACAGACGGAAACGGAGACCGAGGCAAAGAAACAGATGGGGGGGGGGGGGGGGGGAAGGGGTTAAGAGTATTCATCACCCCCCTCACCCCCCTCACCCACCCCCACCCCCACCCCCTCCATCCCCATCCCCACCCCCGAATTCTCGGCCTGTTATGACGGTCCAGCGTCATCGTCATACAAACAGATAACAAATACCTGTGAGTAATGATAACAATCGATCAAAATACAGATGAAACAAATGATCACGACGTTCGGAAACAGGCAGTTATGAGTCTAAGAAAAACAAATCATTGTGACGTATGTCAATAGCATGGCTTAGTGTAAGATATGACTCTGATAAACATGTTTTTTTTATGAGCGAAGAAAACATGAAATTATGATTTTAACACACATATGATAATGGCGCATGAAAACAGATAATTACGACTCATGAGAACAGATAATGATGACTTATGAGAATGACTCATGAGAACAGATAATGATGACTCACGAGAACACATATGACTCATGGAAACAGACGATTATGACTCATGAAAGCAGATATTTAGGACTCATGAAAACACGTAATTATGACCCATAAAAACAGATAATTATGACTCATGGGAACGGATGATTATGACACACAACGAGGAGTCATGAGAAGAGATAATCACAAACTCATGAAAATAGATAATTATGGCTCATGAAAACAGACAATTATAATTCATCAAAACAGATAATCATGACTCATAAAAACACATTATTACGACTCAAGAAAAGATATAATTTTGACTCGTGGAAACATGTAGTTATGACTCATGAAAACAGATAATGATGACTCATGAAAAACAGATAAGGATGACTCATAAAAACAGATAAGGATGAACCCTGAAAATAGATAACGATGACTTATGGAAACAGATAATTATGACTCACCTAACACGGGTAATCATAACTTATGTAAACAGATAACTACGACTGAGTGAAACAAACAGCCGTGTCTTTTGTAATTGAATGATCCTGACTCATGGGGGGGGGGGGGGGGGGGGGGGGGGGGGGGGGGGGGGGGGTGGAAGGATCATAGTCACGACTCCTGGAAAGAGATAAGTATGAATCAAGCAAGCGGATGGTATGATCTGTGTCAACATAATTATTATTTTGATTCATGAAAACCAGATCATCATTAAATGGCTTAAAAAGATGATTATGGTTGATGGAAACAGAAACTAATGTCCTGTGGACACAGACAATTATGACAGATCACATGGTTGGTGGAAACAGAAACTAATGTCCTGTGTGTATACACAGACAATTATGACAGATCACATGGTTGATGGAAACAGAAACTAATGTCCTGTGGACACAGACAATTATGACAGATCATGAAGACTTCGGGGTCTGCGCCTCGGTATCACTATGTAGACTCTAGGACTGTGAAAACTGATTTTGGTCGGCAAATTGCCGGAAGCAGGAAATAAGCCACCAAAAGGTTTGTTTGTTTGTTTGTTTGTTTTTGTTTGTTTGCATCCCCACCCCCACTTTACAGCATTTGCCAGTTTCCTTTTCTGTGAGGCATTATTTGGTGGCCGGTTTCGAAGTTTGATGGTTGCATGCGGTTGTTGAAAATGAAAATAAATGTTGAACTATCGAGCACGCAAATGAACATTTATGACATCTAAAGTAATAAAGAGCCTCGGACTGTGGGTCTTTTTTCAGGCCAAGCAAGGAAAGATAATCAGAAAATAAATAAAGAATGGGGGAAAAGGTGTAGGTCAACACATTCTCAGTCAGTATCAAAAGGACTTATCAAGCATTTCAAATGTTGTGGGTTTCCTCAAGACCACTGGAACATCTCGATCCAGGAGACTCCCAAAGGCGCTAGTGAAGGATAGATTAAGGTACATACGAAAAGAAAGTTATGCAAGACAAGATGCAAAGCATAGAAACGTACTCCCTGTTTATATTCCTGAAGAACGTCACATTCAAACATGCGTCATAATGTATTTGACATCACAATCAAACATGCGTCATAATGTATTTCGTCACCGATATATTCCATAAGGAAGAAAACCGTTTGGGGCCGTTATAGCCGTTAGTAACGGCTATTCTGGTAAAATCAAACATCGGGCATCATCCGTGACCCATAATGAACATACCTACAAATTTTCAGAAAGACCGGCCCAGAAGTTTTGTCGGGAGCGAGTGGAACATATTTTGACCACGGACAGACACACAGACAGACAGACAGACAGACAGACACACAGACACACAAACAGCATTTCTTCGTTCCCATTGTAAAGTACTCCCTGTTCTATAAGACCTGGGAGTACAACATGATATTGAACAATCAAAATGCTCAGAACATCACAAAATTGCATGCCATGTTCTATGTTGCACATCACTGGGAGACTGCCATAGCCTTAACCAGCTGTGACTGCTAAAGACTTCTGCTGGAAGACTGCCATAGCCTTAACCAGCTGTGACTGCTAAAGACTTCTACTGGAAGACTGCCATAGCCTTAACCAGCTGTGACTGCTAAAGACTTCTACTGGAAGACTGCCATAGCCTTAACCAGCTGTGACTGCTAAAGACTTCTACTGGAAGACTGCCATAGCCTTAACCAGCTGTGACTGCTAAAGACTTCTACTGGAAGACTGCCATAGCCTTAACCAGCTGTGACTGCTAAAGACTTCTACTGGAAGACTGCCATAGCCTTAACCAGCTGTGACTGCTAAAGACTTCTACTGGAAGACTGCCATAGCCTTAACCAGCTGTGACTGCTAAAGACTTCTACTGGAAGACCGCCATAGCCTTAACCAGCTGTGACTGCTAAGACTTCTACTGGAAGACTGCCATAGCCTTAACCAGCTGTGACTGCTAAAGACTTCTACTGGAAGACCGCCATAGCCTTAACCAGCTGTGACTGCTAAAGACTTCTACTGGAAGACTGCCATAGCCTTAACCAGCTGTGACTGCTAAAGACTTCTACTGGAAGACTGCCATAGCCTTAACCAGCTGTGACTGCTAAAGACTTCTCGCTCTGAGGTCAAATTCACATCCAACATCCGTTTTGCGCCCAATTTGAGGTGTAAAGAGATCGTTTGTTCTTTGTCTTCATTGTTTTGAATGGGGTTTGTTCTTGCCTGGAGAGGACCAAAGAGGTCGAAACGCGTCGTGTTTTGTCTTGTAATTTGTTTGCCTCTTTCGTTCGGCAGAACAGTAAATCCTCCTTTAAGTCTGAGGAGTCGAGCATATCAGTTTCGATATATTTTTATATGATTGTGAAATGAATGGTGCATGCATGTTTTTTTTTTTTACGGTGTACGTGTGGCTGTAAAAAAAAAAAAAAAAAGATAATTACACTTCTGAGCATAATAATAATAAAAACACAATTTGAAACCTGTGTTCATCTGTGTTGCATATGAGTTTCGATGTACGTTTATATGAGTGTGAAATGGATGGTGCGTGCATGACAATTCGGTGTGGCTGTGCAACAATGATAATTTAAAAAAACCCTGAGCAGAACAATAATTTAAAGTAGAGAATGAACACGAACACAACGCTCATCTTTGCGCAAGCGTTCGATTTATTGCAACTCTTAATCAAGCGACTTACAGGCACAGACTAACTATAACAAGGCAAATTAGCTATCAAGCATAGAAATAAAGAATTTTGAGTACAGTCATGAAACTAACTAGCCAGCAAAAGAATGATAATGTCAAATACACAATATTTTATAGCATGTATTCATCTCTGCTGCGTGTGAGTTTCGGTATAGGCCTAGTTTCATATGTGTGAGTAATGAACGGTGCATGCATGATTATCCTGTGCACATGTGGCTGTGTGAAAATAATACGTTACATTCTGAGCAGAATTTAAAAAAAAAAGAAAGAAAAAAAAGCTAAACCCGTACTCATCTGAGCTGCTTATGAGCTTCGGTGTATTTTTTATATATGCGTGACAAGCGGAGTCAGATGGTTCATGCATGATTAGTCGATGTACATGTACATGTGCAAAAATAAGAGTTAAAATTCTGAGCAGAATGATAATGACCCCCCCCCCCCCCCCTAAAAAAATGTACATAATAATGATTCCGCAAAATAACAACCAAAATTTTGAGCAACATAATAATTGGAGAAAAAAATATAACCTGTATTCATCTGTGTTGCGTATGAGTTTCGCTGCAGTTTGATATGTGTCAGAAATGCAGTCTGATGGTGGACGCATGATTATTCGCTGTACATGTGACTGTGCAAAACTAACAATAATTTGAAATTCTGAACAGAAGAATGATTTAGAAAAATAATTCAAACCTGTATTCATCTGTGCTACGTGTGAGTTTCTGTGTACTTGTATATCCATGAAAAATGCAGCCTGGTGGTGCATGCATAATTATTCGGTGTACACGCGGCTATGCAGAAAAA
>CM031626.1:34497871-34502871 GCA_018398815.1 Conus ventricosus | reverse complement strand
GACAATTTCTGTGGCTTCAGGTGTGTTTTTTTTTTCCAACTTGTTAAAGATTGTTTTTTTTCTTCAATAATAACAGGTTTCAGTTTTACTGTTTGGCATGTGAGTTGTGTTTAAAACGTATTGTGAAAACATTTCTGTCTGTATCATACAAAAGGTTTTATTTATTTATTTATTTTTTAAAGCGGTTTGAATTCTAATTTAAAGATTTGTTTTAAACATTCTTCAAGAAGGTATCCAGCATTGTAACAACTAAGGCATAGACTTATAAAAGTGTCTGTTGCCTTTGGAGTATATGACATATATAATACGTAAATGAATAGGTAAATAAATGAATACATACATACATACATACATAATACATGATGAAATAAAAATAAAAAGCAAAGCAAAGAAAACTCGTTTCACCACAAGAGAGAGAGAGAGAGAGAGAGAGAGAGAGAGAGAGAGAGAGAGAGAGAGAGAGAGAGAGAGAGAGAGAGAGAGAGAGGAGAGAGAGAGAGAGAGAGAGAGAGAGAGAGAGGGATGAAACATTGGACACAAAACAAGGAACACCAGCACTACCAGTTCCTGTTATATTCCATACGACATTTTCGCTTTTTTAAAGGCTTCATTAAACTAGACTGAACTGCCTAGGCTGGTACTGCAGTAATAGACTGGCGCTGATTAGACGGGCACTGAATAGACCAGCAGTGAATAGACCGGCACTGAACAGACTGAAATTCCTCCAAACTCAGTCTCTCACTGAGCACAGGAACACAAATTGGGCACTACCTCAAAAAGTCACTGCGGTGTAACATCAACGAATAGCCGCCGTAAACAAAATCCTCTTACGTTAAGAAACGTTCTCCTCACTCTCCTATCAGCTGGTGAGAATGGCTTACAGGACCTTACCAGAACATATCTTAGAGCTAAGAGGATTTCCCCCACGGCGAAGTTTTTTTTTTTCTTTATCTTTCTTTCTTTATCTTTCTCTTTTTTTTTCCTTTTTTTTCTTTTCTGATGACCCCGTGGGTAGTTTTCCTTGCTGTATCTGCTTGGGAAGGGGGGTGGGGGTGGGGATGGAGGGAAGGGGGGTGGCTGGGTGGGGGGTGGGGGTTTAGTCCTTTTTTTGCCGTTCTCTTCTTTGGGGGATTAGATTATTTTACCCCCATCTTTTGCCAGGTTTGGGTGAGGCTGGTTGAGGGGTGGGTAAAGCGGCAATGCCCGCCCCCCCCCCCCCCCCCCCCCCCCCCCCCCCCCCCCCCCCCCCCCCCCCCCCCCTAAACAAGTGCGTTGTTTTGCAACAGATGGGGAGTTGGACTTCCATGTTAACGCTTATGAACAGCCTGCAGTCTGCCCAGGGACAGCGAAGAGAAAAAAATCGCTAGGATGTACTGCGCATCACTTGTTCAAGAGAGCAGTGGGTAGGCGTTTTTGGAAGGGGGTTGTGGGGGTGGGGAATGCGGGTGGGGGATTGGGGGGTGGGGGGGATTTATTTCCGGCTCTAAAACACATCGACTTTTTTTTCTGTTGGAATGGAAAAGTGCTCGGCTTCATCCAGCATGCCCCATGGGTCTGGTCTGTGCGGGTTCCGTGGTGGCACGATGGGAAAGCCTATAAGAGCTTTCCTTCCCCCGAAATACCAAATGAATTAAGAAATGGAGATGGATGGACGCATGATACGGAAATGTACCGTAAATTTAGAAGCCTACTGTTTCTTAGTATAGTATTTAAAAAGGGCGATGTTTTACTCGGCAATGGGAAATGTGTGTGGGGCGTGCGGTGCGTGCGTGCGTGCGTGCGTGCGTGCGTGCGTTGTGTGTGTGTTGTGTGTGGTGTGGGGTGTGTGTGTGGGGTGGGTGGTGTGTGTTGTTGTGTGTGGGTGTGTGTGTGTGTGGGTGGGTGTGTGCGGTGTGTGTGGGGTATGGTAGTATAGTATTACTTCAGTTTTACGTCTTTCACATATGTGATATTAGATGAAGAAGAGAGGAGAGGAGGAGAGGAGGGGAGAGCGGAGAGAGAGAGGAAGAGAGAGAGAGAGAGAGAGAGAGAGATGCATAAATGTCTGCGACTCTGTAAGTGTACGCATAATGTAGTTATCTAAGTGCTTTATATATGTCCCCTAAGCATCCCAAAACATACCTGCAAGTAATCTTAAAGTAAATGCTTAACTGGACTACAAATTAAGGAGGGAAAAAAACATTGAAGGCCAAACTTTAAATCTGAAAAGACATCACGCAAAGACATGCTGTTAATGGTGGTTGAATGAGCTTGAAGAGGTAAACAGTCAAAAAACAGATGCTTGCTGGTTATTCTTCGTTCTCCCAAAAACATCTTGCTTCGTTTGTATATTTGTTTTTTAAGGCATCAAGTTTTTTAAAGTATAACTTACTGAAATGAAATTTTTGTACTGGTACATATTTTTCACTTTTAAATGAGGATGCTGTTTACATGTTCATAATTAATTAAATAAATCTTTTTATCAGCCACACTAAGCAACGTGTTTTTGTAGTGTTTTCTGAATCGGCACCAGACGGTTTGCTTTAATAATTGATTGACTTCAGGTAAAGAAAAGGATATATTCAATACTGTGGCGCACGTTTCATTTCTGGCTCCTCTCTTTGCACATATATCAGTTAGCTCATTACCCCAAATACACAATGCGACGGTATCCAACAGAAGGTGACATCAGTTCCTTTACATATCAAGACATGAATAAGATGACATATTTCATTTACAAGAAAGTGGTTCGAAACGGTATTTGGAAATTTTATGGATTGCAGAACAGACATTGAATCCACACAAATAACTACTTTAAATATTGATTGTGGCAAGTCAATCAAATGTGACAGTGCCATATTAATAGCTATCATTTCGGCGACAAATATTCATCTGCCTTTTCCGATGGAGTATATTTTGTCAACCTTTTGTGATGGTATAACAAAAGCAGATCTGACAGAGTATTAGACAATACTGAACCATCTGTGTAAACTTTAAGATGTTGAGGATATTTCTCTTGTAAATGCATCTTTACAGAATAAGATAAAATGTTTGGTTGGTCAGTTTTGTTCACATCAGTGTGATCAAGATCAAAATGTGCCCTGTTTCTTTCCCAAGCTGGAGGAGAAATCAAGGCCACCTTCGCTAATGTCTCCGAACTGACTATTGACTCTTCCAAAAGATTTTCTGTACAAGAGCCAATGGTAGAATATGATGAAATAGTCTGAGCTCTTTCAGTTCAGTTCAGTTCAGTGGTTTATTTAATGTCTTTTCATCGCCAGATGATATTAGACACTTATTTAAAAAAAAAAAAAATAAAAATAAAAAGACCGTCAAAAAACTCCACACTTAATTTATCATCCACGTGAGTACTTTCAACCCACATCTGATATGTGCATGCTTACATAAGTGAAATACCCTAGTATTGATCTTTATAAAAAATTTGAAACCCGGGTGACTGCGAAAATAACCATGGCAATTTCAGCAACATGGGAACCATATAAGACAGTACTAACATTACCAAAGTTGTCGTCTCAATACCTTTCTCTGATAGAGCGGGGTCAACACTGAGCATTCAAAAAAGATGATGTACAGAAATGTTTTCTCTGCAGACACAAGTAATACCATGAGAATATTTAGTGTTCCAATATTCAGCCTTAACTTATGAATTAATCTGACAATGTGCCTGGACACGAGGTAAACTAGACATTTTTTCACTTAAATTCTTCTTATGTATATTTTTTCCCCATGATTTGGATTAATTCACAAGCGGATAAATCTAAGGGACTGTTTAATAAATTTTCAGCATTTCTATTTGCCCCGTCTTTTGCAAGACTGTCTCTATTTCATTCCACTTTAAACCACAGTGAGATGGGACCCAACAAAAATCAGTTCTTATGCCTAGAGTTATGACACAATGCAGTAATGTTTTATTTCAAAAAGCAAATCTTTTTAGCTTGCAGTCCCAACGCTCTAGTGATTGTAAAACGATTTGGAATCAACACAAAGTAAAATTTATAAAAAGCAATTGGTGTATCACATAGGTAAGTCAAAGCCTTCAGTATTGCATATAATTCTGATGTATAGATTGAAACCCTTTCCTAAATAATAGATTTCCTGACTTTTAAAGTTGGTATAATAAAGCCAGAACCACAGTCAGAGGTTTTCCATTACAGACCCATCTGTAAACACTTTTAAATGATTTGGATAGCTGTTTTCTAAATGTTCACGAACTTCAGTTGTTAAAATATTTACATTATCATTTTTCTTTATCGAAGTGTATTTTGTAATCAAAAGAAGCATTTAGGTGCTCCCAAGGAGGCATTGTGGGTACCGCAGAAATTCTGGTATGTCAGTAATATCAATATTAAAATGTGACATAAAGTCAGATGTGTAGTTTCTAATTGGTTGAATATGTGACATGTTTTAGACCTCTTAGAAAATCTTTACTGGAATCCTTCAGTATTTCTTCAGTAACTGAATTTTCAACAGAAAGACTTCTGACAATATATTTGGATACACCCAAAATATTCGCTTCTCATTTAGTGGTAATTATTTGTTTCTTTATAACATCTATGAGTGTTTGTATGAACTGGACTCCCAGAGCTAATTTCAGGGCCTTACTGTCTAAGCTTTGAAATCTATTCAAAAGAGAATTAGGCGCAGAGAAAAAACACTTCCTCCCCCATTTTCAATTTTGATCGGACTAAAGAGATGTATAGATGTAAAAGGGTTTGACAGTCCTGACCCCATGGTTGACAGCATATAATTTTAAGAACGTTAATCTTTTTTTTTGTTTTATCAATCAAATTGTTCAATGTGTGTTTTCCAGTTCAGCTTAGGAGTAAAAATACGCCAGGAATTTAAACCCTTTTGTTTATATTCCAGAATCTGACCATCTAGCAAAAGCGACGGTATATCTTTGGGTTCTCACCATTGTTAAACAACATAAGAAAATGTTTTTTCTCCAGATAGTTCTAATCCGTTCTTCTTCATATATATATAGATAATTCATCCATTTC
>CM031626.1:34490371-34492871 GCA_018398815.1 Conus ventricosus | reverse complement strand
TAGATAATGATCCTTTTCACTGCAAGAATGAAACTATACACAGTAGAATGAAGTTAATGCACAACAGCACGCAGTCTTTTTTGTGCTTCATAAATATACATAGCCAGATTGCAGATAATGTTTTCTTTTCTTGACGACAACAGTAACATTAGCTTGAACTGACATGGTTCAGTAAAATACTTAGGTTGAATAAGTTTGGTTCTAAGATCATGTAATACAGGACAGCACAACAAAAAATGAACTTCATCCTCTTTGGCTAAACCACATAGACGGCATACAAATTCACCTTCGGCATAGTTGTAGTATCTAAAACGATGACAAGCGATATCAGAAACACCAAATCTAAACTTGGCTAATGTGCTCATAACATAACGATTCATTTTAACATTGACATATGGCTCTAGATCATGCGTTGTCTTAAAGAATCTGTACTGTAAGAATCTATCACTATGATAAACATGATCATGCCAGTTTTGCCATCTGCAATCAATAACTCTGTCTTTAAAACATTTCAAAAATCCAGATATGTTTTGAACGCCTTGATTATCCCAAACAAACCCAAAACCATATGAATTCAAACATAGTCGCACACTAGAAGCCCATGTCTTCTTTCCATTATTATCCAAGAACATCAACATTTTGTATGCCTTAAGGGTAACCTATCTTCATGCATTCTAGTTAACGTCATCCAATATTTAATACATTTTACATAGGAGTTCAGGTAAATTGGATATCTTCCGAGTTCTCCATAAATCATATCATTTGGAGTTCTCATATCAACATTTAAGAAACGCTTCAATGCATACAGGTGAACTTTCTCTGTGATCATACTTTTTTCGAAAGCCCAGATTTCAGCTCCATACTGCAGAATTGGTTTGAACTTGTGAGTCAAACAGCTTCGTAAAAATACTAAATGAGTTACAGTCTAGTTTGTACAAAATATGAAGAATAACTACAATTGGTATCTTTGCCTTGTTTGCGATATCTTGACAGGCATGATTAAAACTGAGTTTAGTTGTAAAGTATATTCCTAGATATTTATACGCATTCACTACCACGACTCTCTCATTTCCATAGGTCCATCTCTCAACTTTTGCCAAGTACCCACCCTTACGAAAAACAATAATGTTAGTCTTCTTCATGTTAACATGTAATTCAAGTCCTTTGGCTGCAGAGTATAAAGAATTAAGTTGACGTTGGAGACCAATTACTGTCGTGGACAACAATACAATATCATCAGCAAACAGCAAAATAAACAATTCTAAAAAATCAAAAGTTACTCCATGCCTACCATTTTCAATTATTTCCAGAGCTAGCTCGTTTATGAACAACGAAAACAACACGGGGCTAGAGACATCGCCCTGTTTAACACCACGAGAACACATAAAAGAATCAGATAATTTTGCTCCTGATCATATTCTTGCTTTCACTTCACTGTACATATTTTTTACGCAACGAAATAATTTACCTTTTACTCCATTTTTGATCAAAATAGGCCATAAAAGTTTACGAGAGATTGAATCAAAAGCCTTTTCAAAATCAACAAAGGCAACATATAACTTCTGATTATTTACAATTTTTTTTGCACGGCAGCTAGTGACGTAAATATATGGTCAATTTTTGAGTAACCCTTTTTAAACCCAGCTTGATGTTCCCCAGTTATATCATTCAAGCGTACCCATTCACACAACCTACTATTAATAACAGAACTATACAACTTACTACAAATATTACTCAAAAAATACTCCTGTAATTGTTTACATCATTGACTTCTCCCCTTTTAAATAAAGGCAGAGTTATAGATTCTTTCCAGCCATCAGGATATATTCCAGAATCAAACAGAAAATTGAATAGCTTTATTAAAAAGTTCAAACCATTTTCTCCAGAATTCTTGAAAAAATTCACCAATCATACCATCTGGTCCAGCAGATTTACATTTTTCAATTTCCGTACAGCAAGTAATACTCCTCTTTAGATATTGGTCTGTCAAACAGACAAACTTCCTCTCCGTCCTCATCTGTTAACGTTTCCTCCATAATGACACTCTCATCATCGTCTTTTTCTAGCAAACTTCTGAAATTTTGATACCATTCATACATAGGAATGTCATTAGAGGGTTGTGATCTCTTTCTAGATATTTTATGAACATGTTCCCAAAAAGACTTCTGGCTCTGAATGAAATTCATGAGTTCATTTAACAAGCTATTATTGTAGTCTTTCTTTTTCCTTTTGTTTAAATTCTTATATTCACGCCTTGCAATACAAAACTCAATTCCACCTTCTTTATCTAACGTTTTATTAAATTGTCTGAATAGTCTACGCATTTTACATATATATAATTTACATTCCTGGTCATACCAGTTTTTTGAGTAATGTTTTTGTTTACTGGTATTCTGTTTACCATACGTTCAGCTTAATCTTTAACAATTTTATTGAACTGATTTATTGCGTCGTTGACATCCACATGTATCAGATCTTCAGCTGCTACTATCTGGTTCTG
>CM031626.1:34472796-34477771 GCA_018398815.1 Conus ventricosus | reverse complement strand
TCTGGGAAAGGAAAAAGGTTTAAATTTTTTGGGGTTTAGTTTTGGGTTCCAAAGGAGGGGGTTTGTGTTGGTTTTGGGGTGTTGTTGTTTTTGTTGGTGGGGGGTTTGTTGGTTCAGACTCGGAATGAGTGTGGATGTAACGATTTTGTTTTCACTGCAGTGATAGTGTACCAACTTAATTTTCCCTGCAGAATAGCAAGCATTCTTTAAGGAAATCAATGCCACGATCTCCCAGCCTAGAGGATAATAGCGTTTCTGTTAAAAGTAGACTGCAAACTGGCTCCAATAGTAAAATACTGCACCAACAGAAGATATATAGGTTTGTGTGCGCGCACACGTGTGTGTGTGTGTGTGTGTGTGTGTGTGTGTGTGTGTGTGTGTGTGTGTGTGTGGTGTTGTGTGTGTGAGAGAGAGAGAGAGAGAGAGAGAGAGAGAGAGGAGGAGACAGACAGACAGACAGACAGAGAGATGGAGAGAGAGAGAGAGAGAGAGAGAGATGAGAGAGAGAGAGAGTAGAGAGAGAGAGAGGAGGGTGAGATGAGAGAGAGAGAGAGAGAGAGAGAGAGAAAACTTGTGGCGCATGGAAAAACAGTCCGTGGATATCACGACCATTTCAGATGAGTCATATATTTCTTTTCCCTTTGGAATCCGATAATATGTAAGGGAACTTGATACCCGTGGGCGGTGCCAGAGATATAAAGGAGAGATGGATGGATGGGGTGGTTGCATGCCTGTGGAGCTTGAGTACCACACTGGCACTGCTTGCAGCCTCAGTCGCAGCTAAGGTATGAACGGTGCCAGGCTGTCTGCTCTGGCTGCTCTGTGTACCAGCCCTCCCATTTTCTTTGGTGTCTACCCCCTCTAATCTTCCCCTGTTCCTTCCCTCCCGTGATCTCTTCCACCACTACAACCTTCTGCCCCCCCCCCCCCTTCCCTCTCTTCTAAGTCTGCCATTTTTTGCTGAAAATGGACGCCAAGATGTACAAAAAAAAGAAGAAAAAGCTATGCTGTACTGTGCAACTCTGTAGTAAGGTATTTGACCTAAGGAGAAACTCTGAAGTGTTATTTTTACCATACTCATCAACATTAATCATCATTCAGAGAGAGAGAGAGAGAGGAGAGAGAGAGAGAGGAATGAGAAGAGAGAGAGAGAGAGAGAGAGAGAGAGAGAGAGAGAGGAGGAGAGAGAGAGAGAGAGAAGCAATGTCCGTTTTCATGCTTTTCATCTCGGGGTGACCACGGTGCAGATTTCCTTCCGTCCTTGCCCCATGCCATGATGAGCTCGTGCCAAAATCCACGGCAGGTCAGCAAGATCACTAGGACCATGCTTGCTGGACATGCAAGCCAACCCCCCCCCCCCCCCCCCCCCCCCCCTTCGTCAGTCTGCCTCCCCATCTACCCATGCCCCTTGCTTCCCCAGCTTCTCCCTCCTGCCCTCATCTTTGCTTGCTGTCAGAGGGATGCTCACTGAAGCTTATTACATAAGTGAGCAAAACACCGTCGTCGGTGGGGAACTTCGTAAATGGAGTGCTTAGCTTGTCAAGACAACAACAGGCGACAGTGCAGTGTCTCCTCAGATCGGTTGCTCATGGCTTACCAAGATGAACTGCACCCTGTAGATTATCAGTGCTGAAGATCCAAAAGGGCTCACGTGTATGTTGGAGAGCCAAAACAACAGACAGCATAGAAATGGAGACATGCTCAGATAGGTTGTCTGATGATGACCTGATATTGTTTGCTCCTTTTTGCAAGCTGCATACAGAAAGGAACAACCTGGGTGTGGCTGTGTTCAGGCGAGCTGTGATGAGTGGCATGAAGGTAATGCTCATAGAAGGCGTGGAAGACCAGACAAAGTCCTCTATTTAGATGTCTGTTGTTGGCATCCGTTAGTCTCGGGAGACGATGGATTTGCGCCCTTTACAAATGTTTCCTTTGGTCATACAGCGTCTGCTGTGGCTGTATAGACCCACATGGGAGTGGCAGTCTCTGCTGCATTTGATGCACTTGAAGGCCGAGTCAGCTGCTGGCAGCAGCTGCTTGTTCTTTCTCTGTGCACGCTTTGCGTCGACAAGCTTCCGGAGCTTCTCTTCGCCAGCTTCCAGCCCAGTGTTCACAGTGTGTCTCCAGCTGGATCGTCCCGAGCAAGCTCTTCCCAGGTGTTGGTGTCGATGTCGAGAGCCTTCAGGTCGCGCTTGCAAACATCCTTGAAGCGGAGTTGTGGTCTTCCAGTTGTTCTCTTGCCAGAGCAAGCAGAATGTCTTTGGGGATCCTGCCGTCGTCCATTCGACGCACATGACCAAAGTCCTCTATTTAGATGAAGACCAGACAAAGTCATCTATTTAGACGAAGACCAGACAAAGTCCTCTATTTAGATGAAGACCAGACAAAGTCCTCTATTTAGATGAAGACCAGACAAAGTCCTCTATTTAGATGAAGACCAGACAAAGTCCTCTATTTAGATGAAGACCAGACAAAGTCCTCTATTTAGATGAAGACCAGACAAAGTCCTCTATTTAGATGAAGACCAGACAAAGTCCTCTATTTAGATGAAGACCAGACAAAGTCCTCTATTTAGATGAAGACCAGACAAAGTCCTCTATTTAGATGAAGACCAGACAAAGTCCTCTATTTAGATGAAGACCAGACAAAGTCCTCTATTTAGATGAAGACCAGACAAAGTCCTCTATTTAGATGAAGACCAGACAAAGTCCTCTATTTAGATGAGATAAATAAAGAGCCTTACTTTTTTTTACGCTAAGTGAAAGTTACACTTTCATATACTAGAAGCTGTTTGGGGGAACAACTTAACTGCTGCTAAGATGCATTTCCTAATACGATGATTCAGTCATTTTACTTCGATAGCCTCACCATTTCCATCATCCCACCCCCAGCCCTATTCCCCCTTCTCTTTCCCATCATCGCCCCTGGCCAGTTCTACCCACCCTCACCCCCCCCCCCCCCCCCCCCCCCTCCATCCCCTGATGCTAGCGTCTACCCTCTCAGAGGAAGGAAGCTAGAAAGAACCAAAAAAAATACGGGAAGAACAGCAAAAGGAATGATGACAGATGATGCCGCCTACCAAAAGTATTAAGTGACAGACCGCTCCACTCCGTCAGCCAGTGTCATTTCCCAGGACACGCCACCTGCGGCGGACAAGGCAGAAGCTGGGTGCTAAGTGTATTGGTCGGTGTGTGGCAAGCTCTATGTTTGGCGCGTGTTCAGCTTGGATTTCATCCAGGAGGTAGCGCTGAGTGCATGTAGACTGGTCTACAATCCAGTATGAATCAGATCACAGAGCTAATAGAGTCTGGGCGGCTTCATGTTGGCGATGTTCCAGACCTCGTGCATTAATGCATGTGGAGACTTACCGAAATTTACTTTCATCTCTTTAGTCTCTTTTTTTCTCTCTCTTCTCCATTCCAGATCGTCCCTTTGCTGCCATTCAACCTTCTAGTGAGTCAGACATCCCCCCCCCCCCCCCCCCCCCCAACTCTCGACTAGAAAAGATATACGAGGGGCATTTCTTATTTTGTTATTCTAAGTTCGAGTTACACTTTCATAAAGTAGAAGCTGCCAGTAAAACAGTTGAGCTGCTTCTGCTAGAATGGACCTCCTAGTATGATGATCACGTAATTCCACTTTAATAACCTCCTCATTCACCAATCATTCCACCCCCACTCCTGTTCCTACTGTTTTGCTCTCATCATCACCCCTGCCCACTTCTACCCACCCTCTACCCCTCCCTCCACCCCTGATGCTAGCGTCTTCCCTCTCTGTGGAAGGCAGCAAGACAAAAAAAAAAGAAATGAAAATACGGGAAAAAGAATGAAATGAGTGATGACAGATGGTCCCGCTACCCAAAGTATGAAGTGCCAGACTGCTCAACTCCGCCAGGCGTTGTCAATTCCCAGGATTCCCAGAATTCCATACCTCAGCAGACAAGGCAAAAGCTGGGTGCTAAACATATTGGTCGGTCTATGGAGAGCTCTAGGCTTGGCGTGTGTTCAGCTTGGGTTTCATCCAGGAGGTAGCGCTGAGCGCATGTACACTGGTCCACAATCATTTATCAGTCGGATCACGGGGCTGACGTCTGGACGGGTTCATGTTTTGGCTATTTTCTACCCCTCCCACCCCCCTCCCCTGGCTGGACCATTGTTTTTGTGTGTGGACTCAGCGAATTTGTTTTGACAACAGTGATGGTGCGTATGTGTCTGTGCAGTTTAGCGAGCGTTCTTTATGGGAGTCTCGTAGCCTGTGTCTAAATGTAAAGGGTGACGAGAACACAGACAAGTGCGGAATACGCCATATCCCTGATTTGTCTTGGTCTGTCCCTATCCTTTGTCCCTGATTTGTCTTGGTCTGTCCCTATCCTTTGTCCCTGATTTGTCTTGGTCTGTTCCTATCCTTTGTCCCTGATTTGTCTTTGTCTGTCCCAATCATTTGTCCCTGATTTGTCTTTGTTCCAATCCTTTGTCCCTGATTTGTCTTTGTCTGTTCCAATCCTTTGTCCCTGATTTGTCTTGGTGTGTTCCAATCCTTTGTCCCTGATTTGTCTTTGTCTGTCCCTATCCTTTGTCCCTGATTTGTCTTTGTCTGTCCCAATCCTTTGTCCTGATTTGTCTTTGTCCCAACCCTTTGTTCCTGATTTGTCTTTGTCTGTCCCAATCCTTTGTCCCTGATTTGTTTTTGTCCCAATCCTTTGTTCCTGATTTGTCTTGGTCTGTTCCAATCCTTTGTCCCTGATTTGTCTTTGTCTGTCCCTATCCTTTGTCCTGATTTGTCTTTGTCTGTCCCAATCCTTTGTCCCTGATTTGTCTTTGTCTGTCCCAATCCTTTGTCCCTGATTTGTCTTTGTCTGTCCCAATCCTTTGTCCCTGATTTGTCTTTGTCTGTCCCAATCCTTTGTCCCTGATTTGTCTTTGTCCCAACCCTTTGTTCCTGATTTGTCTTTGTCTGTCCCAATCCTTTGTCCCTG
>CM031626.1:34452796-34465296 GCA_018398815.1 Conus ventricosus | reverse complement strand
TTTCGAGAAAGTCTTTTGTGGCCTGAGTCACAATAGAACATTAGAAGCGTCTAAAGGGCCTAAGATCTGGCTTCGCTGGGCTGCTCTTGAACAAACATTCTATTCCCAGAGCCGACCACCATGTAAGTAGCTGGGTCTGGAGAAGTGCTGAGGACACAGACCCTTCAGACTTAGTACCTAGGGCAAATCCAGCAACGACTCCCCCTGAGTATGTTTACCTCTCTAAAATCTTAAGTCCACCTCAGCAAAGACGACACCAACCATGGCTCCACGGTCTCCGGGGCTGTCCCCCCGGCCTATACTCAGTCTCCCAGACCAAACCATCCAGACCAGCCATGGTCAAAGAGAGGCTCAAGAGCTCCTCAGCAAAGGCGACACCAATTACGATGTGGCTGAAGCCCAATGGCTGTCTCTTCAAAACCAGTCTGCCCAGACCAGCCGTGGGCAAATTGTCTGCTGAGTGACCAGCCTCTTAACTGGCATTCCACCCTACTAGCTAGGTTGCCCCTCACTGCGGTAGTATCCCGCGTCTCAGGGGTTAGCCACTACCAACTCTTTGTTCTCAAAGGTTGAGCAGAATCGTACCCTTTACAGAAAGACAGACATTTAAACTGGCAGTGTTTGCTCCACTGTACTGATGATGCTGATGATAATATATATATATATATATATATATATATATATATATATATATATATATATATATATATATATTATATACATATATATACATATATATATATATATATATATATATATATATATATATATATATATATATATTTATTTATATATGGTTTTATTTGAACAGGATATTTGACATTAATAGGAATGAATTATTAATGCATCAGAAGGATATCTTAAAATGGACGAGGTTTTCACACAAATAAAAGAACAAAATATAAAAAGAAGTAAGAATATTAAAAGAAGAAATATGAAATCAAAGCAGAAGTCGTAGCATATGATCAGTCTGAGCCATGTGGGCACTGCATTCACTTGTTCCAAGCTTCTTACAGAGTTACGTGATGCCAGTCACTGTAGTCTGTCTTTTATAGAGTCACTTAATGCGAGTACACTTTGCACGGTGAGAGAGAGAGAGAGAGAGAGAGAGAGAGAGAGAGAGAGAGAGAGAGAGAGAGGAGAGAGAGAGAGGAGAGGAGAGAGAGAGAGAGAGAGAGAGCCTGGAAGTATGCATGTAATGGAGTTTGGATACATGAATGTAATGGCACCGTCAGACCTTGGCATTTAGGGCCAGACTGCTGAACTCTGCCAAGAGCCGTCCATTTCCATTCTCTGTGTCCCACGGGGCTGGTGTAATGGTTGAGTGACGAGTATTGCACGTGCACAGACCCGTAGACTATGACGACTAAGAGTCTCTCAGCCTACACTATACTCCATCCAGCCTTTTCTTGTCGTTGGCTATCACCTAAGGGGTTACTGGAAACTTTGCTCTGAAAATAAAAATTGCGATTTTCGATCGCAGCCTCAAATGTAGCGGATGTTACACATGAGAACAGTAAACCACTTTCTGTTTGCATGGATTTTAATAAAGATCTTCAAAGCCTGTTCGTTTGAAGAAAGATGAACGTCCGTCCGAAACTCACGAAATTTTGTCCTGATTTGTTATACACACACACACACACACACACACACACACACACACACACACACACACACACACACACACACACACACACACACACACACACACACATCAAATTTCACGTGCTAAGACGCGATTTAATTTGGATATTTACAGTTACAGTTACGGAAGAGATCAAACAAGTAGAAATGAAGAGGGCTTATATTTCATCTGTTACAGGCACAGACACAGACACAGTTATGGATAGGTGTATCTTGACCAGAGCTTGTTGCAAAATATATTTGATTAATCGATGCAGTGCCAGACAAAGGAATGGATAGGCGTGTGTGTCGCTTTTATCATTGATTGTGACTTTTCATGCCATTCTCACTCTGGAAAATCGCTGTTTATGCAGGTGGAGCACTGTGCCCAAGGCGAGTATACTCACAGCACCTAAAACAGAATTGGCCAGAGACATGTAAACTCACAGCACCTAGAACAGAATTGGCCAGAGACGCGCTTTTATCTGAGTATAGTCTGGAAGACGACAATGGTGTCAGTCCCATTGATATTAAATGTTTGGGACAGCACGTCTGCAAAAAGAGGAATGGTGTGGAGTGAAGCTGTGCCCTGATGGAAAAGAAAAGTGGATGGGGATGCACAACTCTGTGACGTAAACGCCCGTATGATGCGCACACCAAGTTTTACCAGACACTGCAACTGTAGTTGAAACCATGACCGTTGCAGGGAACTTGACGTACTTGACTTTACCGTTTGAGGATTTTTTCCCTAAAAAAATACGAATGGTGCAGAATGATCAGCTGGCCAAAACCTCCATCATCCTTAACTTCTCCACTTTTTATAAACTTTTTACCAAGTTGAAAGTGGAGGGTCACAACATTGTTCTGGCTTGGTTCCTGGTCATGTTGGCATCGGAGTGAATGAAATGGCTGATCGCCTGGCCAAGAATGTCACAACAGGGAAATTGTCTAACATATATATCCCCTGCTCAGATCAGAAACCCCAAATTAATCATCATGTCAGAGACCTCTGGCAGGAGGATTGGAATACACAGACAGATAACAAACTCTTTCAGATCCGTCCAAACCTTAAGGAGTTCCTCTCATCTACGTCTGGTGGTCTCAAAGAAGAAATGGTTCTATGTCAGCTGCACACCGGCTATTTGTATTTTACTAATTCATACCTTTTAAAGAGTGAAGAAGCTCCATGGTGCATTCCATGTCATGCGCCACTCACAGTGAAACATATTCTTTTAGAGTGTTGGGACTTGCATGATGTGAGACACAAACATTTTACAGATGATTTCCATGAAAACCTTGTTCAGAGATGTCCCACCTGACGCGATCTTTGAGTTTCTGAAAGAGATGAACATTTTTCATCAGATCTGAGATTTTACAGTGGAAAGATTTTAAACAAACTTTCGGATGAGTTTTTCGAAGATGTATTTTAAAGAATTGTGTCAATGAACGACTTGTGAGTTCATTTTAACGTGGTGACAGCACTGATGTGGCCCTTTGCAGTCGGCTGGGCTATAGCAACATTACCTTATCTTATTTGGTGCAGAATGAAGCTGTACAATAATAGAAAGAAAAGTGGACGGGGATGCACAGCTCTGTGAGTTCAAACGATTGCAATTCTGTACGATGTAATCGCTAATGGTGCGCACACAAAGCTTAACCAGACACTGCAATGGTAGTTCAAACCATGATCGTTACAGGGAACTTGACTTACTTGACTTAACCGTTGAGGATTACCCCCCCTCTCTCTCTCCTCTCTCTCTCTCTCTCTCTCTCTCTCTCTCTCTCTCTCTCTCTCTCTCTCTCTCTCTCACACACACACACACACACACCACACGCTCTCTCTCTCTCACACACGCTCTCTCTCTCTCTTACGCTTTGTCTCTCTCTCTCTCTCTCTCTCTCTCTCTCTCTCTCTCTCTCTCTCTCATACCACACACACACAACACACACACCACACACACACACACCACACACACACACACGCCACGCTCTCTCTCTCTCTCTCACACACGCTCTCCTCTCTCTCTTACGCTTTGTCTCTCTCTCTCTCTCTCTCTCTCTCTCTCTCTCCTCTCTCTCTCTCTCTTCTCTCTCTCTCTCTCTCTCTCTCTTGAGAATGGTGCAGAGTGAAGCTGTACAATAATAGAAAGAAAAGTGGACGGGGATGCACAGCTCTGTGAGTTCAAGCGATCGCAGTTCTGTACGATGTAATCGCAAATAATGGTGCGCACTCCAAGTTTAATCGGACACCGCAACGGTAGTTCAAACCATGATCGTTACAAGAAACGTGACTTACTTGACTTCACCCTGGTAAGTTCCCTGGGGAACATAGGGTGGCAGCAACACTCCTCTAGCGGACATGATTCTGACCTTTTCAGCTGGCCCTATGTCATTCCTCTTGTCTTCACTCTGGAACCCATGCCACGCCACAAAGTCTGTCAGGGTCATCCCACTTTCATTTTCCATTCCAGTGATGGCCTTGTGATGTTGGCAGTGGGCTTGTGTGGTATGTGACCAGTCCAGCCTCATTTCCTTCCCTTCATCTCCCTGTCTACAGAATTATGTGTGGTTCTTTTTTCCCATGGGAGGGTTTTGTAGGAAATGACTTCTGGGCGTACGAGTAACTGTAAACGGACAAATGGATTCACGCCCTTCACCCTCTTGTGTTTTCAGATGACCTCAGCTTCAGCAATTTTTTTTTCAGCTTTGACAATCAATCTCTTAAAAGGCCTGTAAGTTCATCACTTTGAAAGCCATTCTCTTGCTAGTTCAGGCACTGTGCCTCCTAAAAGACTGGTTGTATTGTATTTGTGCAACAGCCCTGCACGTCCAGTAAACATCATTCTAAGATGAATGAGTTTAAGAGTAACAAACATTTAGACAGAGCAATAATCGACAACCAGTGTTGAGAGTCTCAATGTGGTATTTTGCTCCAACGGCTTTGAAAGGGTTACTGAAGAAAACAAGCAAACAGAGAAACAGTTAAAGGAAAGGCCAGCTACATCTAAATGTATGTTTCTGAATCTGGTCGTTGCTGCTGTTTTGTTTTCATCAGACCAGTCTGTTTTCGCATAGATCTGGTTCTGCCTTAGCTCCGTTCTTTACGTAGGGGAAGGGAGAGAACCAAAGTGGGATGGACTCCATGGAATTCTTGCTGGCATCCTCACTCTCATCAATTGCTTTTGAAATCAGGGAATGACCTGTTTCACCATCCATGCTCTTTAACAGGGAGAAACGTTTGAAAATTAATGTGCCTTCTATAGATATCTCAAAGGAGGAGGAAGAAGAAGAAGAAGAAGAAGAAGAAGAAGGAGGAGGAGGAGGAGGAGGAGGAGGAGGAGGAGGAGGAGGAGAGGAGAGGGGGGGACGAGCAGGAGGAGGGGGATGGGGAGGTGAAACAACAGAGGGAAGAGGAGGACGAAAAGGAGGCGGTATAGGAGAAAGAGGAGATAAGAATCAAATAACATGAGGAAACAAAATAAGAAGAAAGCGAGGGACAAAAATAAGTAGGTTACAAAGACATCAAGAAAAGACAAAGAGGATAAAAAGGGGGGGGGAAAGGAAGAAGAAGAAGAAGAAGAAGAAGAAGAAGAGAAGAAGAAGAAGAAGAAGAAGAAGAAGAAGGAAGGAGAAGAAGAAGAAGAAGAAGAAGGAGAAGAAGGAGAAGAAGAAGAAGAAGAAGAGAAGAAGAAGACGAGAAGAAGAGAAGAAGAAGAAGAAGAAGAAGAAGAAGAAGGAGAAGAAGGAGAGAAGAAAGAGAAGAAGAGAGAGAAGAAGAAAGAAGGAGAAAGAAGGGAGAAGAAGAGAAGAAGAGAAGAAGAAGAAGGAGAAGAAGAAGGAGAAGAAGGAGAAGAAGGAGAAGAAGAAGAAGAAGAAGAAGGAGAAGAAGGAGAAGAAGGAGAAGAGAAGAAGAAGAAGAAGAAGAGAAGAAGGAGAAGAAGAAGAGAAGAAGGAGAAGAAGGAGAAGAAGAAGAAGAAGAAGAAGAAGAAGAAGGAGAAGGAGAAGAAGAAGAAAGAAGAAGAAGAAGGAGAAGGAGAAGAAGAAGAAAGGAGAAGAAGGAGAAGAAGGAGAAGAAGAAGAAGAAGAAGGAGGAGGAGGAGGAGGAGGAGGAGGAGGAGGACTAGGAGAAGGAGAAGAATGAGAAGAAGAAGACCAAGACCAAGAACAAGAAGAGGGGGAGAGGGAGGACGAGGAAAAAGAAGAAGAAGAAGAAAGAAGAGGAGGAGGAAGAGGAGGAAGAGGAAGAGGAGGTAGATAAAAAAAAAACATGACAGGAAGAAGATGAAGAAGAAGGAGGAGGAGGAGGAGGAAGGGGAGGAGATGGAGAAGAAGACCAAAAACAAGAAGAGGAGGAGGAGGAGGAGGAGGAGGAGAAAGAAGAGAAGAAGAAGAAGAAGAAGAAGAAGAAGAAGAAGAAAGAAGAAGAAGAAGAAGAAGAGAAGAGAGGAGGAGGAGAAAGAAGAAGAAGAAAGAAGAAGAAGAAGAAGAAGAAGAAGAAGAAGAGGAGGGGGAGGGGGAGGGGGAGGAGGAGGAGGAGGAGGAGGAGGAGGAGGAGGAGGAGGAGGAGGAAGAGGAAGATACAAAGAACATGACAAGAAGAAGAAGAAGAAGAAGAAGAGAAGAAGAAGAAGAAGAAGAAGAGGAAGAAGAATACATTATGAAATAAAGAGTTGAGCAAAACCCTTCCTGTAGCGTAGTTTCTGGCCAGGAAGAAACTCCATCACATCGTCTTCGTCAGATCTTCGTTTGTATTGATCATCATTTGATAGAAAGAAGAAGAAGAAGAGAGAAGAAGAAGAAGAAAGAAGAAGAAGAAGAAAGAAGAAGAAAAAGAAGAAGAAGAAGAAGAAGAAGAAGAAAAGAAAAAAAAACAAGAAAAAAAAAACAAGGAAAAGAACAAAAGAAGTACAACTTATGAGCCCCTTCATGTCTCTTTGGCTGTCTGGTTGGTGCACCAGCAGAATCCGTTCATTCTATTTGAACAACAACAACAACAACAAAATGTAGAAGAAAAAGGAAGCAACAGGGAAAAAGAATGAGATCAGCAGATTCAAACTGGTCGAAAGAACTTGACAAAATCGAATCTGCAAGAATGTTGAGTCAGCAGAAAAGACATTCTGCACTAGCAACCAAGTGTACACATCCTCTTTACGTTGATAATGATCGATAGAGATTAATGAGGTTAATAATGATCGATAGAGATTAATGAGGTTTAATTCAGAGCGTACCCATCCCTGCGTTTTTAATGGGAGACGTGTTTTTGCCTTGTTCATAACGTCTTGGGTACAAAAAAATACGCCCTGAAATACTATTGATAACTCATTTATAGATGATGGCAATGCACGAATAGCCCTGCGAATTGAAATGAGTGTTTCATTTGCAGTTGTTAGCAATGTGTATTGAAACGCTACACATTCAAATGATCATTCAGTGTTTGATGTACACAAACACCCTGCGAATTTCAGTACTTGCTTTAATATTAATATTGGAAATTATATGGCATTTCTGCGAATCAGTTGTCAATACTTTTACCACACACACACACACACACACACACACACACACACACACACACAACACACACATATATATATATAAATATATATATATATATATATATATTATATATATGATGAATATAACCAAAGAGCCTAAAATGATTTTAAAAGTGCTCGACCCCTTGGGGAGCAACATTTGTCAATGATGTTAAAAAGGAAGGTTAAAACTCAAGGTTAAAACTCGACAAATTTGTTTCTAGCGGCGTTGCGCTGTCATCAGGATGGTCTCTGTTTTGCCCACCGCCGATGTTATATAGCGTGTGGGCTCACGTTTGCGGTTGTTTGCACGTGCGGGTTGGCTGCACGTGTTTTTTGGGGCTTTCAGGTTTTTGTTTTGGATGTGTTCACTAACAACGATTTCCATTTATGCCTGCAGTTGTTTTACTATTTCTGTTTGGTGTTTAAAGTTGCAAGTGTGGTTTGCATAGTATTAACCATTTTTCAGTTAAACATAGGTTGCACCTTTTTGAAACATTGCTGTATGGTGATGCTCTTTTTATGATTTTCCAGGATATATTGTAGCTTGTTTTTGCGTCTTTAAGTTTCCAGATATATTTGCTCAGTTCTGTTTGGTTATTATATTTTTCTTTATTGAATGACTGTTTGTGGTTTGCATATCTGGTTTTGAAGTGGTTTTCAGTGATCCCTATGTATGTTTCTTTTTCATTTTCTGATGTTACAGTGGCCTGGTATACAATGTTGTTGTGGAGACATTTATTGTTTAGTGTGGGCACTGCTCCTTTCTCGTGCAATTGCAAGATTTCCTTTCTTCACCCTTCTTTGCTGTGTTGATTTTCATTTTGTTGGATGCGTCAATCAGGTTTTTGAGGTTGGGCATACATGAGTACGATAGTTTGACAGTGTTTTTGTTAAATATTTTGGACAGTTTGTGCTCTTTTGGAAATGAAGTTGCTAGGATTTTGAAGAATCTTTCCCTATGTTTGTTTTGAGTTTCCCGTCGTATGGGGGGTTATACCATATGGTTTTTCTTTTTCCTATTTTTCTTGCTTTTATTTGTGTTGTTGTCCGGGTTGTATTGTAGTTTGTAATTGTATCCACTTGTTTGTAGTGCCTCCTGGTATTCCACGCTGCATTGTGAACACTCTCTCATTGCATGACAGGTTTGATAGTCTCTTGTTTATGCCATGGGGTATGGTCTTTAATACAGATGGTGGATGGTTACTTTTGGTGTGTACATAAAGAGGTGTATCGTTGGGTTTCTTGTATGGTTTATATATATATGGTTGTTGAGATCCAGTGTTTGTCTAAGTAGTTCACTACCTTTTTGTTTGCTTCAATGGTGATCTTTAAGTTGTGGTTTTGGAAGATTTTGCATAGTTCTTTCTTCTTGTTTTCGATGGTTCTTGGGTTGTTTGTTAGTGCAGCAAGGCCATCGTCTCTGTACAGTCCGACTTGTTTTCCGAGTTTTTTCTTGATGTTGGACAGCATGAATAGTCCGACCAGTTCACATGTTTCTGCACCATCATATGAACCCATGGTTACGTCGAATGTTGAGTTTCTGTTGGTTTTCCTGATCCAGGTTTCATTTCTGCTGTGTAGTAATGTTTTCTTGGTGTGGAGAATGATTTTCAGAAATGGAAATCATTCTCCACACCAAGAAAACATTACTACACAGCAGAAATGAAACCTGGATCAGGAAAACCAACAGAAACTCAACATTCGACGTAAACCATGGGTTCATATGATGGTGCAGAAACATGTGAACTGGTCGGACTATTCATGCTGTCCAACATCAAGAAAAAACTCGGAAAACAAGTCGGACTGTACAGAGACGATGGCCTTGCTGCACTAACAAACAACCCAAGAACCATCGAAAACAAGAAGAAAGAACTATGCAAAATCTTCCAAAACCACAACTTAAAGATCACCATTGAAGCAAACAAAAAGGTAGTGAACTACTTAGACATAACACTGGATCTCAACAACCATATATATAAACCATACAAGAAACCCAACGATACACCTCTTTATGTACACACCAAAAGTAACCATCCACCATCTGTATTAAAGAACCATACCCCATGGCATAAACAAGAGACTATCAAACCTGTCATGCATGGAGAGAGTGTCAACAATGCAGCAGTGGAATACCAGGAGGCACTACAAACAAGTGGATACAATTACAACTACAATACAACCCGGACAACAACACAAATAAAAGCAAGAAAAATAGGAAAAGAAAAACCATATGGTATAACCCCCCATACGACGGGAAACTCAAAACAAACATAGGGAAAGAATTCTTCAAAATCCTAGCAACTTTCATTTCCAAAAGAGCACAAACTGTCCAAAATATTTAACAAAAACACTGTCAAACTATCGTACTCATGTATGCCCAACCTCAAAAACTGATTGACGCATCCAACAAAATGAAAATCAACACAGCAAAGAAGGGTGAAGAAAGGAAATCTTGCAATTGCACGAGAAAGGAGCAGTGCCCACTAAACAATAAATGTCTCCACAACAACATTGTATACCAGGCCACTGTAACATCAGAAAATGAAAAGAAACATACATAGGGATCACTGAAAACCACTTCAAAACCAGATATGCAAACCACAAACAGTCATTCAATAAAGAAAAATATAAAAACCAAACAGAACTGAGCAAATATATCTGGAAACTTAAAGACGCAAAAACAAGCTACAATTATCCTGGAAAATCATAAAAAGAGCATCACCATACAGCAATGTTTCAAAAAGGTGCAACCTATGTTTAACTGAAAAATGGTTAATACTATGCAAACCACACTTAGCAACTTTAAACACCAAAACAGAAATAGTAAACAACTGCAGGCATAAATGGAAATCGTTGTTAGTGAACACATCCAAAACAAAAACCTGAAAGCCCCAAAAAACACGTGCAGCCAACCCGCACGTGCAAACAACCGCAAACGTGAGCCCACACGCTATATAACATCGGCGGTGGGCAAACAGAGACCATCCTGATGACAGCGCAACGCCGCTAGAAACAAATTTGTCGAGTTTTAACCTTGAGTTTTAACCTTCCTTTTTAACATCATTGATATATATATATAATATATTATATATATAAATATATATATATATATATATATATATATATATATATATATATATATTACATACATACATAGAGAGAGAGAGACAGAGATACATATGTGTGTGTGTGTGTGTGTGTGTGTGTGTGTGTGTGTGTGTGTGTGCGTGCGTACGTGCGTGCGTGCGTGCGTGCGTGTGCGTGTGCGTGTGCGTGTGTGTGTGTTATATCGCTGCAAATATTAAAGATTGCTACGAAACAAAGTAAAATTAATAAGTTCCTGATAGCTTTTAAGCTACCTTGAAGACATACAGAATATTACACAGCATCGCGTCTTTGGTCAGGACACTGAAACTGAGCAAAATGGGAGTGTCTCAGCATCACCGTGTAGTGGGGCAGTGTCTCGTTTAGTGGGTGGCCTCGGAGTGACCTTGTGATGTTAGCTCCATCAAGGCTTCTAGCCTTTTATTTCGACACCAACATTATGACAGTTCTCTCTCTCTCTCTCTCTCTCTCTCTCTCTCTCTCTCTCTCTCTCCTCTCTCTCTCTCTCTCTCTGTGCGTGCGTGCGTGCGTGCGTGCGTGCGTGTGTGCGTGCGTGCGTGCGTGCGTGCGTGCGTGCGTGCGTGCGTGCGTGTGTGTGTGTGTGTGTGTGTGTGTGTGTGTGTGTGTGTGTGTGTGTGTGTGTGTCTTCGTCTTATTTATTTAACGCACTTTTCTTCTTCTCTGTCTTCTTAATGTCTCTTGTTCTTCCCTTTCTTCCTTCTTTCGCCCCTGGTTTTCTTCTTTCTATTCTAGTCATTCATATCTTTCTTTCTTTATCTAATCATTTATTTATTCATTCATTTGTTTACTTATTTATTGATTTGTTTGTTTGTTTGCCCGGTCATTCATTTGTCTGTTTCAAATCATTCAGCATCATGGGCAAAGGCAAAAATAGGCATTCCCTCCCACACTAGATCAACTTTCTTGGGAAGAAAGGGGAAGAAAACGATAGCCCGTGTGGAAAGGTGATGGTGGGGAGGAAGAATTTGGGAGGGAGAGAAAGAAATTGGAGGGAAAATAAGAGGAGGAGAAAGGTGGAAGAGCAGGAGGAGGGGGGGGGGGGGGGGAATCGGGGAGGGAGGCTGTACTACGGAAACGATTGCTCTGATTGAGTTCTAATCACGGCAAGTGGCTTCATTTGTCTCCCTTTCTTCACGCGCTCAGGCTGGGAGGGAGGCGTAAGGTAGGGAGTTGGGGGGAAGGGGGGGGGGGGATGGCTCGGAGTGGGAGGAGGGGTCGGGGGGAGGGGATGCAGACTTTGGGGAGAGAGGAAATGGGAAAGGAGTCTAGGGGGGGGGGGGGAGGAGGGGGAGGAGAATGGGCAGGGGAAGCTGGGAGAGAGAGTGCTGTTGGGAGAAGAGAGCAAATGCTTAGGTGCTGCTGCCACCAACAGAAACAGAAATCCACTACCATAATTGGGTGTCCAGGGGAATAAATAACGTTGTTGAGAGAGAGAGAGAGAGAGAGAGAGAGAGAGAGGTGTCTGTTGGCACAACCTAGCCAGTGTTTCTAAGGCGAAACTTCTGCACACTACGAGGTGTCGTCCATTCCCACTGTCCCGTTCCCAATGGACTGGCGTAATGGTCGAGCGGTAAGTGTGTTGCACGTGCATATGCCCAACGACAGGGAGGCCTAAGAGCCTGTAAGCCTGAACCATTCTCTGTCCAGCCTTTTCCTTTGACTTCATGTCATCTGTGCAGTTAGTTGAAAGCCTTCCTCTGCAAATGGGAAATCCATGCAGTAGGAAGAAACTCTATGGAGAGATGGACAGCAAAAGCTCTTCAGAGAAGACTTCTTTAGTGTACAAGCGTAGCGTGTTCCACTCACAAGCATTTTGACCAACTTCTGGTTGTGTGACTTTTAAGAAAAATAACATCTATTTATTCAATAGAAGATAAACGATTCTTCCAATCCTGAAGATGTGCCCTGATTTGTCAAAGTTACACACTACAACCCACGCATGCACACATACACACATGCGCACCCACACGCACACACGCATGCATGCACGCATACACACACACCGATGCATGCAACTTTGCACACAGGCACATGGGCACGCACACACACAAACACACACACATACGCTCAGACACACCCACACACGCATGCGCTGGTGTGCACGTACACAAAACACACATATGGACATGAACATGCTCACAGACACAGTCTAAACAGGGAAAAAAATATAGACTCACTCTCTTTCTTTAAACAGCCTCAGGAAACCGAAAAGA
>CM031626.1:34441863-34444363 GCA_018398815.1 Conus ventricosus | reverse complement strand
ATCAAGGAGATCTCAAAAGAAAATCCCCACTCAAAGATCGTTGTGAGCAAATCGCCCTGTTAAACACGAAGAGCTGGAGATGAAACGCAACCTGTTCAATGCGACCACCACGGCAGACCTATTTGACACCCCAAACGTGAGCTTCGTCAGTCACGACACTCTTCGGGCAAACACTGGAACTCAGCGTGATGGCATTCATCTGACATGGACGGGAACCAGCGTCGTTGCCCGTAACATCGGCAGACACCTCAACAGAATGTTATGGTCTAAACCCAAGAGGCCCCAAAAACAACACCCCGCACGGTATCCATCATGGGAAGATTCCTTTCACTACAATCCTAGGGATCTCGGCCGCCCTTTCCATGGCCCCAGGTGGAACTATTTTGACGTGCTAACACAGTGGGAATAAATACTTTTAAACAGTCTAAGATGCTGAAGACATTATTCTAGCACAATGATTTGTAGAGTTGTTTTTATTCAGCATAAGAAATGTTTTGATCATTGGAGATTGACATTCAATATTTTGTGCCATTTTTCACAATCCCTGAAACATTTTCCCCCTCTTTTTTTCCCCCTATCTATCCTAGTTGAAATTTGTTATACATTTAGTGTTGTTACTTTCTTTTCTTTTTTTTTTAAATTCTGGTGATTAGTATACAATTATAAAGAACATGACAAGACCAAAAAATGTAAACATACTGCAATGGAATTGCAGATCAATATCAACAAATATTCAGGAGCTGATTCAACATCTTTCAGATCATATGTACCAAGCATTAGTATTACAATCTCTTAATGTACATTAACAAAAGCTTCCAAAAATCCAAAACTTTTACTACCCACCAATATACCAAAACAATGATGAAACGGGAAGGGTTGGTACCGCATTGTACATTCGACAAAATGTAGAATACCTTGAAATAGATGCACCTTTTTCAAAAGACATTAAAAACATAAATGCTTGTGCAGTAAAAGCAAAATTCCATGGATCATTGATACTGAACATATTGTCGGTTTATTTGCCAAAAGGTCCTGACAATCAAAACACAGAGTGGATTCGTACTTTACAAGACCAAAACGATAAGTGGCTAATTGCAGGTGAGTCCCGATCCAGCGGGCGAAAGGCTCGGAGCAGGCAATACAAATATATCTGCCTTCAAAAGGGATTGCGATGGTTCCCTTATGCAGCTTGAGAAGAGTTTTCATATCTGTAACATATTATTTTTTTAATATAATTTCATTTTCCCAGTTTCTCCATCTTCAAACTCCCTCCCCCCTCCCTCAAGTCCAAATCTTGGCCAGACAGTTCAGTTGTTGGCCTGAGCTTGTTTTTCCCCCACTATTAGATTGTTCGTCTATGTATTTGTCTGACTTTATTCAAGTTTAAAAGGCTGTGCCAGTCTTGAATAAAAGTTACTCTGTGTTAGGTTTCCTTATGGGAGCAAAACATACCCACTTGTTTACTGTTTAAAAATGATAAATCGACAGTCGTGGGGAAAAGATAGTAAGGCACTTATTCATTTAGCAACTGCGCTTGTGAGATCAAAATTATCTTACGCTCAGGAAATATTCTTTTCAGCTCCAAAATATTTGATAACAAAGATGCAAAGCATCGATAGCAAAGCTTATAAGATAGCTCTCGGTGTCCCTGTCCATGCCTCAACACTGAAAACCTACACAGAAATAGGAATTTTGCCCTTTACCGAAAATATGAAACTTGCTTCAGCAAAATATATATTAAGGAGTCATTCAACGCAAAAATTCATGTATCAAGGAAACCGGTTTAAAATCAGAAATACATTTTCCAAAGCGAGCACAGAGTTTTGACTCTGTAAAAACTATAGGCTCCTATACGTCCCAATTATTTACAGATGCTGGTGTTAAACCCCAAACAGTAGCTCCTCAAACGAGTTACAGTAATATTCATCAATGGGAACTTAGTAAGTCTAATTACGATATTAATTATACAGATTTAAGGAAAAGTGATGGGACCATGCTGCCAACATATGTCAAGGCACATATAAACGAAAATTATATAAATCATCTTAAAATATATACAGACGGTTCTCTACTTGAAAACCAATTATCAGGTGCTCCATTCATTATTCCATCATTAAAAATAGAGAAATCGTATCACATTGGGAAAAATTACTCTGTATTCACAGCAGAGCTAATTGCCATTATTATGGCACTGAACTATCTTCTTAGCTTTCCATATTCCATATTTCAAATATTATTTGTGTCGATTCAAAATCTGTCTTACAAGCTTTAAAATATTCTCATACAAGAGTGAGAGGAGAAATGGTATCTGAGATATACCATTTAATTAATTTTTTGTCTTTACGTGGTTCTTCTATTGACTTTTGTTGGATTCCATCACATTGTGGTTTAGCAGCAAATGAAAGGGTTGATCGGTTAGCCAAAAATGGTGCAGCTAAGGAAAAGATCTTCACAAAAATAAATATTCCTTTATCCTTGTATGAAAATTATAGCCTTTTAG
>CM031626.1:34424363-34431863 GCA_018398815.1 Conus ventricosus | reverse complement strand
CAGAAAGTTTGATAAAGGCAGTGAGCTGTCAGAAGTGACCCAGAGACGGAACTCGTTAAATCTTAAAATATATCTAAGATAAAAGAGAGAGAGGGAGAGGGGGGAGGAGACAGAGACAGACAGACAGACAGAGACAGAGAGACAGAGGACAAAGAGAGAGAGAGAGAGAGAGAGAGAGAGAGAGAGAGAGAGAGAGAGAGAGAGAGAGAGAAGACAGACAGACAGACAGACAGACAGACAGACAGACAGACAGACAGATAGACAGACAGACAGACAGACAGAGGAAGAGAGACACTTTGATATTTTATTGTCGTTACCAAAGAGGTCTTTTGACAAGGGGGGGGGGGGGGGGGGGGGTAACAGAACAATAACAGTTCCGTCTTCCTTTCCTGCAAACAAATAGCACACATACATTCCTAGTGTGTATCAAATCAAAGGTTAACAAAAACAAATAAGATCGTAACATTTCGTTATGTCCTCACGCACAGGGGTAATGCTGTAAGGTTTTTAAAAAAATCTTAAGACTGACTCGACCATCCACTCAATCAAATGATGACATTGTATCTTACTGATCTCTTCAACAGGCGATGAATGATAATATTCATTCAGATATCTAATATGCATTATCTTAAATTTCACTATCTACATCTGTCTAATTTTAAAATGCTTCCACAATGAATTTTGCAACTGATTTGATTGCAAGTTCATCATCTGATGATAACACAACAGCGACATTTTGTCTTTTTGCTATATCTACCTGGAAAAATGAACAATTTGTCCGCACTTCATTATAAGCAGTACAGTGGAACAGAAAGTGTTCTTCATCATCAATAATGTGTCTACATGCAGGACAAGGAGATTCTGTGGATGTTTCACATTCAAACCATCTTTTGTTCAGATTAGAACCTAAAGTTCTCAACCTAAATCGGGTTTGTTTTTCTGTGCCATTTATCTTTATGCCCTTTTAAAAAACTTTTTTTTTCAGAATGAAAAAACTTTTTTTTAATAAAAAAAACCACGTTATTTTTCTTTATTTTCCCAAAATTTGAGTGCCAATACTTTTTAAAAAAAGAAAAAAATTTCCCCTGTTTTAAAATTTTTCCCCCGGGAACAAGGGAAAGGGGGGGGGAGAGGGGGAGGGGAGAGGGGAGAGAGAGAGAGATAAAAGAAAAGGGGGAAGAGAGAGAGGGGAGAGAGAGAGGGGGAGGGGTGAGTGATGGGGTTGGGGGGGTGAGTGAGGGAGGGGGGACAGAAAACAAAAGGCCGGGGGACAGACAAAAACGGGACAGAAAGACAACAGACAGACGGGACGCGGGACAGCCCAGACAGAGAGAGGGGGGGAAGAGAGGGGGGAAAAGGAGGGGGAGGGGGGGGAGATTTAGGGGGAGGGGAGAGAGGGGGGGAGAGAGAAGAGGGGAGGGGAGGGGGAGGGGGAGAGAGAGGGGAGAGGGGGTATAAAATTTTTCTTTTCCCCCGCCGGGTTTTCTTTGGTTTTTAAAAAGTTTACACCCACCTCACAAGCCCGGTGTTAAACAAAAAAAACCCCGGGAAGTGTTTTTAATACATTTCCCCACTTTTGAGGGGGGATTTAAAAGATCGCAGGCTTTCTCTTTTTCAAAAACACGGGTTTCCCCCCCAAAATTTGGAAAATGTTTCCTCCCCATTTTTGCCCCTAAAAAATTTTAAAGTAAATAAAATTTTCCCAACTTTTTAAAATTTTAAAAAAGCTATGCAAAATAAGAGAGTATGTCTTTTGCCCAACCAAAAGGCTTGCTCTTGTGGGGGTGTGTGGGTGGGGTGTGTGTTTTGTGTGGTGTGGGTGTGTGTGTGTGTGTGTGTGTGTTTTTGTGTTGTGTGTGGTGTGTTGTTGGGTGTGGTGTGTGGGTGTGTGTGTGTGTGTGTGGGTGTGTTTGGTGTGTTGTGTCTGTGTAAAATTTTCATAACTTTTTTGGTTCTTTTTTCGAAATCTTTTCCCCAAGTTTTGGACCTTTTGGGCCAAAAAATTTTTTTTGGAAGGGGCAAATCGGTTTGTTCCTATTTTTTTAAATTTTTAAAAATGCCGTTTTTAAACGGGTGTTTTCGGGGTTTTCGTTTTAAAAGCCCCGTACCCCCCAAAGTTTTTTGGGTTTTTGCTAAGAATTTTGGGGGGTGGGTTTTTTAAAGGGGCGGATGTTTTGGGTTTTTTTGAAAGGTTTTTTGGGGGGGGGTTTTTTCCGGGAAATTTCTTTTTTAATTCCCGTGAAAGGTTTTTTTGGGGGAAATTTTACCCTTTTAATTTTTTGTTAAAAAGAAACACCTTTTTAAAACGTTATCTTGTCTTTTTTTAAAAAAGGGGAAGCTATCAACCCTTTTTTCCGAGTTATTTTGGGTCTTTTAAAAAAGGGTTTAAGCTTAAAAAACCTTTAAAAACGTTTAATAATTTTTTTTGAAAAGGTAACGATTCAAAAATTTCATTTTGGGGTTTCTATCATAATATTTTTAAAAAAGGGTTCATTTTGGTTTTTGGGAAAGCTTTAAACCCCAAAAAACCTTTTCCAACGGGGTTTTGGGTTCTTTTGGGTGGGGTTTTAAATTTTTAATTTTTTAAAAGTACACGGGGATTTTTTTGGTTTTGTTAATTTATTTTTTTTTTTATTTTAAAAACCCTTTTTAAAAACCGTTTTATTTTTTAGATTTGGGAAAAGGTAATTTTAATTCCCCAAAATTAAAACCTCTTTTTCCTTTTGTAGGGGGTCCTTTTGTTTTTTCAAGGAACCTATTTAAGTTGGGGGGGGGGGGTTTGGGTAAAGGGGGGAAATTTTTGGGGGGTTGGGGTATATTTTAAAAATCAAAATGGGGTTTTTCCAAAAAATCCAAAAGGTTTATTTTTTGGTTTTTTTTGTTGGGTTGCAATGTTTGGCACGCGGGTTGGGGAAGTTTGGACGGGGGGGGGCCAGGGCAAAAAGGGGGGGCAACCAACAAAGGGGGAAAGGGGAAAGGGGGGAAAACAAAAAAGAAAGGAAAGCCCGCCCGGCGCCCCCGGGTGGCCTGAGTTGTTGTTGTTGTCGTTTGTTTTTTTGTTTTGTTTTTTTTATTTTTTTTTTGGGTTTTGAATTTTTGTGGTGTTGTGTGGCGAGCCGGGGTGGGTTTTGGGGGTGTGGGGGGTTGTTTGGTGGGGGGTTTTTTGGTGGGTGTTGTGGTGGGAGAGGGGAGGGGAGAGAGTGAGGGAGGAGGGAGAGGGATGGAGGAGGGGAGGAGAAGAGACAGAAAAAAAGGACAAGACAAAAAAAAAAGGGGAACAACCCAGACAGAAAGCAGACAGAAGACAGACATTTCAGAGAAACGGGACGGGAAGGGCGGGACGACAGAGAGATACAGAACAGACGGGAACAGAGAGATAGACGGGCCAAAAGACAGGGAGCCGCAAACAGACGAGAGATACAAAAAAAATGCATTTTGGAGGGAGGAGTGGGGGGGGGGGGGGGGGGGGGGGGGGGGGGGGAAGGGGGGAGGGGGGGGGAGGCGTGCATGGGCCCTCCGGACAGCAGGCATGTAACTGCAGGAGATTTTTTTTTTAAAACTTTTTCCCCCCAAATAAAAAACTCCCCTTCCCACCCGGAAAAAAAGGGGGGAGAGGGGGGGGAGAAAGTGTGGGGGAGGGGCGAGGAAAGGGGGGGGGGGGGGCGGGGAAAAAAGGGAAAAGGGAAGGGGGCTCAGTCAGGGGGGGGGGTTGGGGGTTTTTAAGGGGGTAAAAGGAGGGGGGGGTGGGGGGGGATGGGGGGGGGGGGGGGGGGGGGGGAAGGGGGGGGGGGGGGGGGGGAACTGGGAAAAACCCAAGGGGCAGGAAGTTCACGACTTTTTCAAATGGCCGCCCAAGTTTTTGTTGACGTTTTGGGGTTTTTCCCGTACATCTTTTTAAAAGACTTTTTTCTTCTCATTTGTGGGGTTGTGTGGGTTGTGGGGTGTGTTGTGTGTGTGTGTGTGTTTTGTGTGTGTGTTGTGTGTGCTTCAGTTTGTGTGTGTGTCCCCTTAGAATGTGTGTGGGGTTTTGGGTTTTGGTTGGTTTGTGTGGTTTTGTGTGTGTGGGGTTGTGGTGTTGGGTTTGTGGTTTTTTTTGTGTTGTGTGTGTGTTTTGTCTGCTTGGTGTGGGGTTGTGTGTGTGTGTGGTGTTTGTGGTTGTGTGTTGTGTTTTGTGTGCGCGCGCGCGGCGCGCTTTTTGTGGTGTGTGTTTTGGGGGGGTGTGGGGGTGTTTTGTGGTGTGGGTGTGGGGTGTGGTGTGTGTGTGTGTGGGGTGGTTTTGGGGGGTGCTCAGTGTGGGGTTGGTGGTGTGGTTTGTGTGTGTGGGGTTTTGTTGTGTTGTGTGTGTGTGGGGTTGTGTGGGGTTTTGTGTGTGGTGTGTTGTGGTGCGCGCTTGAGAAGGGTGTGTTTTTTGTGTGTGTGTGTTGTGTGTTTTGTGTGGTTTTGTGGGTTTTTGTGTGTGTGTTTTTTTTGGGGAATTTGGTGCTTTTTTGTTTTGTGTGTGTTGTTGGTTGTGTGTGTTTTGGTGTTTGTGGTGTTTTTGGTTTTGTGTGTTGTTTTGGGGTTTTGTGTGTGCTCGGTGTGGTGTTTTGTGTGTGTGTGTGTGTTGGGGGGTTGTGTGTTTTTGGTGTGTGGTGGGGTTGTGTTTGGGTTTTTGTTTTTTGTGTTGTGTGTGTGTGTGTGTGTTGTTGCGTGGGGCGCTTGAGAATGTGTTTTTGTGGGTTTTTGGGGTTTTGTATGTGTGTGTGTGTGGGGTGTTGTGTTTTGGGGTTTTTGTGTGTGTGTGTGTGTTTTGGGGGTGTGTGTGTGTGTGTGTGTTGAGTTTGTGGTGGTGTGGTGTTTTGTGTTGTGTGTGTGTTGGTTTTTGTGTGTGTGTTTTTGTGTGGGGGTTTGTGTGGGGTGTTTTGGGGGCGCGCCGGCTTGAGGGGTTTTGGGTGGTGGGGGTGTGTTTTGTTTTGTGTTTTTTGTGTGTGTGGGGGTTGTGTTTGTTTTGTTTGTTTTGTTGTGTGGGGAGTGTGTGTGTTTGTGTGTGGGGAGCGGGGCGCGCGCGCGCTTAAAGTGTGTGTGTGTGTGTGTGTGGGGGTGTGTGTGTGTGTGTGGTGTGAGTTTTTGTGTTTGGGGGGTGTGTGTTTTTGTGGTGAGGGCCGGGGAGCAAAAGCGAGCGGGGCGTGGGGGTTTGCGTGCGTGCGTGCGTGCGGTGCGGGCGGGGGCGTGCTTTTACGTCCCGTTTTGTTTTGGTTTTTTGGGTGTGGGGTGTTGTGTTGGGGTGTGTGTGTGTTGTTTGTGTGGGTGTGTGGTGGGGGCTTGCGGGGTGTGTGTGAGCGTCCCTCCACGTGGTAGGTGTGTGTGGGGGTTGTGTTGTGTGTGTGTGGGTTTGTGTGGTGTGTTTTGTGTGTGTGTTTTTTTTTTTGTTTTTTTGTGTGTTTTGTGTGTGGTGTGTTTTGGTTTTGGGGTGCTTTTGTGTGCTAAAAAGTTTTGAATATGGGGGTTTTGTGTGTGTGTGGGGTGTGTGTGTTTTTTGTGTGTGGGGTGTGTGTTTTTGGTGGTGTGGGGTTGGGGGTGTGTGGTGGGGGGTTTTGTGTGGGGTGTGTGTGTGTTTGTGTGTTTTGGGGCCGTGTGTTTTTTTTTAATTTTCATTTCAGTTAAGTTTTTAATTTTTGTTCCAAAATTTAACAAATTTTTCAAAAACTTTTTAAGAAGAAAATTTTTTGGCTTTTTAATTTTAAAACGGTTTTTTTTTCTTTAACTTTTTTTTTTTGTAATTTTGTTTAGAAAGGGGTTTCCCCGTTAAAAATTTACCCTTGGGGTTTTTTTTTTTTTTTTCTTGCTTTTGGGGTTTCCTTGTTTTTTTTTGTTTTTTTTTTTTTTTTTTTGTTTTTTGTGGGCCCCAAAACAATAAAAAACCCTTTGGGGCCCAAAAAGGTTTCATAAGCCCAAGTCGGGGACCATAAGTTCAAGCCCTTCCCCCCTTCGTTTTTTTTTTTTTTTTTTTTTATTTTTTTGTTTTGGGGTTCTCTGCTGTTGTTGTTTTGTTTTTGTTGTTGTTGTTGTTGTTTGTTGTTTTTGGGGGTTGCGCTGCCTTTCCTTTCTTCCCCTCCTGTCTGGGGGGAAATGTTGTTCCCTTCCTCCTCCTCCTTACTCTCTCCCCTCCTCTCTCTCCCTCCCTCTCCCTCTCTCTCCTCTTTTCCCCTTCTCCTTTCTCTCTTTTCTTTTTCCCTCTCTCTCCCCTCTTAATCTTGGCCGGTTGGTTTTTTGTTTGTCCTGTTTGTTTTTTATTTTCTCTCTCCCCCTCCCCCCTCTTTTTTCCCCCCCCCCCCCCCCCCCCCCCCCCCCCCCCCCCCCCCCCCCCCCCCCCCCCCCCCCCCCCCCCCCCCCCCCCCCCCCCCTCCCCCCCCCCCCCCCCCCCCCCCCCCCCCCCCCCCCCCCCCCCCCCCCCCCCCCCCCCCCATTTTTCTCTCATTATTGTTCACTTTTTCTCAATTTTTTTTTATGTTTTGGGGTAAAGACCTCCTCTTTTCCCCTCTCCTATATCCTTCTCTCCCCCTCTCCCCCTCTCTCTCTCTCTCTCCCCCTCATCTTTTCTCTCTTGGGGTGTGTGTTGTGTGTGGGGGTGTGTGTTGTTTTGTGTGTGTGTGTGGGGTGTTTTGTGTGTGTGTGTGTGTTTTGTTTTTGTGTCCCCCTGTCTCTCTTTCTCTCTTCCTCTCCCCTTCCTCTCTCTCTTTCTCTCTCTTCTCTCTCTCTCTCTTCTCATCCTCTCGTTAAATTTGGGGATGTGATTTTTAGTTTTGGTGTGCCCCGTTTAGGTGAGCCCCTCGCCCCCGGCCGGAGGGTGTGTGGTATCTGTTTGTATATGGGGTTGTTTGAGAGGAGGAGAGAGAGAGAAAAGGGAAAGGGGAGAGAGAGAGAGAAAAAAGAGAGAGAAAAGAGAGAGGGAGAGAGGGAGGGAGATGAGAGAGGAGGAGAGAGAAGAGGAGAGAGGGAGTATTTTCTGTCTGGGTGTCATGGTCGTATTTAATGAAAATCTAGTGTTTTTTTTCAGTTTTTAAAACCCAAACGTTGTTTGGAGCGTTAGCCTTTGCACGTGCCAAAAAGGTTGCCATAGCGTGTTTAAAGTTGTTATCAAAAGGGCGGAAAAATCGCAGTTTTCGGGCCTTTGGTCCCCCTTTAATCTTGTGTCGGATCGGACCAAAAGGCCGGCTCTAGGTAAGGTCCTTTTCGTCCGACAACTGGTTTTCCTTCCGAAATATAAACTCCTTTTTCTCAAAGGGCATTTTTTTTTGAGAGAGAGAGGGAGGGGGGGAGAGAAGAGAGAGAGAGGGGGAGGGGAGAGGGGAGAGAGAGGGAAGAGGGGGAGAGAGAGAAGAGAGAGGGGAGAGAACACAAGGGGGTGAGAAAAACGTGACGGGTGACACCCCCCAAAGTTTTTTTCAAAACCCGGTGAGAAAACGTGACAGGGACAGGTTCCCTTGCCCTTTAAACGATCCCTTTTTTTAATTTGTGAAC
>CM031626.1:34414363-34416863 GCA_018398815.1 Conus ventricosus | reverse complement strand
CCTAAAGAAGGGGCAGCAGAAGATTAACGTGACCTGGTCACTTATATTCGTCCAATTCGGCGCGAGATGGACGTTGAATATTGTCAATTGTCTTGTAAATTGGAGGAAGACAACGGATTGCTAGTTCATTTTCGTTGTCCTGAGTGTTGTCAGTTGTCTTGTAAATTGGATGAAGACAACGGATTGCTAGTTCATTTTCGTTGTCCTGAGTGTTGTCAGTTGTCTTGTAAATTGGATGAAGACAACGGATTGCTAGTTCATTTACGTTGTTCTGAGTGTGGTGTATCTTTGAGGTCGAAACGCGTCGTGCTTTGTCCTGTGATTCGTTTGTCTAGGTTTTTCGGCGGAACCTTAAAAATACTTTTTAAAATGTACTTTTTTTAAACAGTTCTTGGGTGGTGGGAGGATATAGCGAAGGAAAATGTGTGTGTGTGTGTGTGTGTGTGTGTGTGTGTGTGTGTGTGTGTGTGTGTGTGTGTGTGTGTGTGTGTGTGTGTGTGTGTGCGTGCGTGTACGTGTGTGTGTGTGTGTGTGTGTGTGTGTGTGTGTGTGTGTGTGTGTGTGTGTGCGTGCGTGCGTGCGTGCGTGCTTGTATTCCTCCACTGACCCATCGAAAACAACATCGTCTCTTAGGTTCGTCCATTTCTGAGTGGTCGTGAGGGAAAAAAAAGGTATGTAAACTAAAGCCGCTAGATAACAGGGATGAAAAAAAAAATTACAATACACAATGCGTTTCGACCTTTTAGGTCTTCTTCAGGCAAGATAAACAACATTCAGGACAATGAAAACGGAGAACAAGCAATCATTTAACCTTCTCAAATTTAGCGCAAATTAGGCGTTGAGAGGGGGAAAAGCTGTTTTGTTGTTGTTGTTGTTGTTGTTTGCTTGGCATTTGACGCCGCCATTGCAGATGCACCAGATGTTCCCCATGAATTGCCTGGCAAGTCTTTTTACGTCGGTCCTGAAGATGTTATTATCCCCCTTGTTTTGTCACTGGCCTCAGATGAATGACTGTCTCAATGGCTGGAACGGAAAGCTGTCGTGTCGGTTATAATTAAACACAACCGTTGCCTGTGATGCGAAGCAACCATAATGCTGTCATTGCTTGTTCACTACCATCTTTATTCACACTTCTGAAGGAAAGTGCTTATTTGTGCCACTCGGTATGGAGTTAAATATGCATTAAAACATGTTTTTCCTGTTCAGTATGCTGTCGTTCTCTTCCCCTCAAAAAACGTTGATGCTTTTAGTAGCGGTGGAACATTTTCTACTCTTATAGATAGTGCTGTTCCATTTTTTGCAAGGTTATAAATCCAATTCATTCTATGAAACAAGACAAGTGCTTATCTGCGCTATTCGGCATAGTGTTAAATATGAATGTTTTTCCTGTTTAGTATGCCGTCACTCTCTACCCTACAAACGTTGATTTTTTTTTTTAATTAGCGATCGTGCATCACTTTTTTATTCTAACAGATTGTCGTTTTCCATTCTCTGCAAGGTTATAAATCAAACTCATTCTGTGAAACAAGATAAGTGGATGAGATGGCTGGCAGCTGGGTTAGGGATGGGGAGTGCTTTGCAAGGGCAAGGACAAGGGCAAGGGCAAGGGCAAGGGCAAGGACAAGACAACGACAAGGGCAAGGACAAGGACAAGGGCAAGGACAAGGACAAGGACAAGGACAAGGGCAAGGGCAGGGGCAAGGACAAGGGCAAGGAGAAGGACAAGGACAAGGGCAAGGACAAGGGCAAGGACAAGAGCAAGGAGAAGGGCAAGGACAAGGCAAGGACAAGGGCAAGGACAAGGACAAGGGCAAGGACAAGGGCAAGGACAAGGGCAAGGAGAAGGACAAGCGTAAGGGCAAAGACAAGGACAAGGACAAGGGCAAGGGCAAGGACAAGGACAAGAACAAGGGCAAGGGCAAGGACAAGGACAAGGACAAGGGCAAGGGCAAGGGCAAGGACAAGGACAAGGACAAGGGCAAGGGCAAGGACAAGGACAAGGGCAAGGACAAGGACAAGGGCAAGGGCAAGGACAAGGGCAAGGAGAAGGGCAAGGGCAAGGGCAAGGGCAAGGGCAAGGACAAGGGCAAGGGCAAGGACAAGGACAAGGGCAAGGACAAGGACAAGGGCAAGGAGAAGGGCAAGGACAAGGGCAAGGGCAAGGGCAAGGGCAAGGGCAAGGACAAGGACAAGGACAAGGGCAAGGAGAAGGGCAAAAACAAGGGCAAGGGCAAGGGCAAGGACAAGGGCAAGGGCAAGGACAAGGACAAGGCAGACAAGGACAAGGGCAAGGAGAAGGGCAAGGACAAGGGCAAGGGCAAGGGCAAGGGCAAGGACAAGGACAAGGACAAGGACAAGGGCAAGGACAAGGACAAGTACAAGGGCAAGGACAAGGACAAGGGCAAGGGCAAGGGCAAGGGCAAGGGCAAGGACAAGGACAAGGACAAGGGCAAGGGCAAGGGCAAGGGCAAGGACAAGGGCAAGGAGAAGGGCAAGGAGA
>CM031626.1:34384363-34391863 GCA_018398815.1 Conus ventricosus | reverse complement strand
TATGTGAAAAGGTAAAAAAAAAAATAAATAAAAAAGCGACCGCGGATGCAGGCAGATGGAGGACAGAGAGCAGACAAAGAACGCCAGGCGAAAACAAAGGGGGAAAAAAAGGAAAATTTAAAAAGTGTGCTCACAAAACAAAGCCCCAAAAAAACGGGAAAGCAAAAAACAAAACCACAACCCCGCCCCTCTGGCCCATGTTTGGCTTTGTCCCAAAGCCAGGAGTTTGGGGGTTAATCCCCGGGGCTTATTCACACATTGATTGGGCTGTGCGGCCTTACACCCCCCCCCCCCCCCCCCCCCCCCAAAATTCACGCAGTGCGTAAAGGGGAGAGCGAAACCAACAGTGGTTTTTTCCCTTTGGAAGTTCTCTGTGGAGCGTTGCTCAATCTCATGGCCCACAGCGGTGCTGAATGATCTCTCGCGCCTGGTTGGAGCAGGAGTTTTTTGGGAAAGGCGATGTGTGTACGGGGACCTGGTGTGTGGTCGTAGAAAAATGGAACCTCATAGCTACTGTGTTTCCTTGTGACCTTATAGAAGGTCTAAATTCCGGGACCCCCAAAGCTTCCCTTGTGGGACTTACGTTGTTTTTGTTGTTTTTGTGGTGGTGGGGGGTGGGGGTGGTGGTGGGGTGGAGGTTTGTTGTGGCGTGCGTGTGGTGTGTGTGTGTGTATGTGGTGTGTGTGTGGTGTGTGTGTGTGTGTGTGGGTTTTTGGTGTGGTGGTGTGTGTGTGTGTGTGCCTCTGTTGGTGCCCTGTGCTGGTGGTGTGGTGTGTGGGTGTGCGTGGGCGTGCGTGGTGGTGCGTGCGTGTTGCGTGGTGCGTGGTGGTGCTGTTGGCTGTCTTGGTTGGGTGTTTGTGTGTACAGCGTTTGGTTTTCTTTCGGTTTTTTTCCTTTTTTTTTTTCTTTTTTTTTTTGTTTTTTGTTTGTTTTTTTGTTACATCCCTCCACACCCAAAACCACACACACCCATGATGAGTTAAAACAAAAGTTGGGGTCGATAAAAAGGTCTGTGTGTTCGGTTACATGCGTGCGCCACTTTCTGGCGAGGGGGGGGGTAGAAAAAAAATGAAAAAAAACAAGAAGAAAAAGGAAAAAAAAAACAGAGAAAACCCCCAAGGGGCATGGGAAAAAAAAGGAAAAGACAACAGAAAGGAAAGGGAAAGGGCTGAAAGAAAACAAAATAACAAGTGGAGGAAAAAGCCAGAAGCCAAGAAGACAGACAGAAGACAGCGCCAAAGCCCGGAAAGAAACAGCCCCTCAAGACTCCGCTTGCTGGCACTGCAACAGGTCCTGTCAAAAAGGGGTTTCACCATTTAGGGGCTGAAAAAATTGGGACAGGATTCATCCCCATTAGGGGCTGACCAACACTGGGACAGGGTCATCCCCATTAGGGGGCTGCCCAACACTGGGAAAGGGGCTCTCCCATTTGGGGGCGACCAAATTGGGATAGGACGTTATCACCATTTGGGGGGTTTGCCCAAAACACGGGGAGGATTATCCCTTTAGGGGGCGACCAACACGGGGTCCAGAGTGGGTTTGGCCCTCCTTTCCTACGGTGTATTTTTTGTTTGAAAGTTATGCCTTCAGTTAAGTGTGATTTTTGTTTTAAAAACATTAGTGCCCTTTCAGTTAAGTGTGTATTTTTTTGGTTTTAAACATTAGGGATTTTCGTCAAACGTTGTATGTTTTGTGGAAAGTTAGGGACCTTCAGTCAAACGTGTGTATGTTTTGTGTTGAACAGTTAGTGGATTTTCAACGGGAAGAGGCGCTTTGTTTTAAACTTAGTGTTTTTTTTTTTGTTTTTTTTTTTAATTTTCGTTCTCTCTACAAAAATGACTGTTGTCTGTCTGTCTGTCTGGTCTTTTGTTGTCTGTCTGTCTTCTCTCTCTCCTCTCTCCTCTCTCTCTTCTATTATTATTTTTATATTTATTAAAAGGTGTGTGTGTGTGTTTGTGTGTTGTGGTGTGTTGTGTGTGTGTGTGTGTGTGTGTGTTGTGGGTGTGTGTGTGTGGTGTGTTTCTCCATCTATATCGTCTACTATCGATCGATGTATTCATCCATTTATTTTTTTATTCTGATCCCTGTTGTATGTTGTATTATGTATGTATGTTGTTGTATGTTGTATGTTTTGTTGTATATATGTATTTGTATGTAGTATGTAGTATGTATGTATTTGTATTTTTGTGTGTATGATGTATAAAAGTAGTATGTTGTATGTTGTTGTATGTCCACAGTTGTTTTTCGTTTACCTGTGTTCTTCGGGGATGTACCCGCTGCTCTTTCGTAAATTAAAATAACCGTGGGATAGACAGAATTGTGAGTCGAAAGACAAAAGACGGTCACGGGAAAAAAGAAAGATAAAGGGGGATAATGAAGGGGGGGAAAAAAAACCGTCCGAAAAAAGAATACGAGGTAAAGACAAACCCCACCCCCCACAAAAAACCCAAAAGCACCCAAAGGGCGAAACAAAACCCTTTTAAAAATGATAGCAAAAAAATAAAGGTCAAAGTGACAACCAAGAGAGAGAGAGGAAGAGAGAGAGAGAGAGAAAAGGAAGAGAGAGAGAGAGAGAAATAGAGAAGAGAGAGAGAAGGAGGGGGGGGGGGGGGGGGGGGGGGGGGGGGGGGGGGGGGGGGAAGGGGCGTCTGCAAGGGGAGGGGGGAATTTGGGCGAGGAGGGGAGGGGACAAAAGGGCTAAAGGGAAAAAAAAGCAGCAGGGAAAAAATGAAAAGAAAGACAAAGAAAAAACAAAGAGAAGAAAAAAAGAAAAACAAAGGAAAGGAATTCGACGGGGAAGAAAAAAGGAAAGAAATAGGGGGGGGGGGAGAGAGAGAGGGGGGGGGGGGGGGGGGGAAAAGGGGGGGGGGGGGAGGGGGAAAAAAACACCACAAAAACACACACACACACACACCCCCAACACACACACACACCCGAGTGGGAGAGAGAAAAGAGAGAGACAGACAACAGACAGACGACAGAACAACAAGAGAAAAAAAAAAAAAGAAGAGGGAGAGAGGGGGAAAAGAGAGAGAGGGGAGAAGAGAGAAGACAGACATTACAGAGAAAAAAGACGAAGAGAGGAAAAGGGGAAGAGAGAGAGAGGAAAAGGAGAGAGAGAGAGAGAGAGAGACAGACGACATAAGAGAGAGAGAGAGAGAGAGAGGGGGAGGGGGAGAGGAGAGAGGATGGAGAGAAGGAGGAGAAAAGAGAGAGAGAGAGGGGGGGGGGGGGAAAAAGGGGAGGAGGGGGAAAACGACAAAACTTTTTTTTAAAGCAAAAACAACAAAAAAACCAACAACAACAAGACGACGCAGAAACAACGCAACAACGACAACCGACAACATCAAACAAAAAAAACCCAAAAGCTATAAACAGTTTGGTTTCGGGGGGGAAAAGTATTTTTAGCTGAAAACCTTTGAAACGGCATTTAAAAATTAAGGAGTGGGAAAAGGGAAAACACAAAGCGATTCAATCAACAACAAAAAAATTTCACACCACGCACATGTAATTCTATCGTTTAGAAAAAAAAAAAAAAAGGGGAATAAATAATGACTTGTTTGGCTCTCCTCTCTCTCTCCTCTCTCTTTTCCTCTCTCTCTCTTCTCTCTCTCTCCTCCGGCCATCTTATACAACCAGTTTTTTCTCTGTCTGCTGTTGTCTGTTGCTTTTCCTTTTTCTCTTCTCTCTCTCTCTCTTCCTTTCCCCTTCCTGATTTTATACACCCAGTTTTTCTCTCTCCCCTTGCGGTCTGTCTGTCTGTCTTCCCCCCGTCTCTCTCTCTCTTCTCTCTCTCCCCCTTTCTCTCCTCTTCTCTCTCTTTTCTCTCTCTTTTAAACCCAAAAAACTTTACTAAGCTAAAAAGCGAGCATTAAGTTAGTCCCCCTTAAAAAAACGAGTTTTGGATCGGCTATAAAAAGATTCAGGATTCCCCTTAGTCTGAAATTAAATACAACAAAGAGATCATAATGCACGGGTTTGGTCTGGGAAGGCCCCCACATTAGTTCACAGATTCCGATTAATTCCCCAGGGCCTTCCCCCAAAAATTCTGTCCCCGTTCCCGAATGACTTATTCAAAACCAGTTAACATTTCGGTTCCCGTCAATGGGAATCGTCCCCTTAAACAACCAAAAAAAACGCCCAAACATATCAACCTTCAAACATCCCACGTGCCCTATTTTATACTCCGCCCCAAAATTTTGGGGTTTTTTGATTTTTAGATTGTCTAAACTGCTCTTTTCCGCACCATTCTCGCTTTTTTTTTCTCTTCCCCTCTCAATCGCCCCCTTCCTGCACTCCTTTTGCTTATGCGTCTCCCCCCTCTGTCTGTGCGCCCCTCCTTTTTCTTCTTTCCCCTTCTCCCCTCTCTCTCTTCTCTCTCTCTCTCCCCTCTTTTCTCTCTCTTCTCTCCCCCCCCTTCTCCTACCAACCCCGCGCTTCAAATAATGTCTCCTTGTCTCATTTTTATCATGATTTGTTATATATGAATGTATTGTTTTTAATATTTTTGTCTGCTCTTTTGTGTGTTACATTGCACATAATTTTTTTTATGTTTTGGCTTTAACATGATCTTTTCTAAGAGGGTTTCGTTTTGTAATTATTGATTTTTCCTTTCTGTCTCTCGTTGTCTTTCTGTCTTGCTCTGCCCGTTTCTCTCTCCTCTTCTCTCTCTCCTCTTCTCCTCTTCTTCTCTCTCCTTCTCTCTTCCTTTTCTTCTCTCTTTTTTTTTTTTTTCTTTTTTTTCTTTCTCTCCCCCCAAACTCCCTGTATTTGCTAATACCCTTTTACCCCATTTTCCCTACCTTTGAAAATTATTTATGTTTGTCTTTCTTTCTTTCTCTTCTCTCTCTCTCTCCCCTTTTCTCTTCTTCTTCTCTCTCTTTTCTCCTCTTTTCTCCCTCTCTGTATTGGTTGGTGTCTGCGGTTTTCCACTTGTCTTGCGTACGTGTGTGTTGTGTGTGTGTGTGTGTGTGTGTGTGTGTGTGGTGTGTGTGTTTGTGTGTGGGGTGTGTGTGGTGTGGAAGTGTGTGTGTGGTGTGTGGTTGTGGTGTGTGTGTGTGTGTGTGTGTGGTGTGTGTGTGGTGTGTGTGTGTGGGTGTTTCGGAATTCTGAAAGTTTGTCTATTTCCCTTAGACATTTCCTTTTTAAATTATTAATTTTTATGTTAATTACTAAACCCCAATTTTTTCTGTTTTTTCCCCCTTCTTTTTCCCCCTCTCTTTCTCCCCCCTCTTATTTTCTCTCTCTCTTGTTTGTGCCCCCCCCCCCCTCCCCCAAAAATTCCCCTTTTTCACTTTGCTAAGTCCTTTTACGTATTTTCATGTCTTCGGAAAATGATTTCATGTTGGCCCTTTTCCTCTTCTTTCTCCTCTCTCTCTCTCTCTTTTCTCTCTCTCTTCTCTCTTCATTTTTCTTTCTCTCTCTCTTCTCTTTCCTCTTCTGTGCGGGTCGTGCGGTAGTGTGTATTCTAAAAAGAGTACATCATTGTCATAATTTTACTTTACTGTCTGTGTATATTCTTTTACTGTCTGTTTTTTAAAAATGCTTAAAATTTTTTAGTTGTAGTACTTTCCATATATTCCCCCAGCTCAAACCCCGCCCCCCCCCCACCTTCCTCCCCTTTTTTTATGCTTTTTCATTTTATTTTTATTTTTTTTGTCTTTTTTCATATGATTATTATTATTATTTGTTTCCCCTTTTTTTTTTTCTTTGATTTCCATCATGTGCATGACGCTTTGTTTTCTTTGTTAATTATTTATTTCATGATGTTTATCCCTACTCAATGCGAGGGATGTAAAAAGCACGTCGTGTTATTTTTTCGTTAATAAAAAATTTTGTCTTGATTGTCTTGTCTGTTTGTCTTGTTTTTTTCCTTTTCTTCTCCCCCCTCTCTTTCTCTTCTTTTCCCCCTCTCTCTCCTCTCTCTCTCCCCCTCTCTCCTCTCTCTCTCTCTCTCTTTTCTCTTACAATCAGATTTCAAGTTTCTACGTTGGTTGTCAAATGAAAATTGCTAAATTGTAGCATGACAGGGGGAGTTTTTAAGCAGGTTTGGTTAAAAAATTCATCCTTGGTATTAAAGACAATTTAAAACAACCAACCAAACAAAACATCAATCACTCAACCAATCTCTCTCTCTCTTCTCCTCTCTCTTCCTCTCTCCTCTCTCTCTCCTCTCTCTCTCTCTCTCCTCTTCTCCCCTTAGGTCTATGTAAGCACAAGGCAAATATCCGTCCTGCTTCGTACTCAGTTAAAGTATGAAGTACTGAAGTAGGGTGATTTTACACTCGTTAAAAAACTGAAGTACTAGATGCATGGTGCATTGTCATCAGTTTAAAGTCGAGCTAGATGCATGCTGTATTGTACACCAGTTAAAGAGAAGACTAGATGCATGGCTGATTTTACACTCAGTAAAGTACTGAATATAGATGCATGGCTGTATTTTTACACTCGTTAAACAGAAGAAAAGATGCTGGGTGCATTGCACACCAGTTTAAAATACTGATTTTTTTTATGGGCTTGTACACCATTAAAGTAGAAGTACAGATGCATGGGTGCATTGTCCCGTTAAAGTACTGAAGTACTAATGCATGGTGATTGTACATCGGTTGAGTATGAAGTACTAGTGCCGGTTATTGTACATCAGTTAAAGTATTTAAGTACTGATGCAGGCTTTTGTTAACTCGTTAAATACGAAGATGATGCCGGGTGTTTGTACATCAATTTAAGTACTAAGACAAATGCAGGCTGCATTGTACCTCTTACAGTTAAATACTAAACATGGGTGCCCTTTTTACCTCAGTAAAGGAAGTATAGATCTGGCTGCATTGACGCTCAGTTGAATAGAAAAAAGATGCATGGGTTTTGTACACCAGTTTTAAAATACTGAATACTAGATGCATGGCTGATTTTCACTCGTTAAAATACTAATCTAGATGATGGCGTATTGTCCCCTCAGTTAAAGTATGAAACTAGATGCATGGCTGCATTGTCCTTCATTAAAATACTGAAATACTAGATGCAGCGATTTTACACTCAGTTAAAATATGAAATACTAATGCTGGCTGATTGTACACTAGTTAAAATACGAAGCTAGAGCATTTCTGATTTACCCCGTTAAAAACCGAAGAAGAGCAGGTGTATTGTACTTAGATAAGTATAGATGCATGGCTGTATTGTCACTCTTAAAATGAAGTTAGATGCAGGTGTATTTTACACTCATTAAAGTACTGAAGTATAGTTGGTTGCTTGTAAAAACCGTTAAAGTCTGAAAAAACTGATGCTGGCTGTATTGACACCCCTTTTAAAGTACTGAAGATAGATGAGGGGGGGATTGTACCTCAGTTAAAAGTATGAATAAGATGCATGGCTGTATTTCCTCGTTTAAAATATGAAGTTAAAAAGCATGGGTGTATTGTTTAAAAAATTTTTTTTGAGTTGCGTGAATGTGTTGGGTAGATTGTTGCCAAGATGGCTATGTTTATCAATGAAAAAGCATTAAAA
>CM031626.1:34359363-34364363 GCA_018398815.1 Conus ventricosus | reverse complement strand
TGTAGTGATAGACACAGGGCCACATACTATTACATAAGCGCTTTGTAGTGATAGCTACAGTAGTAGTGTAGTGTAGCTTCAATCTAAGACATAAGAGCAAGCTTTGTTTTTACTTCAATATTGCACACCAGCCTTTTCTGGGATAGCATTCTTCTTAAAACTGAAAAGGCAGAGGAGTCAAATTACCACTTTCCGCGGTCACTGAGGAGAAACAACCAGGTTTCGAAATATCGGTATATGACCAGGAGTTATGTGTTAGTGACTTTCCTCCCCATTGGAGATTGTCTCCCCCTTGGAGTCTATAAGCTTGCTGAAGGCTCATTTTGAGAAGCATTTATCTTATTTTTCCCAATTCACCCACTCGAGCACATACTGTTAGTTAGGCAGAATAATCACCATTGCAGATATGAATGCTTATCTCCCCCTATTTCTTCAATCTAAGACATAAGAGCAAGCTTTGTTTATAATTGAATATTTCTTCCAGTCATTGCAACACCAAGCTGCTCTGTAAGTTGCTGGAACGGTGCTCGGTACTTATCCTTGGAATTTATTAGTTTTTTTTTGTAATTTAGTCCCTTGCGGATTCATTCCAAGAACTGGCCCTCAGCATTGTGCTAAAGGTTATCTTTTTAATCTATCCTTGTATTTCAAAGAAATTATTGTTTTTGCTCTTGTCGATTTTCTTTTGCTTCTTAGGTGGACCTTGTTGTTTTTGACACTCAACAAGAGTTACTTTGGTAATTGCACACAGCTTTTCTGGATGCATCTTCTTAAAACTGAAATGTGCAGGATTCAAATTACCACTTTTCTTGGCTTCTAGGGAGAAACATACCGAGGTTTCGAAAACGGTATGACAATAATTTTAGGTTTCCACGCACCTTCTGGGATTGTCTCCCCATTGCAAATTATAAGCTTGCATGAAGGCGTATTGAGAAGCATTTATTTATTTTTCCCCCATCCCCACTCGGAGAACAACTTCAGTTTGCAATATTAGTTACCACTGCACGGATTAATTGTTATCTTCCCCATTTCTTCAATCTAAGACAAGAGGTTTGTTTCCAATGAAATTAATACTTCGAGGTCGAACACATCTAAGCTCTGTAATTTGTGGTGCCCCACCAGTACTTACCTTGGAATTTATTATTTTTGTAATTTAGTCCTGGATTCATTCCAAACTGCCCTCAGCATTGTGTCTTAAGCCGCTATTTCTTTTAATAACACACTTTTTAAAAAATGAATATTTGTTTCCGTCTTGCAATTCCAATTCTGCTCTGGTGGCCCCTTTGGATTGGTTCCTTGAATAACTCACTGAAAATTATTAGGTTATTTGCACAGCCTTTTCTGGCGTGCATTCTTCTAATTCTGAAAGGCAGAGGAGTCAAATTACAGTCTTCCAGAGGTACTATTGAAAACACCTAGTTTCACAATCGAAATGACCGGTTTTGTTTAGTGACTTTCCTCCCTTGAGATTGTCTACTTAGTTGCACATTTGGTTGTTAAAGGCTCGTTTTGAGAACTATTATTTTATTTTCCATCCCACACGCATCAAGCATTCTGGTGATTAGCATATTATCTACCACTGAAAAGGAGAGATGCTAATCCCCCTATTCTTCATCTAGACTGAAGAGAAGCTGTTTAAATTGAATATAAATTAATAGTAATATAACTATATTATTGTTAGTGTGATTTCGTGCCCATGTATTCGCTACCAATCATGCACAAACAAAAATGAAGCTAAACTGTTACACCTCCTAGAGAAAGTTCAAATTTGCTGTACAATTGACCATATGACTTTGCTCTGCAGATGAGGGCAAAATCTTTAACATTATTTTCTTTAAATCAAAACCTGTCGTTTCCAAACTACAGAAAAATTTGCCTCTGGAACAAAACCCAAATAGGCAGTGAGTTAAGGCAAGCTTAGAAGATTCAATCAAGCAGGGATTTTGATTCCATCGACGCATTCAATCAAGCGTGGATTTTGCTTCCTCGACGCATTCAATCAAGGGGATTTTGCATTCTATCGACGCATTTCAGTCTAAGTGAGATTTTGCATTCTCGACTATATCAAGTGATATTTGCATTCTTGCGTTAATAAATGTTTCGTACGGATGCAATCATGCATCGAATCAAAAGAATCTTACTCACGACACAATTAAACCTTGCCTAGAGAAGTCAAAATTTGCTGTACAACTGAACCATATGACTTTGTGCTCTGCAGACTGAAGGCAAAATGCCTTTAACATTAATTTTCTCTTTAAATCAAAACCTGTCGTTCCAAAACATACAGAAAAAGTACTGTAGCATGGGAAAAAAAACCCACTAAAATAGGCATTGCATTACTAAGGCAGAGCTAGAAGCATTCAATCAAGCGTGGGATTTTGCATTCCATCGACGCATTCAATCAAGCGTGGGATTTTGCATTCCATCGACGCATTCAATCAAGCGTGGGATTTTGCATTCTATCGACGCATTCAGTCAAGCGTGGGATTTTGCATTCCATCGACGCATTCAGTCAAGCGTGGGATTTTGCATTCCATCGACGAATCTCAAATGTACAGTATTCTGGGGCATTGCAATGTACTGTGAGGTAGCGCTACAGGGAAAGAGTTTACTCCACAACACAGATTAAAACGTTTCAAGTATCGTTTCTGACAGGAAGCGGTTCCTTGCCTCGGACTGACAGACCTCTGTGTTAAAAAACAATTGCAAACATTTTAAGACACGAAAGCTAAGGAAACGGTTCATACAATTTCAACGATGCTCAGTGTATTCGTCATCAATCTTACAGTAATGAAAAATAAGTGTAATGAAAAAGTCTCCTTTTTTTCATTTTATTTCATATGGTTTAAACCCCAGCCGACAACAGGAGGCCCAATCACGGCTATTACCATGTCGAAAATCAATTCTACGTATTTGAATTAAAAAAAAGTAATTTATAGAAATATCTTTTTAATCGAACATCAGAGTTCAGACTTTTATGGCATGTGCATTGCGAACTTAAAAACATAACCGCAGTCAAAACGCTACACCAATCGGACATTTACTCAAATTAAGGATGCCGCTCGCGCGCGCGCGCACACACACACACACACACACACACACACACACACACACACACACACACACACACACACACACACACACACGTGCATAGAATAGATAGATTCAGTCGTTCAAGAATAGAGAGATGCTGACGACGAACATGTAAATCATGTTTCTAACGAATTCATTAATAACTCCAGACATGAGTTGTTGTTGTTGGTGTTGTTTTTTTTAATAAAGGTTTGTTTGTGTGTGTTTTTTTTAATCTATCGTTGTTCAGCAATTCTGTACTTCATTTCATGTTTCCAATGAATGTATTAATAAAACCGTTCCTGATTTTGTTTTCAGAAGTAAAAGTTTTTAAAATATCATTATTAAACAATTTTATATTTAATTTAGGGCTATGGGAGAGAGAGAGAGAGAGAGAGAGAGAGAGAGAGAGAGAGAGAGAGAGAGAGAGAGAGAGACAGACAGACAGACAGACAGACAGACAGACAGACAGACAGGCAGGCAGACAGACAGACAGACAGACAGACAGAGACAGACAGACAGACAGACAGAGACAGAGAGAGAGAGAGAGAGAGAGAGAGAGAGAGAGAGAGAGGAGAGAGAGAGAGTGGCTAAAGCAAATAAGTTTGTAAAAGACGCCAGCCAGAAATTTGCTGAAACACAGAGCGATAACAACGCAATTAAAACCATACATCCCCACAAAACTAATAACGTTAATTAAGATCAGTGCTCAAAGTTTTAAAGTTACGAGCAGATTTTTGTAGTTCAAAGCACGCTAAAAACTTATCAAAATTCTATCTATTTGCTATTTCTATCAAATGATAAAGAAAGAACATAACCTCTTTGAGAAACGTAAAAAGAAAGAAAGAGAAGAAAGAAGGAAAGAAACAAACTGACGAAGAAATAAATAATCAATAAATGAATGAACGTAAAAAAAAAAGAAAGAAAAGAAAGAAAGAAAGAATCTGACGAAGAAATAAATAACCAATAAATGAATGAAAGAAGACATAAATAACTAAACGAATAAATAAATAAAGAGATAAATAAACAAATAAATGAATAACATCTTGTGTGGACATCCCTCAACAAGATCTCCACGGGATCGCTAGAACGTGCCTATATCTTATGTAGATTTTAACACTTTACGAGGACGTATTCACAGAGGGTGGCCTATCATATAGCATGCACCTTCAGAGAATCTTTATTTCAAATGTGTATGCCTTTTTTTTTTTTTTTAATGAGGTTTAATTCTTCTTCAGACTGTAATATTCTAAGAAAGCGTCGCCGCAAGAAGTGGGAAACAGTTTGATTGTTGCTGTTGTCTTTGGCGAGAGGAATCTCATTTCCATTGTTTACCATATTTTGTTTCCACCCCGCAACGAACAAAACACACTCCTCTTTCATGGTCCCTAATCTGAGCATGAAGGAATCTTCCTGATGCTTGTGTCTGAGCACGAAAGGAATCTTCCTGATGCTTGCGTGGTTTAAACTATTCCGTTCTTTTTCCTCACCCTGGACAAGAAGGGGCAAAAAAGGAATTTCGGCTGAATTTTGATATACAAGATTTTTTTTTTTTATATATATTACAGCCATATGTCTGTCCTAAGCGAAAATAAATGTCTATAAATATCTCAGAGGATGAGTCGAAATGTCGCCATCGAATGATTCAGATTATCAGTATGCATGGATATGTTTTTAACATCTGAAACATTCGAAAACAAAGCTGCAGTTTTGTTTAGCAATAGTAGAATAAACTGCATTGCCAGCCAGTTTATCCGCAAACATGGTAGCGCCAAACTGTTGTGCAAAACTGGTGGCTTGTCTGCTATCTATCGAACTGCATGTTGTTCAAATGCCAGTAGTCATACATCAAGTTGTAACGTGTTTCCTGACGACAACAACACAAATGACTGAACATTGTGTAAAACAGAAATCAAATCTCAGTTCGT
>CM031626.1:34346863-34349363 GCA_018398815.1 Conus ventricosus | reverse complement strand
ACACACACCACACACACACACACACACACACACACACACGTCGCTCGCCAGCTAGCTAGCTACTAGCTACAAGCAATAACAAACACCACCAAACCCACGACCTACACCACTTACCTCGCCACAAGTCTTTTGATGGTGAGAAAGGCGAAGATCAGCCCAGGTTGGATAGAAAGAAGCGCACTGGTTTCACGATGGAGTGTGTTGTGTGTGTGTGTGTGTCTCTGTGTGTGGGTAGGATGGATGGATCATGGAGGGAGGGAGTCGTCGGCTTCATGCGCGAGGTGATGGGAGAAGAGAGAGAGAAGAGAGAGAGAGAGAGGGGCTGTGTGGTGGTGATGCCGATTTTGAACCCGCGCGCAGATTTCGCTTTCCTTTCTCTCCGTGTCCCCCCAACATGTACGTCCGTTACGCTTTAGCACGCGCTGGCCGTTGGGTGCGGAGGGTGGGTGGGTGTGGTGTGGTGCTCTCCTTCTCCTCCTCCTCTCTCTCGCTTTCTCTCTCTCTCTCCATCTCTATCTCTCAATCATCCCTCTCCCGTCCTCTCCTCTCTCCTCTCTCTCTCTCTCTCTCTCTCTCTCTTGTTCTCTCGCTCCTCTCTCTGACTCTGCCTGACTGTCTGTCTGTCTGTCTCTCTCTCTCTCTCTCTCTCTCTCTCTCTCTCTCTCTCTCTCTCTCTCCCTATCCACCTCGCTCTCCTCTCTCTCTATCTCTCCTCTCTCTCTCTCTCTCTCTCTCTCTCTCTCTCTGTCCACTCTTTCTCTGCCTGTGTCCGTCCTGACCTCGCTCTCTCACTCTCTCTCCTCCTCTCTCTCTCCTCCACTCTCTCCTCTCCTCTTCTCTCTCTCTCACTCTCCCCACCCCCCCCCTCACTCTCTCTCGCTCGCTCGCGCCTCTCTATCTCTCGCTTTTCTGTCTTCTGTCGTCGTCTGCCCTCTCTCTCTCTCTCTCATCTCACTCTCTCTCTCTGTCTGTCTGTCTCGCTCTCCTCTCTCTCTCTCTCCATCTTCACTCTCTCTCTCTCTCTCCCACCCCCCTCTCTCTCTCTTCGCTCGCTCTCTCTATCTCTCGCTGGTTTCTTTCAGTCTGTCTGTCTCCTCTCTCTCTCTCTCTCTCTCTCCACTCTCTCTCTCTCCTCTCACTCTCTCTCTCCTCTCTCTGTCACTCTCGCTTCTCTATACCCCACCACTCAGCTCTCTCTTTTCACTCTTTGTCTCTCTCTCTCTCTCTCTCTCTCCTCTCTCTCTCACTCTCTCTCTCACTCTCCCCCCCCCCCCCGCTCTCTCCTCGCTCGCTCGCCTCCTCAATCCTCGCTGCTTTCAGTCTGGCTGTCTGTCTGTCTGCCTCACTCTCCTCTCTCCTGTCACTCCACTCCTCTCTGTCCTGTCCTGATGCCTCTCTCAGGCTCTCTCTCTCTCTTCTCTCTCTCTCTCTCTCTCTCTCTCTGTCTCTCTTCGGCTGTCTCTAAGACCCCACTCTCTCCTCTTTGTCACTCTTTGTCTCTCTCTCACTCTCTCTACTCTGTCCATCTCTCTCTCTCTCTCCGTCTCTCACTCTCTCTATCCGTCTCTCTCTCTCTCTTCCATCTCTCTCTCTCTTCCGTCCTCTCTCTCTCTCTTCTCTTCTCTCTCTTTCTTCCCGTCTCCTCTCCCTCCTCTCTCTCTCCTCTCTCTATCATCACTCTCCGTCTCTCTCTCTCTCCGTCATTCTCTCTCTCACTCCTCTCTCTCCTCTCTCTCTCTCTCTCTCTCTGCCGTCTCTCTCTCTCTCCGTCTCTCTCTCTCTCCTCTCCATCTCTCTCTTCCCCCCGTCTCTCTCCTTCCTCACTCCTCTCTCTCCCTTTCGCTGCCGCTCGGATCTCTCTCCTCTCTCCCCTCCTCTCCTCTCCCTCTCTCTCTCTCTCTCCACTCTCCTCTCTCTCTCACCGTCGCTCTCATCTCTCTCGATCTCTGCCTCTCTGGATCTCTCTCTCTCTCTCTCCTCTCTCTCAAGCTCTCTCTCTCTCTCCGTCGCTCTCTTCTCTCTCTCCGTCACAACTCTCTCTCTCTCTTGCTCTAACTGTCTCTTCTCTCTCTCTCTTTCTCTCTCTCTCTCTCTCCTCTCCTCCCTCTCTCTCTCTCTCCGTCAGTCCCTCACTCTCTCTCTCTCTCTCTCCTCTCTTCTCCTCTCTCTCTCTCTCTCTCCCTGTACTCTATCTCTCTGACTCTGCCTGACTGTCTCTCTCTTTCTCTCTCTCTCTCCTCTCTCTCTCCTCTCTCTTCTTCTCTCCTCTCTCTCTCTCGATCCACTCCTCTCTCCTCTACTCTCCATCTCTCTTTTTCTCTGCCTTCCCACTCCTCTCTCTTCCCCCCATCTCTCTCACGCTCGCTCGCTCTCTCTAATCTCTCGCTGTTTCTGTCTGTCTGTCGGTCCTGTCTGTCCTGCTCTCACTCTCTCCTCCTCTCTCTCCTCTCCTCTCCTCATCTCTCTCTCTCTCTGTCTCTGTCTCACTTCGCTGTCTCTA
>CM031626.1:34339363-34341863 GCA_018398815.1 Conus ventricosus | reverse complement strand
ACGTCAACCGCAGGAATAGAAGGGATCGCTTTATAAAAGTTAATATGCAAGTTAAAAAAGTGCGTGTGTATTTTTGAAAGGAAAGCATCAACTTCAGCATCACGAACGTCAAACGCAGAAACAGCAAGGCGTCGTTTTATATAAAGCTAATTGTCTACAATTCTCTGGCTTAATTTGGTGACAATGTCTGAACACCGAATCCCTTACTGTCATGAAGTGGGTTAACTCAATTCAATTTCTTTTCAAGGAAGGATATGGGTGCGACCTTTGACCCGCTCTTTGGCATAAAACTAGGGTCACCAATGTCATGGGACACAATGTCTTACGTAAGGGATTCACTCAAACAACAACTGAAGTAAATAATATTGGAAATGAAATGAGGTAGGGAACAGTCAACAATAAACAAGTAGGGTAACTCTTGCTCCCATTAGAAAACCTACACAGAGTGACTTTTATTCAAGACTGGCACAGCCTTTTAAACTTGAATAAAGTCAGACAAATACAAAGACGAACAATCTAATGGTGGGGGAAAAACAAGCGCAGGCCAACAACCCCTCCGTCATTACAGTAATGACTGGGCAAAGATTTGAGATTCCTCATTTCCCCAGTTATTACTGTGATGACGGAGGGGTTGTCGGCCTACGCTTGTTTTTCCCCCACCATTAGATTGTTCGTCTTTGTATTTGTCTGACTTTATTCAAGTTTAAAAGGCTGTGCCAGTCTTGAATCAAAGTCACTCTGAGTTAGGTTTTCTTATGGGAGCAAGAGTTACCCTACTTCTTTATTGAAGTCAATAATGTTATCCAGATACCACATGAAGAGAAAGATAAGGAATTCACCTGAGGGCCTCTGTCTCCACAGACAGATATCTAGAAAAAGAATGACAGACAGATGATAAGCCAGAAGAGGCCAGTAGGTTTGCTAAACACAACACTAAATAATGCCCATACAGCACAGCGAACACTACCTGTAGTTCTAAACGTCGTCAGCATTCGACAACTGCACCTTTGCATCCGACACGCTTCACGCAAACTGTCAGTTTTCAACGTCGGTCTGGTTACAGTCGAGTTCACAATGAATCACACACTTACATCGCCACGTGCATTCCGCGACTGTCATCTTTCTGACAAACAACAGCCTCGCACTCTGCTGCTTGTTCAAGTTATTTCAACGTAAAGAGTTGTTCAGCCTGCCACAAACGTTCACGAAGTTTACGTTTGTGACACGCACAATTTTTAAGACACAATTGGATTTTTTTCCCTTTTCTCTTTAATCATATCCAACAATACATTATTGACGTAAAACGCTTGACATGTGACAGTTACCCTGACCGCTTTACCACACTGTTACCACACTTTTACCACCAGAGCTAGGAAGACACTTCAGACAATGGCCGGAAGGCAAACTAACACAGAAATTCAGCTGCCGCGACAAAAACCGGCACAATAGACTTCGTGATTGATATATATATATATATATATATATTATATATATATTATATATATATATTATATATATATATATATATATATATAAAATCAGAGTTAAGCCACTCAGAACGCTAAAAGTGCTCAACCATGTTGGGAGCGACATACCAGTTTAAAATAGAATTTTAAAATGGAAAAAATTAAAACCTACAAGCTTGTTTCAAGCTAGATAAAACGCTCTCCTCAGGGTATACAATTTGGGCACGCCACCGGTGTTATATATTGTGGTGTGTGAGCGTGTGAGCTCTGTGCGTGAGAGAACTAATAAATATTCATTCTGGCTCACCCGGTCTCAACCAGTTTCGACCGGGTGGCGCCAGAATGAATATTTATTAGTTCTCTGATAAGCAAGACTTCAATAACCAAAAAATAACGATTATCTACAAACAAACATACTGTGTAGGATTATCCGTTTTCAATACTAATTTACTAAACTTTTTAGATTTTAGTTTTTGTTTAATCCAGTGTTTTTCTTGATCATTCTCAATAACATCATTTTCACGCAAACATTCATCAAATGCATCTCTGTCTTTCATGTGAAATAAAACTACAGTCTTTAACTGTTCTCTAAAGTCTTTTAAAACCGAGTTATATTTTTGACATAAAATCCACACACTTATCCCAGCATGTCTTCCACTAAAGGCTAGTTTTGACAAAGTTTTTCTTTTTTTAACTATGTCTCTTTCTGCTGAACAGTCACCTATAATAAATAGCGTCTGCGTTCCCTCAAACAATATATAAAAGCGTTCTAAACATTCACTCAGTTTATTGCTGGGATCAACTAAAAATATGTTATCATCTATCCATATAAACTTTCTATTGTGATATGCTTTGTTCCATTTAAGTGTGGGGCAGAAAATCACAATATAATCAAAATTATAACGATAAACTGTTTTTAACAGGTCGAGGATAAATATTGTTTTCCCACAACCAGTTTGCCTGCAATCAATGAACAATGAGGCTCTTTTGTCATAAAGTTTAACTGCTCCATAGTTTTATAAAATTTAATCTAA
>CM031626.1:34326318-34339263 GCA_018398815.1 Conus ventricosus | reverse complement strand
CACAACACACACACACACAACAACACACACCACACACACACACACACACCCCCCACACACACACGACACAACACCGCACAACCACAACCACACGCACCAACCAAAACCACAACCACGCACAACAAAAAAGACACACACCACCACATACAACACACACACGATGAACGCACGCCGCACGCATGCACACTTTACACCACCAGACCACACACACGCACACACACACACCACACACAACACAAAACACACACAAACACACCACACAACACCACACACACACAACCACACACAACACACACACCACACACAAAACACACACACACACACACACCACACACACACACCCAACACACACACACAACCCCACCCGCAAGCACCATGTAGCACCCATGCCTACAACATGCACACCACCCACACACACACACACACCCCACACACCCACACACCAACACAACACACACACACACAAAACACAAACACATACACACACACATATGCATGGATCCACACACGGAAAAATGCATGGACACACAAACGCACACACATGCACACAAATACACACACGGACACGCGCGCACGCATCCCCCGCATACACACACACACACACACACACACACACACACACACACACACACACACACACACATACACACCCCAAAACGCACGCATGCATGCACGCTTGCACACAAACACACACACCACCACACACACACACACACACACACACACACACACACACACACACACACAGCACGCACGAAACGCAACGCACACACAACACACACACACACACACACACACACGCGCGCGCGCCCCGCGCGCCGCGCGCCACACACACACACACACACCACACACACACACACACACACACACATAATACACACTCACATATGTGTCTGTTCGTAACCTCGGCGTTACACTCGACCAAACTCTCTCTTTCAAACAACATATCTTAATGTGTGCAAGACCGCTACCTTGAACTTCGTAGAATGACTCAGTTCGCCGCTTTCTTACTCAAAATCTCCTGAAGACTCTAATTTGTGCTTTTGTCCTGTCCTCGGCTCGACTATTGTAACTCCCTCCTGCCGTTGTCCCTTAACCCCTCTAAACTTAAAAAAGTTCAGAACAATGCCCCCCGTCTGATCTCCCGCCCTCTAGATCTGATCACATATCACCAATTCTGTCTTCCTTACACGGGCTCCCAAATCAGTCTCGCATTGACTTTAAAGTTCTCCTCCTGGTTTTCAAATCACGAATAATCTGGGTCCCTCCTACCCCCCTGACCTCCTCCATCTTTTTTAGTCCGTCTCGCAACTTTCGCTCATCCCACCGATCCGTCTGCTCGGCTCCCTCTGCTCGCCTGAAAACTTCAGGGCCCAACGATCTTACTTTTCCAGGCACCTGCTCTGTGGAATAGTCTCCCTTCTTCATTGCGTAAAAACGGACCCTTAGAGACTTTTAAAACCTCCCTAAAGACACAAAAATTTTTTTCCCTCGGATTTGTTTAAACAAAAATCCATTACCACGTGCGCGTGTTTGCTGGTGTTGAACGCGCTCCTGTGTCCCGTTTTGCGTTGAGAGTCCCCCCCCCCCCCCCCCCCCCCCCCCCCCCCGGTGTGTGTGTGTGTGTTTGGTGTGCCCCGCGCGCTTTGAAATTAAAAATTATAATTTTTTTTTCATGTTTTTCTGTAATTGGGGGCTTTGGCCTTGCGAGGGAAAGCCTCTATAAATATCCTTTTAATTAAAATTTCACACACACGGGGCCCCGCGCGCGCGCACCCGCGCTTGTGGCCCCTACGCGCTCCCCACCTTTTGAAGAAGGCGATCGCCGTACCTTAAGACTGACCCCTTTAAAAAGAAAGTAGGGCCCCCCTTCCTGCCCTCCCCCTTTACCCCCCCTTCCCTTCCACTCACCCCCTCCCTCATATTTCCCCCTTTTTTTCTCCCATTTTACATCTGAACACACCTTTCACACGCTAGCCCAGACAAAACACACACACACCCCCCGCACTCCCGCACGCACGCAAAAGCACGCACCACTCCACACAAACACGCACCCGTACACCAAAACACCCACACCCCAGGCCCCTTTCTGTTGGGGCACGGGGGATATGATTTTTGATTTCCCGCTTTTTAAAAATTACCTTTGTTTGAATAAAACCGGTTTGGTAAATTTTCTTTAATTGATGTTGGCGGGCTCTCTATAATTTTATGTACACACCACGAATGCACACAGCCAAGCCCTCCCTCTCCCCGCCTCCTTCCCCCCCCCCCCTCCCCCTCTCTCCCCTCTGGGCGTCTCTCTCTTTTAAATAAAAACATTCTGTCTAACTCATCACATTACACTCTGCCCCAGGTCTTTCTTGGGACGCATTCCTTAAGTCTAAACCCCTCCAGATTGACTAATATCTGATCTGCCCCACTCCAGATGAATTGAAGACGGGCTGGAGGGGGTATTTAGCAGGGCCCTTTCACATCCTTACTGCAAAGCCAACAACAAGTATTTAGACGATTATGACCCCACTAAACCATCCAACTATCTAATGTACTTAGACGCTAACAATCTATATGGGTGGGCCATGAGTAAACCGCTCCCACTGAGAAATTTTTAAAATGATAAAAGGGCCTCACGATGTTACACTGTGTTAGGCATGTTGTCAAAACTTACGCCTGATAATCCAGCAGGACTAATCTTGGAAGTAGACTTAGAATATCCAAAAGGGAATTTACCGATCCCCCAACGATTACCCCTAGCCGCAGAAAGATTTAAGATGAGTCCCATCGAACTCCTAAACTTGTGCCTAATCTTAGGCTTTAAACTAAATATGTGTTGTCATTACAGACTCCTACAGTTTTACTTAAGAACGGGTTGAAACTAACAGCTGTTCACAGAATAAATTATTTGATCAAGAGCCTTTTTATGAGCCCATACATCAAAAAAAACACTGATCTTAGAACCCAGCCCTGATGCTTCAGAAAAAGATTTTTTTAAACTGATGACAACAGCTGTTTTGGAAAAACCATGGAGAACGTACACAATCGTAAAGCTTTTAAATTAGTTACAAAAGAAAACCAAGCAATTAAGTTTGCCTCAAAACCCAACTATCAAGACTTTAGAAGATTTAACGACAGCCTGGTTGGCATTTATGATGAGAAAAGGGGGTCAAGTTAGAAAGCCGTGTGTTTTGGCTTTACTGTTTTAGAGTTGTCAAGTTATTGATGTTAGAATTTCTGTACAATGTTTTAAAACCCACTGTCCCCAGAAGAAGAGCCTTTACACAGACACTGACTCTTTTATTCTAGACGTCCCCACAAAAGGGACTTTTACAAAGACTTAGAAACAGAAGTGGCTAAAGGGGTGATGGTGGTACGACACATGTGACTATCCTAAAGACAGTCCTTTACATTCAAAATGTGAACAAGAAGTTATTGGAAAGATGAAGGATGAACTCAATGGGACAGTTATCAAAGAATATGTTGGTTGCGGTCAAAGAGTACAGCATTGCTAGCCAGACTTCTGTAATCAAAAAAGCTAAAGGTATAAGTAAAAGAAGTTTTCAAAAAAAATATAACTCACGATAACTTTCAAGCAAGCTCTCCTTTCAAACAAAGTATTTCATCACACAATGTTAATCTGCGCTCTACTCTCCATCAAGTAAACACAACTGCCCTTAATAAAAAATCACTAGTCTCTAACAATAACAAGAGAACTTACGTCAAATCCTGAGTTTTCATATGCTGTAGGGCATTGGAGAGCTTTAAAAGATTAACTTGACTGACTTGGGTTGTACTAATTAAGAACCTAACTAGTATAACTTAAGAACATAGCAAGAACATAACTTAAGAACCTAACTAGTACTTAAAACAAAAACTTTTTTTTTTGTACTTTGCTTGTAATTTACTTGCACTTAACTTAAAATATTTCTAAAACAACTTAATTTGACAAAACTTGTATATTTATTCTTAACTTGTTTTAAACAGTTTTTAAAAAACTATCATAAAAAAAGGGCTATGAAAGGGGGTTGCACTTTTTTGCAGAAGGGGTTCTTTTTTTTTTGTGGGGCTTGCGGCTTTGTTTTTTGGTATGGTGAATTTTTGTTGCTAAAACCCACAAAAAACACCACACACCCATTACATAAATGCATCTTATTTTTTTGATTGTGATTGTTTTTGTTTTTTGTTTGTTTTTGGGCGGGGGTGATTTTGTATTAAATTAACAATTTTTTTTTTTGCTGATTGGTTTATTTTCTCATCTTTCCCTTTTCATATTTACCCCCGCCTAACACGCCCGGGATTTTTAGACTTAGAACACTACTCACTTGGGGGCACTTTTGCCCTGCGGAGGCCCTGCATTTTTTCGCGGCCCCTTCTTCTCCTGACGCTTTTTTTTTTATTGCGATTAAATTTAATAAAAAAAATTTAATATGATTTAAAAGTAATTATCCCATAATGAATGGGCATAAAAACGTCCCAAAACTGCAATACATGTCACATGCGGGGTTTCTAGGGGCTTTTTTTAAAACCGGATCTTGTATAAGTCATTTTTAAATTCTTCTGAAATCAACCGCGCCACTTACTTTCTAACTTTGCATATAGACTCATCATTGCTGACCACTGACTAACCTTTTGACCTAGTTTTGCTTTGTACCTGGCGGAAAGATATGATATGTATGAATGAACACTTTATTTTCTCAAAAGGGGGAAAATTAAGATAGGTGCAAATAAACAATAAAAAGAAAAAACTGCATCAAACAGAACATCACAATCAATGCCACTTATAGAATTCTTACAGTCCCCCCCCCCCCCCCCCACACACACACACCACACACTATAATCATTTTTAAAAAAACCCATCACTGCACTTACCAAACAACTCTAGGGTTTCACTCACAAGCAAACACCCCACACAACACACACCACACACATACACACACACACACACAACACACACACACACACACACACACCCACCACACAACACACCCACCAAAACCCAAACCTATTATATGCAAATACACAAATTTTAACAAGCAACACATCTCAACCCCCCACAAGCTCCACTCCCGCACCCCCCCCCCCCCTCCCCCCCCCCCTCTCCCCCCTTCCCCTCGATTCCTTCACATCACTAAGATGAAAAAAAAATCTTCCAACGTCTGATTAACAATTTTTGGGTCTGGGGGTTTCAATACTTATTTTGGCCTAAATACTGTTTGTTTTCCACACGCGCGAGAGTATAATCTTTTTTTAGGCAGATCTACGGGGGAGTCGTTCTCCTCACACTTTTAATATTGTCCAAACCTTTTTAAAACAATAAAAAATAATATAATCTTTTTAAAACCAGAGTTTTTAAAAATTGTTAATTATCAGTGTCTTCGTTGGGGTTTTGTTTATTCAACCCTTTCAAAATGTTTTTTAGGAAAAAACCGCCCAACATGGGGAAAGAAAAAATCCCAAAAAAATTGCAAATTTTTTTTTAGCTTTAACCACAAAAGATTATATGATTAAAAAGCACATAGACAGTCTTTCGTATTATGATTATTTTAATTATTTTTTAGTTAATAAAAAGATGAGTGAAAAAAAGATTATCAATACGATTTACCATTCTGCTGTAATTAGCGGTCTTAGTATACTTATAGCGTGTTAGCAAAAAACATGTTTAAAATGAAGCCGCTGACCTAGGAAGGTTAGACATTGAGGGACGTTGTTAAGGTTATAGTTGTAATTACTGCAGGGATTGCCTCAAAAGACTTCTTGTTACACAGGGGATTATCCCAGAAATATTAGTTCATAGAAAGATTAATTCATAAGAAAATAATTTATAAAAAGATGGCGGGAGTAGTTATGATGGTAGGAGGAGCTATTGTTAATGCCTTGGCCTTCTCTGGAAGCAATTATATGTTTAGTAAATTGCGGTCCGATGAAGGAGAGAAACGTCATAATAAGGCAATAGAAGATTTAGCCAAAGCAAGAGACGCTTACGAGAAAAGACGAATTGCTCACTTAGACTTTATTAATAAAAAGTTAAGAGAACAGGGACATGCAGAGCACACATTTACGGACGTTGATGAGGCAATGAATGAGTATTACTTAGTGACAGGAAAGAAGTTTTCAACAACGCCACCGCCAGAACTGTCTGACTTTTATGAACCGTCAGAAGAACAGAAAATAGCAGAAATTGGTTTTATTGTGGGTGCTATGGGAGCAATCTATATTCTTGCACAAACAATCTAAAAATTATAGTTTTTTGTTAACTCACTGTGTTTGGCGGGACAACTTGCAGCTCTTCACGAACAAACGATCTTTTAGGGGCAGGCTTTTTAGAAGAGAGAGTCTCTCTTAAATAATACATGGAGGGGTCTGTTTTTATTAATTCTTTCAACTTCATATACATCTACGCTCCATATAGGATCTGTAGCCCTAATTCTAACATCGCCCTCTGCCTCTCCAGGGGCATACAAGTATCTTACTTTTAGTCCAAACGGCAAAAGTTTTTGATTGCCTTGGATGTCTTCAGTAATGCTAATTTTTTTAATTTGAATGCGCTTACTTGTTTCAACCCTGTTGCTTTAAATTCTTCATTGTTCATGGCGCGTAAGACTGCTGGCAGCCTTCTAACCCATTCTGTGTTGCGTTCTCTATCCATAATTTCTCTGTGATATTGATAGGTAAACAGGCGTTCAGCTAATTCTTATTAAAGTTTTCTACTAGGGCTTGTGATCGATGGTTGCTGGAATCCCTCTCTTAACTGTAACGTGATGTTTTAAAAACAACTGGTTTACAGAGCCTTTAAACTCTTTTCCATCATCAACTTGAATCATCCTAGGATACTTTAATGGGCCTCTCATGTATATTTGTTGTAAAGCCACAGCCGCAGCAGTTGAGCTTTTTATCTGTTAAAGGTTCAGCGTCTTTGTATCTTGAAGCCATGTCAACAACCGTCAGGGCATACTTAAACTTTTTTCTTCTAACTTTATCATGTGGAAGATACAGCAAGTCCATCTGGTGGGTGTCATTTGGAACTGAATTAACAAATCTAGGCCTTATTATTCTTTTGGGGGCGGGCAGATATATTTGCCAAATTGCCTGTTTTGAAAGCAAGTCTTTCGCATCTGATTCAGACACTTTAGCAGCTTTACTCAGTTTTTCAATAGCAGTCTTTCCTTTCCAATACCCTTTAGGAGATAATATATTTTATCCATATTTTAACTATCTTTTTATTGCATTTTAACTATTTTTTTTATTACATTCTAAGCCCTTGGAGAGAATGTAAATATGTTTCGTTCACAATCACCCACTCTTATCTTGCACGTAAGCCCCCATTTTAATGTGCTGATTGCGTCGATTTTAGAGGTTTTGGCGTGTTAATTTTGTTTGTGAAAAGGTGTTAAATTTGGCCAAAATTGATATGAGAAGGACGTGATTAGTATGTGAAAAAGGGGGTTTTCGTGCAGAATAACATGGGTGGTCTTGAACAAACATATTTACATTCTCTGCATGAGAAATGAGAACTAAGCATGTAACGTTTCAACCACTAAAGAAAGGAAGTTGAATGACATCGTTTAATGACCAAAGATCATCTCTCTCTCTCTCTCTCTCTCTCTCCTCTCCTCTCTCTCCTCTCTCTCTCTCTCTCTCTCTCTCTCTCTCTCCTCTCTCTCTTCTCTTTCTTCCCACTTCTCCATCTGTCTGTCTGTCTGCCTGTCTGTCTGCCTGTTTGTCTGTCTGTCTGTCTTTCTGTGTGTTTTGTGTGTGTGTGTCTGTCTATCTATCTGTCTGTCTGTCTGTCTGTCTGTCTCTCTCTCTCTCTCTCTCTCTCTCTCTCTCTCTCTCTCTCTCTCTTTCTCTCTCTCTCTCTTACACCCTTCTATTGTTATTGTTATGATTTCCCCTGGGGATTTTCTGTAACATGAATACCGTTTGTGTGGACTTTGATTCTGTTTTCATTTCACTTTTGCATCATGTTGGCCTCTATAAACTGTGTTTTTCGGGGAGGGGGTGGGTGGGTGGGAGGGGAGACGCTGCTCTTGTACAGGGGAAAAACAGGAGAAAAATAAATAGGCCTGCACAATTCAGCAGGGGGAATATAGGAATCTCTCACTGGCCAGTTCACTTCCTGAAAACAAGGTGAGACAAGACACGCATGTTAAAAGGGGGTGAAAAGTGGTTTCTATAAGCCATACAGACGACCTTTTCCACTAGCTCTTAACCCCGTCTCCACTCCCTCCCGTCGAGCCTAAATTCCACTTCCTTCTCCCCAATACTCTATCCAACCCCCCCCCCCCCCCCCCCCCTCCCATCCCCCTACGTCCCTCCCGTCACTGCCATTTCTGGAGAATAAATGAGAAGAAACAATACCATTTTTAAAGAAAACTTTTGATCAGGATCAGCGTCGTTGTTATCCAGCTGTTAACGGGTCTTTTCTGGTGCAGTATACATGTTGCAGAAAATGGCTGCAGTTCCGTAAAGAAAATGTTGGTGTTTTTTTTTTAATTTCCATACTCCCCTCCCGTACAAGAGCTTTTCTCATCCAAATATAGGCCGTACTAAAACTGATAGTTGAAATCTGAAACTGTTGTGTCATGTTCCAGTCTTTCCAGTGTTTCTGAAGCCGAAAGATCTGGAGGAATGACGGAAAGCAGTGCTTGGAATTAAAAGGGAGTAGGTCTAGTAAAATAGACGAGTAGAGAGACAGACAGACTGATTGATTGATCGGTTGATGAACAGATAGTTAAATAGTTATAGGTTGTTGTTGTTTTTGTTGTTGTTGTTGTTGCTGCTGCTGCTGCTGCTATGGTGATATGGTAAAACCTTGCTTCAGCAATCAACTATAGCGGATGTGTCCAACAAATAGCCGTGTGTATAGTTATTACTGTAGTTCCATAAAACGGCGATTAACCAACCCTTCAGCCATTCAGCCAGTACATACTTCAGAATTTCATTGAGACTGTACGCAAGGAAGGCACAGTTACTCAAAGTTGATGCTACTGCTTGTGTGTGTGTGTGTGTGTGTGTGTGTGGTGTGTTGTGTGTGTGTGTGTGTGTGTGTGTGTTGTGTGTGTGTGTGTGTGTGGTGTGAAGCAGATTAGTAGAATCAAGAGATGGAGTTAAAGGGTGGGTAGCGAATTGAAGGAAGTGTGAGGACAACAACACCACCACCTGCAGAGTGGTGGATGGGTCCGTGGGTGACGGACGGTAAGACAGCTAGTAACTTATGTTTCTCGCTTGAGGTGGATAGGTTTACCCGACTAACAGGACGAATGAGTGCCTGTTCCGTAACGATCCAAACTGGCCTGGCAGTCGTGGTAGGATGTGATCTTGTCTGCAGGGAGCTTTTGGCTGTGTGTCCTTCCACTGTCACTCCTTGCTCTGTCTGTTGCTGCTCTACTGTTACTGGCGCGTTCAGGGACAGTTTAATCTGAGAGACAGACAAACAGAAGAGACTTGCAGACAGACAAGCAGGCAGGCAGAGAGACAGAGTCAGAGTCAGAATCGCACACACATACACACACACACACACACACACACACACACACACACACACACACACACCACACACACGCACGCGCGCGCCACGCACGCACACACATGCGCGCGCATGCACGCACGCACACGCACGCACACACACACATGCGCGCACATGCACACACATATGCGCGCAACACACACACTCTCCTCTCGCGCGCACACACACACCACACACACACACAGACATACGCACTCAGGCACGCACGTGCGCGCGCATGCACACGCCCCACGCACACGCACACACACACACACACACACACACACACACACGCACATACACACACACACCACACACACACACACACACACACACACCGCACACACACACACGCGCGCGCGCGCGCTCACGCACGCACGCACCCCCTACAGACTGAGTGTCATCTTGCCTGAAGAAGACCTAAGAGATCGAAACGCGTCGTGTTTTGTCTTGTGATTCGCTTGTTCATGTTTGGCAGATGTATTACCTGAACTTACTTCAAGATTTATCATTGCTATGGCCTGAAAGAACAAGCCAAAGCTGAGATGATGAGCATGGTGCGCGGTATTCTTAAAGGTAGGCCTAGTCAAAAAACTCCATGATATGTTCCAATAGCGTTCGACAGCATGAACATTGCGTCATCAAATCGTGACGTCAAAGTGGATAGAAGAGGAAGACTATGACGGTGAGGCCATCACGCTCGTCAGTTCCGACTAGGCTTCACATGGATTGGTCTTCTGGCAAAGTTACCCCCCCCCCCCCCCCCCCCCCCCTCCTCCTTTCCTAACGCCTCCCGTTTCTTCAGAAGGCCTAATGGTTGTGATGTTGGTAGTGGTAGGCCTAGTGCTGCTGGTAGGTGGTGGTGGTGTGGTGTGTGTGTGTGTGGATGCAAAAAGAGTCACACATTATGACGTACGTGTGTGTATGTACCAGAAGGTTTGCTCGCTATGACTCATCTTTTTTTTTTTCTTCTAAGATGGCTGGTGCAGTTTTCGGTGTGGCGACCATAGCTGTGTTGGCAGCCTGTTTCAAAGATGTAAGTAAGATTTTGTCAATAGATCCAGTCAGATGTGTGTTTAGTCAGATAAGATAAAGATCAGATTTTTCTGCTTTAAATTCAGTGCGTCTCTTCGCCGCTTTTCACCCCCGCGCATGTGCTTACCATGTACTGCGTGCAGCATCGTTTGGTTAGTGTAGGTACCAGACAGTCTCCTCCTGCTTTCTTCCATTACTGGCACAGGGCCAGTGACGAATTTGTCGCCGACTGTTGGAGGCATGTTCGAAAGTGTGTTCCTCACAAAGTATCCATGGCACCCAGCCACATAGGATTTAGTAAAGACGCACTAACATGACTATGTTCCCGAACGCCTCCTATCAGCCTAAATGATGTTAACGTTCTCCTCGATTATTCCGTTACAGATCGCTGAGTTAGGCCTACTGGGGGTTTTGGGTAATCTTGAAGAATAGTAACGAAATTCTGGGCTAAAATCTTGAAGAATAGTATAACGAAATTCTGGGGGCTATTTGCACGCACGTTTTCGGTGTGTTTTCGGTTCTGATCGATGCAAAGAGACGTAAGACACCCTCACCTGCTCACTTTGACCTGTCCTGCCCCACATGTGGGTGAAAAATAATTTATTTCATTTCACAAGTAGGGATATGCATGCACATCCAGTGCGCCATTTTAGTTGCTGATCACGGGCCCGCTGATCACATGGGGACAGAATTTCGTATACCATTCTTCAAGATTACCGGTTTTTAGTTTTGTCTTGTTTTGTTTTGTTTGTTTGTTTGATTAATAAAAAAGGATTAACACGATCAAACGGCTCTTTAGGGATGTCTATGATTTGCTGGGGCCTCAGATCTAATGATTTCTTGTTGTCAATGCCGCCACACTTCAAGTAAATCAATTTGGTAGCACACACTTCATTACATGCTACTGCCTGCGTTCAAAGCAAGGAATTGGCTACCAGTACCCTGACCTTCTGTGACCTCTCTGTCAGGGGGATCCAACTTTTTTTTTTTTTTTTAACCATGTCAGTTGCGTTTTCGAGGGCAGCATTAATCGCCTAGAAAAAAAAGAAGAAGATAATTTTCTACTTAAAGTCTACTTTAGAGGTTTTCGATAATTGGTCAGCTTATGCAGAAATATGAAATGTTTGATAAATTGATAAAACAAACATCCGATTCTCTCCCGATCACACGAAATCGATCCGCGAAAGTGGGCATTTTTACCTGTAATCAGGAAAACGGGAGGTAATCAACTAAATCTTGGCATGGCTTAACTACTCTTGGATATGACGTCACATGATGGACTGGCCGTCAGCCGCGACCTACACAACAAGCCAACGTCGACAGAAAGCGATTCTGATGGTTCTTGCACATCCCGATCGGTATTTAATTTATCATGTAAAAGCAGTGACTATGATTGTGACAGCCAATGTAACTCTGGGGATGTTTCTGCAAGGCCTTTACCTTATCAGTTTGAACGCTAAGTTCTTTTTACCACGTCAGTTCCAGCTGGACCACGGAAACGAGCTATTCAGTTCCAGCTGGACGCCCGAACACATCATTCCGAAGGCGTACGGACTTTACCGAAGTCTCGAGGGAGGCTACCGACTGACTTCTTGATGCGATCACGCGTGGACGGCGAGCGGAGATTCTCCTTCCTCAAGCCTTAACGTGTTCATTCAATTTAACAAGTGTGATCTGTCCATAGATAAGAACAGAATAGACGTGCGACTATCGTACTCATCTGTACGAGCTTACCACTCCGCCTTCAAAGTATACGCGCACAATGCAGACGAAGTTTTTGATCCACTCGAACGGGCTCGGCAATTGTCGGAACAGCTCGTTTCCGTGGTCCAGCTGGAACTGACGTGGTAAAAATAACTTGGTGGCCCGGCATGGTTGCACCAAAGATAGTTCTTTGGTTGCACCAACCGAATCCACTTCTTTCGAGTATCTGGATCAGATGGAAATGTGTGCAAAGAATATCCGTCTCCTGCTGAGCTGCTGCACACGCCTACAGCACAATATCTGCCACCCCCTCGTGACTTTTTAGGCTGTGGGGGATCGCAACTCGTGTTGATTTCACTGGCGTTGGCTTGTTGTGTATGTCGCGGCTGACGGCCAGTCCATCAAGTGACGTCACGGTTTTCGGTCTACCGCGCGGGGTTTGAACCGGTGTGCAAAGCTCGTTTTTTATCTATTAAATTCTTCCGGCGACTTTTTTTTAAAAATGAATACCATACTGTAGTTATATGACATATAGACCTGTTTTTAACAAATTATCGAAAATCTCTAAAGTAGACCTTTAAATATCTTAATTGACATACATTTTGAGCCTTATTTGTTGTTGTTGTTGTTAACCAAAATGAATGGTCCGAAGGTAAATTATAGCCTGTTTCTACTCCCGACTAGAATGATGATTTAATAGGCTACAT
>CM031626.1:34303818-34321318 GCA_018398815.1 Conus ventricosus | reverse complement strand
TGTGTGTTGTGTGTGATGTGTGTGTGTGGGGGGTGTGGTTGTGGTGAGTGTGTTGTGTGTGTGTGTGTGTGTGTGTAAAAGCAGATTAGCTTGAATCAAAGAGATGGAGTTAAAGGGTGGGGTTAATCGAATTGAAAGGAAAGGGGCGGACAACAACACACCACCTGCAGAGTGGTGGATGGGTCAGTGGGTGACGGACGGGTAAGACAGCTTGTAACTTATGTTTCTCGCTTGAGGGTGGTTAAGCTAGTCACAGGGACGGAATGATGTGCCTGTTCGGTGGACGATCCAAACTGGCCTGGTAGCCGTGGTAGGTGTGATCTTGTTCTGCAGGGAGCTTTTGGCTGTGTGTCCTTCACTGTCACTCCTTGACTCTGTCTGTTGATGCTCTAATTTTTACTGGCCGTTCATGACTGTTTACATCTGAGATACAGACAAACAAGACAGGTGACTTGCCAGACAGACAAGCAGGCAGGCAGGAGAGACAGAGTCAGAGTCAGAAATCAAACACACACAGACACAGACACACTGAACACACACACACCTACACGAACGCGCGCGCGGCACACACGCACACACATGCGCGACGATGCACTCGCGCGCACACGCACGCACCACACATACATGCGCGCACCACACGCTAACACATATGCCGCGCCACACCACACACTACTCTCTCGCCGCGCACCCTACACTCACACACACAGAGACATACGCTCATAGGCACGTCACGTGCGCGCGCAATGCCACCACGCGCATACACACACTCACACCACAACACCACACTCACACACACACACACGCACACACACACACGAACACACACACACACACACACGCACACACAACGCGCGCGTGCGCGCGCGCGCTCACGCACGGCCACACACCGCACCCCTACAGATGAGTTGTATCTTGCCTGAAGAAGACCTAAGAGATCTAAAACGCGTCGTGTGTTGTTTGTGATTCGCTTTGTTTCATGTTTGGCAGATGTATTACCTGAACTTACTTCAAGATTTATCATTGCTTATGGCCTGAAAGAACAAGTCAAAGCTGAGATGATGAGCATGGTGCGCGGTATTCTTAAAGGTAGGGCCTATCAGAAACTCCATGATTATGTACCAAAGCGTTCGACTGCATGAAAATTGCGTCATCAATCGTGACGTCAAAGTGGATAGGGAACAGGAAGACTCATGCGGTGAGGCCATCACGTCGTCGTTTCCGATAGGCTTCACATGGATTGGTCTTATGGCAAAGGGGTTATACCCCCCCAACCCCCCCCCCCCCCCCCCCTCCCTCCTCCTCCTTTCCTAACGCCTCCCGTTTTTTCAGAAGGCCTAGGCCCTTAATTGGTTGTGAAGTTGGATTGTGGTAGGCCTCGTGCTGGTGGTGGTGGTGTGGTGTGTGTGTGTGTGTGTGGATTGCAAAAAGAAGTTTCACACGAATATGAGTACGTGTGTGTATAGACAGGAAGGTTCGCATCGCTTGAATTCATCTTTTTCTTCTTTTAGATGGCTGGTGCAGTTTTCGGTATGGCGGGGACCCATAGCTGTGTTGGCAAGCCTGTTGCAACGATGTAGTAAAAGATTTTGTCACTAGATCAGTTCAGGATGTGGGTTTAGTCAGATAAGATTTTAAAAAAGATCAGATTTTTATGCTTTAAATGTCAGTGACGTCTCTTCGCGCTTTGCACCCCGCGCATGTGCTTTTCATGTACTGCGTTGCAGCTTCTTGGTTAGTGGTAGGTTACCAGACAGGCTCCTCCTGCTTTCTTCCCTTTACTGGCACGGGCCATGACGAAATTTTGTCGCGACTCGTTGGAGGCATGTTCGAAAAGTGTGTTGTGTCCTCACTAAGTTCCATGGCACCAGCCACATGGGATTTAGTACGACGCAACACTAACATGACTTTGTTCCCGAACGCCTCTATCTCTTTCCGTGTATTGTTCCTTTGCTTCCCGTGTATAAATCCCGTATCTTCCCGTAAATAGGATCCGTAGCCTTCTGTTCAGGGAGTAACAGTCCGTAGATCTTTCGGCTATTTACAGGGGGAAAAATACACCGCTTCCCTGCCTGAACGACTCGTGGACAAAAGACCAGATGCGTGTCGATTGTTTAGACGAAATCTTCTAGCGTTTCACTTTTGCCTGACCATTGTTTTGTTGTTTGTTGTTGTTGTGTTTATGGTTTTGTGCGTGTGTGTGTGGGTGTGTGTGTGTGTGTTTGTGTGGTGTGTGTGTGTGTGTGTGTGGGTGCTCGTCGTCGTCGTGCTGTGCTGCTGTGCTGTTGCTGCTGTTGATGCCTGCTGTGCTGATGCTGCTTTGTTGTTTCTGTTGGTGTTGTTGTTGTGTTGCTTCTTGTTGCTGCTGATGTTGCTCTTTTTGTTGAGTGGAGTGACGCAATGGAGGAAAAATTCAACATCAACAACAACAAAAATGTTCGAAAATTTAAAGATTAAGATAAGTCCCCGTCATACAAAATAAAAAGTGGGGTATTCGATATGATGTATCAGTTTTGTTCAGTCTGAAAGGTATTTCATTGACAAACATTCTGTTCTATTCTACAAGACTATTGGTGTGATTTTACCGTTTCTGTCCTTTCTGCAAATGGAAGTAGTATTAAAGTCTTTCGTTCTGTGCTCATTCTTCAGTAACTGTCGTAAACTCCCTATTTGCTCACTCTGCAAGATGGAATCGTGTAAAGGCGTTTTACTGTCTAGACCATGCATGTAGTATATGTATAAAGTGTCTGTGTGTCTACAGCTCGAGATATGTAGTGTACAGATCTCTTATCTCCATTCCTTTCTTGGCTGTCAAAACCAGTAACAGTAGCAGAGCGACGCTCCTTGCGCGCACTGCTGCGCACCCCCCCACCCCCCCCACACACACACACAACACGCACCACGCACCACACAATAACACGCACACATACACACACCACACACACACACACACACACACACACACACACCTCTCTCTTCTCTCTCTCTCTCTCTCCTCTCTCTCTCTCTCACACACACACCACACACCACACACACACGCGCGTGCGCGCGCGCGCACACACACACACACACACACACACACACACACCCCACACACACACACACACAGAAAACACACCACACACATATTACACACATACTGTACACACACTCTCATACATACACACGCGCGCGGTGCACGCACACACATCATGAACACAGTTCACACACACACACACACCACACACAACACACACACAAACCACACACACACACATACACACACACACACAACACACACCCCATACACACACACTCTCTCTCTCGCTCGCTCTCTCTCTCTCTTCTCTCTCACACACACACACACAACACACTCTCACATCACACACAACACACAACACACACACACACACACATCGCACGCCACATACGCAGGCAAAGCAGTCGCACAGACCACACCACTCACACCAACACTAGCCACGCTCTCTTCTCTGTCTCTATCTCTCTCGTCTCTCTCTCTCTCTCTCTCTGAAACACACACGCACACAAACACACGCACTCGCACGCACACACGCACGACTTACAACACACACACACACACACACACAACCACACACACACACACACACACACACACACACAACACACACACACACAGAAACACACACACACACTCACACATACACACACGCACGCACGCACGCACGCACGCACGCACGCACGAACACACAAAGACATCACACACACAACACACACACACCACCACACACACACACACCACACACACACAACACACACACACAAACAAGAAGTTTTGTGTTTTATATTACTAGGAACCAGGTTATCATACCAAGTCTTTAAAAAGGACTGTAACACCCACACAGGAAAAGGGGTCAATCCTGAAAACGGTCACATTTGAAAAGGTCACATCCTGTCAAGTCCAGTGCTGAACAGTTCACATCTGAAAGGTCACAATCAGAACAGATCGCATTCATAAAAATAAAAAAAAATAAAAAAGTTCACATTCTGAACGGGTCAAGCTATTACACCTGGAAAAAAAAGGAAATACATTGAACACAACCGATTTTGTGGAATGCCAAAAAGTGTCATAAATCATGAGATAACAGTTACGTGTTATAGATGGATGGATAGATAGATGATAGTTAGATGATAGATAGATAGATAGACCAGAAGACAGACAGACAGACAGACAGACAGACAGATTTTTTTCTCTGGCGAATGGACGGCTAATGCTAATGGATTGGATGTTCAATTTTCGTACCTCATCACCAGTTTTCGCTTAAAAAGAAGAGTAAAAACCTGTATGCCCAATAGGAAACCAGAAATCAGGTGAAAGAATTTCCTGAGCAATGTCAGGAGAATGAATCTAGAAAAAAATAGACATAGCGAGATAGTAAACACTTTCTAATAGCAGAGGGTGACAGCAAGTGTGAACATTCTAACAGCCAAAAGGAAAAGTCCCAACACCCAAAAATTCAGATTGCGGGGGAGGATGGTAGGGTATGGGAGAGGGGGGCGGGGGGGAGTGGGGGTGGGGTGGGGCCCTTGCCCTAAAGAAGCAACCAGCATCATCCACAAGAGGCGTTACTGCGTTTATTTGGGAAAGGTAACCTGCATGAGGTTTAAAAAAAAGTGAAGAAAAAAAAAGCCCCCATTGGCCTGTTGGCCGAAGAGGCAGTGAACTGACAGAGTATCACTGTGCCTCAGGCACGCCTGATGGAAGGCGGGGGGCCCATCCCTTTCCTTCCACCGCTCTTAACCTGCCTGTGTGTATCAGGTCCCCATATATTCCATTGGTGATGTCTTATATGGATGTTCGGCCCTGTAGATGTGGAGTTAAAACCTGGCATGCCCCCCAAACAGGAACAGAAATCAGGGTTTGAAAGAATTTCCTGAGCAAAGACAGGGAGAATGATCTAGAAACAGGAAAAGCAACAACAACAACAACAACGATAGAGCAGGAACACTGCTGGCAAAGGCAACGATAAGAACTGGATTACAGCTTGACCGATCTAATGTGATAAAAAAAATCTCTGAGCATCACGTAAGCAATTAAAGAGCAAAACCCACAATACCAATAGACCCTCTTTCGATATGACTCAATGAGAGGAAGTTGCCGCAATCCACACGCAAGGCGAAGGCAAGACACACCACCAACCAAAGAAAACACGGGAACAATCTTCAAGGCCCTCGCTGCAAAGACCCCAAAGACCGGGGCAGACTCATACTAAGCATTTTTGTAAAAGAGTCGAATGTTCAAGCACAGGTCAACTGATTAAGACTTTGATTTCTGGAGGGCCCCCGCATATACTGTTGACGTGTGGTGCGTGGTGTGTGTTCATCAGTGGGGTGATGGCCGGGTGTTAATAAGAGAGTATTCACCGGTCGTATGTCGTGCACGAATTGGTGTATGAGTGTGTGATGAGAGAGTGAGAATTTAAGTGCGTGCGTGTGTGTTGTGTGTGTGTGTGTGTGTGTGTGTGTGTGTTGTTGTGTGTTGTGTGTGTGTGTGTGTGTGTGGTCTGTGTGTGTTGTGTGTGTGCTGTGTGTGTGTGTGTGTGTGATGTGTGTGTGTGCGCGTAGAGGGGATGTGAGGGAGGGGGGGGGGTTGTTCTTATCATGTCGTGGTGTGTGTGTGTGTGTGTGTGTGTGTGTGTGTGTGTGTGTGTGTGTGTGTTTTTTGACGTTCTTGTTCTTAGTCCTAAGTCATCTTCTGACGGTTCATTTCCCACTAACATAAAAAGCTGACGCACACAGTCTCTTCACACACACACATCACGCCCGCACACGCGCGCTGCGCGCGCACACCGCAACTTACATCACACCCCCCCCCCTCTCACGCGCGGTGAGCGCGTGCGCCGTACGCACGCACGCCGTGCGCGCGTGCGCACGCCGGCAATCACGCAATGCACGCCACTCGCACGCACGCACGCATGTAGCACACACGCACGCACGCACGCCACGAACGCACACACACACCACACACACACACCACACACACACACCACCTCACACACACACCACACACACAGTCCAGCGCGTATCTGCGGCTCGATCGTACACAACACATTGTGTGCAAGTGCACACCACTCAGGCGTGCGCACATAAGCATACACATGAACGGGCACGTGCATACACACACGCGCATGCGACACGCCCACTTCAAAGATGTTATACACATGTATTGAACACAAACACAGCAGGTACGTGTGTATGCTCACACAATCCAAAAATAACACACACAACACCACACACACACACACACACACACACACACACTCAACACACACACACAGTACACACACACATGGAGATTCAAAATGCTGGCAGGAGACAACTCAGCTTCTAATTTTTCTTGGACAAAAAGTTTGTCGCATTAGAAGGTCCGGGATGCACTGACAAGCAGTGGAATTTACGCGATCAGCTACAAGTCTGTCCAGTTGTGTCTGCGCGAAATGTTAGGGCAGCTGGGACGAGCGCTGACAAATCTACAGAGAGTAGGGGAGTCGGGACCCGAAGGATTCTGCACCATCAACTGACCATCGTACCGCCAAGGGACTGCAGGCAATATGTCGATATAGCGATCAACCCTACGTTAGGCCTACCTAGCTCAGGACCCCGGATTCTGTAAAAGTGCAGATACGATTAAAAGCATGTCATGTTGACCTTTGCGTATGGTGTCATCTTTGGAAAATGATGTGCTTCAATATGTGCTGCAACTTCCAACACTTAAGGCAAGAAGAATAGAGGAGACTTGATTCAAGCACACAAGATATTATGAAATTGATTGTTGTGATAAAGCATGCTTTTTCGTACTCCGCAGGATGAAATGTTACAAGGAACAGTGAAGATAAAATATCTTTAAACAATATTCTAGAACGATTTAGAAATTTACTTTTACTAATACAGTATCCAACTTTGGAATCATAACATTAACATCAACGGTGCACCTAGTATTTTAATGTTTTAAGAACCTCATAGTAAACATGAATTATTAACAAAAATTAGGATATGAATTTGTGGATATAGTATGAGCTAGCCTCATGACTGGACAACGGTTTACGAAAAAAAAAAGGATATATTCATACAGAGGGGCGTTAAAAAGCCTAATTGGGAAGTTGTATTTGATACAAGCCCCTGATCTGATTGATCTGTTCCTGAATATCAAGAGTTAGTGCAGAACGGCCAAAATTGACACCGTTTACTAAAACCAAGTCAACTCAGAGGAAGATGCAAGTACAGTACGATCTTCTTCGCGGAGGTAGCCAGAACGCCTCCATCACCTGGTTGCTGCGAACCTACGCAAGGCGGATCAAAGAAGAAAGGTAGGCCAAAAATTGTAAGCCAGTACAAAAATCTATTTCTGAAAGTCGCCCGCTTGCATGACGAAAATTTACTTCGAGATGACGCAAATAGCAAAAAGACGTACTCGGCGTATTCCAAGAAGAACAAGAAAGAAAGCGAGGAATCAGATATACCAAAAGTTACTCATTCTGCATGACTCTGTGCTGAAATCTCGTACAGCCAAAACAGACTAGGTAAATCCTATGATTTCAAAGCTGCAAAGACAAGAACTACACTCTGGTCAGACACCCAAAACCCACTGAAAACTGCCTGCTCTTCTTCTTGGACAAGCCAGATGCTGTGTAATCCATGCCTTTCTTTTTCTCATCTGGCATCACTGATCTTAAAGCCAAAGGACGCCCAAAGAAGCATGCAAATAACCTTCCTCTGCTGTGAAAGGCATGGCCAAAAAAGGCCACCCTACAGATTTAAGTTTGTTGTTAGTAACCTCCACGCCGGTTAAACGTTTCCAGTCTATGAAGTGATTAGAGGCTGCTGTACATGCGTGGTCACCTCAGAAGCTACACGAAGTGCCCGCATCTCTTCGTCAGGAAGACAACATCAAGCGGTACAACCTGTGGGACCGCCATCCACCATACTCCAGTGGGACCAGCATCCTCGCCAGTTAGTAACATCGGGCGTCATTTAGCAACATCCCTTGGGAAACAACGAGGAAAGCCATCACGCTCTGCAAAGGTTCTACCACCCCATACCTACTCCGGAATTCACATCGTGTCAGTTTCATCTACCTGGCCCTGAGTGGACTGGGACCTTTTCTACTGACGTCAATTTTTGTTCCGTTTGCAAACTTAGGACTGATGAGTTAAGTCCCGTTCACTTCGCCATAATTGACTGTTCTAGCATCGTAATTTAAGAATATTGTAGATTCTGGTTAGTCTGTTGTAGACAGGGAAATATTTTAAGTAACCTTGTTGCCTATATTGGACTCATCGTCTGTTTTTATTTTTGTCATATTTGCTGAACAAACTAACGTAGGCGTATTGTGTTTTTAAGCAATTTGTTTTGACAATCTTTGTATCATTAGAGTGTGTTTAAGATTTTCTTACATTATATTATTGTTTTTATTTACTTTGTTTTCTTAATTGCGTTTTCCCATCCTTTTACTGATGCCATCTAAACATCTTCAGTTACGAAGTTTATGCAGTGGAACGTTTTTTAGGATCTCTGTATCAAAACGTGCCTTATTTAGTTCAACATCTTGCGAATAACTCTACCAAGCTGCTTATTTTACAATCTTTGAATGTGAAAAGAAACAAACTGCCTAAATTATAAGGCTATTATACCCAACAGTTCATAACAAGTAGATGCTGTACTATAATAATACAGCTATAGATATTAATGAAGGAAACAGATTATAAAAGTATTACCCGTCCCCTGCTCCAAAACAATATTCCCAAACTTTACATTCGTTGTGCGGCTCGAATTAAATTAAGGGCAAGATTTTATGATAAACATAGTCTCTACCTTATCTTCCAAAGGTCCAAATGAATTTATTACAGTATGGTTACACACTCTAACAGTCAACGAAAAATGGTTAATAGCAGGGAGGACTTTAACGCCATTCGCAGTTTTGGGACAAGGAGTTGCATATCAGTAAACTAGTAACCGATTTGTAGATATATTGTTGATTCATGCTTAATTTGCTATATGATGCAGCATAAACAGAATTCCAGATATTCCAACTCATAGGGCATCAGCAATAGATTTATCCCTGAATATCTCCTTGCATAGCCTCTGATGTAGTTGGTCTATCCTTTGACGATACTCTAGGAAGCGGACACCTCCCAATAATTGTAACTTTTAATAAAATAACTGTATTCTTGTGATTTTCATGAAGACATAATCCCAAAATATGATTATAAATCAGCTGACTGGGAAACTTTCAAAAACCAAAATTAGCTACATACAACATGTTGATTTTAATATGATAGCATTGATCAGTTATATTCGTAATTCACTGATGCTTATCCTTAGTGCTGCAGATGTAGCATTCAAAATTTCGCCCCAGTTAAGTCAAACAAACACACAGGACATATCTGGTGGACACCTGCTTGTGATGACTCAGCCGTTAATACCAAAAAAGGTTTGTTTAAAATTATATTTAAAGACAAACACCAGAGAAAAACCTAATAGCCAAGAACAGAGCGAATCCACTACAGTAACTTGGTTAATAGCTCGCTAAAAGCAATATTGGTCCTCTTTTGCTCTATGAGATTCGATATTCATAAAGATTTACAAAAAGTTTGGATAAAAAGTATCATGAAATGAAAAGGGGTTTAACTTGACAATTTTGTCCTGTCAGCTGAAAAGAACAAAAGAATTTCCATCTAATTCAGAAAAAATGAATCATTCGCCGTTATGTTTTCCGATCTATGCGTTGGAGGTCTTATTCCTTTAAAGATCAAAACTTCCAGAACAGTAGAAGAAAATAAGACGATTAAATAGATCCTAGTGATGATTAATAGTCATTTATCATCATGCTCCAGTTTACTCTTGATGAACTGAAGATGCAAATTCTATGTCTTCCTAATATAAGAAAAACCTTACGTTGGGACTAGAAAAAGTCTCCAATGATATGCTTAAACACCTGCGCTGGGAAATTTTTTCTTATTACTGCAGAAATTGTTTCAAAAATGTTGGTTTGTTGGCGTACATGCCAGAACAATGGAAACAGGGTCTATCCTGTACAGTTTTAAAGCAGGCAAACCTCAACAGATATTGCCTAGTTACAGACCAATAGCATTAACCTCACATACCTGTAAACTATTAGAGAGAATAGTTTTGAGAAGAGATTGATCGCAGTATTGTCAAAAAAAATAAAGTTATTCCAGTTATCAAGCAGGCTTTCAAAACGGCAGGTCTGCTATTGACAATTAGTGGAAACTCACAACAATGTAAAACAACAATGGCAAGAGATGAATGTTCTAGCGACCTTTTTTGATATCAAGAAGCTATGACCAAAGTTCTGGCATGCCAAGCTCTTATAAATTGGATAAACAAATCGGGATTTCGGGACATTATATATCTTACATTAAATGCTTTTTGAATAAAAGAAACATACGTGTTCGAGTAGGGAATGCATACTCCAATTTAGGTCTTTACATATGGGATTGCCACTAGGTTTGTTATCGCCCCTATATTATTTTACATTTATTATGTATGATTTGCCCTCGCTCTTGTCAAAGCAGTGTATTAGTACAATATGCTGATGATATATGCATCTGGATGAATGTTACAATGAAAAGAAAAACATTCAAAAAGGGGAAATTGAAACTACTCAAGAAGATCTATCAAAGAGAGCTCAATTAATATATCTATTATTTGGTCGAAAATGGTTTCTGACATTTTCTACAGAGTAAACAAATAATGATTCTCTTTAATATTGGCAGCAATCCTCAGCGCTGCCGTGTTTTAAAATTGTTAAATACGACTATTCGTATAAAGAGATCGTGAAAATTCTAGGTATTTTTCTTCTCACCAAGTTGTCCTGGAATCGTTCTTATCAACTGCATCTTACTAAGCAAGGAAATGTTTAAATTCTGTTAAAGATTTTAAGCAAAAAGGCCTGGGGACAAGATTGCAAAAGTTTTAAAATCTCTCTACGACGTGATTAGATCAAATGGTCCTATGGACAAGAGGTATTTTTAGCGCCCCTAATTATTTGTTAAGAATACTTTCAAAGCATAGATTGCAGTGGTTATTGGCGTGCTCTTGGTGTGCCTTTTCACGCTAATCAAACGCTTGGAATTATAAAGAAATTGGGTGAATTGCATTTGGACGAATACCGAAGTCTTGCGTGCGTCTAAATTGTCTTAGAAGTTCGACAAGTTACATCTTGGATCTAGAGGAACTGAAATGACATCTGAGCATTTCTTTTCCTAAACGGCTAAGCAGATATTATCATTTGAAACATTGCCACTTAGTATCAGATCTACTTTAAAGGTCTGTTATAATCCAAGTAATTGAACAAATCAAGCGGTCCTCCCTTGTCCTGCTTGGGAGATGAATATAGCGCAGTTTGATATTAATTATACTTGACACAAAGAAAATGAGTATCCAAACATTATGAAAACTGAAGCTCAATTACATATACTGAAACTTATCCAAATCATTTAAGATATATACAGATGGTTCACTCCTTGAGATCACGGGGCAGGTTCAGTTTTGTAATACAGCGTTTAAATTATAAAAGGAAAAAAAGTACATACTACATTGGCATAAATCGATCCTTCTTCTACTGTGAACGTATTGCTATTCTTATGGCTCTCCAATTACTAGTTGATTTTCCGTTACATTTTTTTCAAATGTATTTTGTGAGGTTCTCAATCGGTACTCTTTGCTTTAAGCGCATCAGTTTACATGAAAAAGACCAATATTTTGTTTAGACTTCAGGTCAGTTAATTTCATATATTAACTTTTAAAAGGCACATCGTTTCTTCTGCGGGTTCCTTCAATCTTGGATTTTGCTTCTTGAGTGGGCTGTTAAAGTAGCAAAAGGGCGCAAGGCATGGCCTCTGAATCAACTGTTTTTCATGTTCCTTTATCCATTCAGGAGGGTTCTTCACTTGTTGGAACAAGCAGTGATATGGAGCAGAGTTAAAAAAAGGGGGGCCTTTATTTTAAACCCAGGAAAAAGACTAGACTCTCAAGAATATGTTATATTGATTCTCGTGGTTGGATAAAACCATTATATTTGATATCATACTCACGTAATCAACTTCAGGACAGATTAGTTCGCTATCTTGCAGGATAAAACTTAATTTGCGGTCATCACAAAATACAGCAAAAATGTTAGATGTTTCTGTGGGTTGAACAATTTCTAGCCACACATCATTTTTGAATGTCAGAGGTAGACCTATCTTCACAGTGAATTTCTGAAAATTGTATTGAAGGCGCTTTTCAAAAATGTTTAGTTTGTTTAATATTGCGAAATGTTTACTTCATTTTTTTTTTAAGGGGGGAGGTCCTGTTGGACATTGTGTTATAGACTAGTTGAATGTTATTGTTGTTAATGCTCTTTCATTTTTCCTTAAGCCAAGATTCATAAATACATACACAACAATACTTCCCTCTCCCTCCACCCTCCTCCCGCTTCCCCTCCTCCCCCCATCCTCCCCTCCCCCGTTCTAATATCACATGTGGATAGACGTTAAAATTGAAGACAACAACAACAACACACACACATACACGCACGCACGCCTCACCACACATACATATGCATGTGCACTTCTCTACACATGTACACACCGCAAGTCCACCACTTGCGCACACTTACTTACTATGCGCGCGCGCGCGCGGCACGCCACACGACACACACACACACAACAACACACACACTCACACACATCCTGCGCGCTTCACACACATGCACGCTGTGCACACACACACACACACACACACACACACACACACACACACACACACACACACACACACACACACACACATCAAGCATACACATACACACACATAATGCCACTCACGCGCTGCGCCTCTCGCTCACACATGGGCCTGTGCCCACACGTACATTCACATGTTACATTCACTATACAAACACATTACAATTGAAAAAACGAGGACCAACCCAGCCAGCCGACGTGGCGAAGTGGTTTAGCGTTGCGGAACTCCCGGTGGGAGGTCGTGGGTTCGAATCCCATCAGAGTCATGTGGGCTTTTTTCTGCCCGACGGCTTCCTACAGAGTTGAGTTTGCTGCGGACTCAGTCGGGAGACCTGGGACACACAGGTCGAGTTTCATCCTCTTTTTATGGATTAGTTTTGAGAGTGTTGCTCAATTTTCCTGACCAACTCTGCAGGTGCCTGTATCTCTCGGCCTGGTTGCGACGCCGGGAATATTATATTATGTGAAAAGTAGCGTAGAGTGCTGCCCTGTATGTAGTCTCAGACCGAAACGGAAATCGTAGGCTTCATCTATTCCTAATTATCATCGATCAGCATATTTTTAAATAAAATGTCTCAAATTCGGTGGCCCTTCATGCCCTTGCTTCATACCGGTTGACCTCATTTTGATGTCCTTCTCCACTTTTGTGGTCTGGTTGGGTTATGTCGGGGTCACCGGTATCGGCGACGTCCATGGGGACTGTCGTTGGCGGCGTGGTGGCGCCCCTCGGAGGGAGGCTCCTCACGCCGGCTCCGGCGGGACTAAGCAATTATTGTCGTCTGTTGGGGGCTTAGTGGTGGTGGTCCTGCGTATGTTAGATCAGAACCAGGCGCCACTGAGCACACGAGTGACTCGGCAGCAGTTTAGTGTTTCCTCCGGGCGGGTTGCCTCTTTGGAACGGACATGACACTGAATGCTCCTGTGGATTGCCGGTGCGGGGCTTGCGGCGGGGCCGCCGAGCAGTGGTTGTGGACGGGGTGTCGGATTTCCACACAAACCACCCCCCACCCAAATAACTCCACACACCCCACCCACATCCCACATAACAATAAAAAAAACAAAAACTCAAAAACAATAAACCCACCCACCACAACACCCAAAATACAAAAACACAACCAAAAAGCACCTAAACCTACACTCTCAATCACCCTCCCAACAACCAAGGTGCCAAAACCCAAAACATAACAACTAACAAAACAAAACCTACACACACAACCCACCAAGTGTGAGTGAGGTGGGCGCAGAGTTTGGGGCAGCAAAAAAAAAAAAAAAAAAAAAAAAAAAAGGACACAACAATGTTAGGTTGGACTCTGGTCTGAGCAGCACGTCGGGCTTAATGCTCTTTTGGTAAGACATTTGCTGTGTCGTCCCCATAGCCACGAGACGCTTTTGTTGTATTCTTTTCTTTAGCTATTAATTCATGTATCCCTTCAATTTAAAACCATTGCGCAGTGTTCTGGTCTCAAACCTAAGCGAATGTGGTGTTAGCGTGGAATATGGACTTGTTCGCATTGCAGTGGAGCCTCCTTGATTAAAAAACTTACTGATAGGTAGACATTAGAATGTTTTCAGCATTAAAAAAAAAGATACCAAAGTCCGACCCCAGTGCAATTCGAACTTACGACAGTCGCTGACTGCAACCGTCCTAACCATTTGTTACAGGCCCTTTTCACACAAGTGAAGGATTTCTAGCCTATTAAATGTACAATATCGTTGTGTGTGTTGTCTCTGTTCCGGTCACGTATTACATGTTGGCTCTTTGGAAACCTCTGATACACCCGTTGGCGGGGGTCTTTCAAATGACTCTGAGGACAATTCTGTCTCAACATTCTACCAAAGAGCATAGAGAAATATCGTTCTGCTGTATTTACAGGTTGCGGCATACGGGTTTGTAGTATGTCTGTTTGACAACGATACTAGTTTTTAAAGTCCTTTAGTCTAGCGTGGTATCTTTTTTAGTCATAGCTGGCTTTAATAAAAAAAAAAAATGTAAAACGTTAATATGCCTCAGCTTAGCCCGCGGTTTGTCGAATAAGAATTGTTTAGTGTACATTCTTCGGTCATTTACTATCGCCCTAATGGAACGAAGTTTAGAATTGTTCAGTGTACTTTCTTCGGTCATTTACTATCACCCTAACTGGGACCGTGACCGAAGTAGATTTGTCAGTGCTACATTCTTCGGTCCATTTATATCGCCTATACTGGACGAAGTAGAATTGTTCAGTGTACATTCTTCGGTCATTACTAATCGCCTAATCTGGACGAAGTAGAATTGTTCAGTGTCATACTTCGAGTTTAATTTACTATCGCCCTAACTGGAACGACAGTAGAATTGTTCAGCGTAAATTCTTCGGTCATTTACTATCGCCCTAACTGGACGAAGTAACCGAGTAGAATTGTTCAGTGTAGGCTACATTCTTCGGTCTTTACTATCGCCCCTAACTGGACGAAGCTAGAATTGTTCAGTTACATCTTGTTTAGAATAGTTCAGTGTACATTCTTCGGTCATTTACTATCGCCTAACTGGACGAAGTAGAATTGTTAGCGTACATTCTTCGGTCACTTTACTATCGCCCTAACGGGACGAAGTAGATTGTTTCTGCGTACATTCGTCGGTCATTTACTATAGGCACTAACTGGACGAAGTAGAATTGGTTCGCGTTACATTCTTCGGTCATTTAAGATCGCCCTAAATGGACGAAGTAGAAATGATTCAGTGGAGGGGGATACATTCTTCGGTCATTTATATCGCCCTAACTGCGACGAAGTAGAATTGTTCTGTGTACATTCTTCGTTTTTTAGAATTTGTTTCAGTGTACATTCTTCGAGTCATTTACTATCGCCCTAACTGGGACGAAGTAGAATTGTTAGTGTTACGATTCTTCGGTCATATACTATCGCCCTAACTGGACGAAGTAGAATTGTTCAGTGTACATTCTTTCGGTCTTTTACTAGGCCCTAATGGACGGAAGTAGAATTGTCAGTGTACATTCTTCGGTCATTTACTAATCGCCCTAACTGGTCGAAAAGTTAGATTGTTCAGTGTACATTCTTCGGTCATTTACTATCGCCTGGACTGGGAGAAGTAGAACTGTTCAGTGTACAGTTTTCTTCGGTCATTTACTATCTGCCTTAACTGGACGACGGAGAATTGTTCAGTGTAGGTACATTCTTCGGTCATTAACTATCGCCCTAACTGGACGAAGTAGAATTGTTCAGTGTACATTTCTTCGTTCATTTTCTATCGCCCAACTGGACGAAGTTAGATTGTTCAGTATTACATTCTTTCGGTCATTTACTATCGCCCTGACTGGACGAAGTAGAATTGATTCTAGTGTAACATTTTCGGTCATTTACTATCGCCCCTAACTGGACGATGTAGATTGTTCAGTGTACATTCTTCGTTAATTTACTATCGCCCTAACTGACGAAGTAGAATTGTTCAGTGTATCATTCTTCGGTCATTTACTATCGCCCTAACTGGACGATGGTAGTAGAATTGTTCAGTGTACATTTTCGTTCATTTACTATCGCCCTTAACTGCGAAGGTAGATTGTTCCAGTGTACATTCTTCGGTCATTTACTATAGCCCTAATGACGTAAGTATGAACTGTTCAGTGTACATTCTTCGGTCATTTACTCATCGCCCTAATGGCCGAAGTAGAACTGTTCAGTGTACATTCTTCGGTCATTTACTATAGCCCTAACTGACGAAGTAGAACAGTTCAGTGTACATTCTTCGGTCAATTACTATCGCCCTAACTGGACGAAGTGAATTGTTTCAGTGTACATTCTTCGGTCATTTACTATCGCCCTAACTGGACGAGTGGAATTGTTCAGTTGTATATTCTGCGGTCATTTACTATCGCCCTAACTGGGACGTAGATAGAACTGTTCAGTGTACATTCTTCGGTTCATTTATATCGCCACTAACTGGACGAAGTAGAAACGTTCTGAGTACATTGTCGGTCATTATTTTACTATCGCCTATCTTGACGAAGTAGAAAACTGTTCAGTGTACATTCTTCGGTCATTTACTATCGCCCTAACTTACAGTAGAAAAAATGTTCAGTGTACATTCTTCGGTCATTACTATCGCCTAAACTGGACGAAGTGACATGAGAAACTGTTCCACGTTGCTCTCATTCCTTTGCCTGGTCTTCAAGGAGAAACTTAGATTGATAGAGAGATGACGGATGACAGCATATAGAAGTAGCTAACTAGGTAGCTACCAAGCTAGTTAATGAATAGGTAGTTTGTAGGTACCTACAAGACATATATGCATATATACATGGATCCGTAGTTACTTACGTACATAAAATGCGTACGTAGTTTCCTACGTACATAAAATACTTATAATCGTACAGGCTATGTTAATAAACATTCATACATACAGACATACAATCATACATACATGCCTTTTTACATTACCATTCCATGCATGTGTATACATACATGATTGCATACAATTCGTGCAGACTACATACTTGAACTTATTTAGATATGCATGGTACTTTTTACGTCACCTGGTGTGTCACAATGTGTTAACGGGTGTATCTGATTCAGTTCTTGATGCGTTAAAGGCGGTCGACGGAGAGCGAGGGTTGCGGCCTTCCCTCCAGCAGGTCCAAGACATGTTGAACTTCAGGAGTTCATGCCTTAACGGGCTATGTGGCTATAGGAAACTTCAATCTTTTTTTTTTTTTTTAAACAGCTGCATGGATACATGTACGATAGGA
>CM031626.1:34296318-34298818 GCA_018398815.1 Conus ventricosus | reverse complement strand
AAACACGTCATTGTGTGTGAAGTTGACCTTTGTTATTGGAGAGTGATTCCATAGTAGTTCAGTAGAGCTGTATTCTTTCTCCACACTTTGTAAACATTTAAACTGGATCATTATGACTCATGCTCTTGAAGCTCATTGCAAGCAGTAGTGATTAAGTGGATTAACAGGTAACACGTCGATATTATGCATCTCAGGCAGTAAACAAACAAATTCTACAACTTTAGATAATCACTGGATGAATATCAACGAGATATGGAATTAATTCAGCGATTAGAAGGACCCTGTAATGGTACAGCCCACAATACACACCATCATGCTGAGGTATCTGTCCATGGACAGAATGGACAGCCACAACACACACATCACTGCTGATGATCTGTCCATGGACAGAAAGCTGGAAAGTGTTAACAGTTTGCTTGTGCTAGGGTCTCATGCTTGGCAATGAGAGGCCCAACCATAAATCCTCTCTAACTGTAGCAAAGACACGTCGACAATGCCAAGACCAAAAATCTACAATTGCAGGGCAATGACACATCCTGAAAAAAAAAGATCAAGTTTTTGCATGCATAGGTTTTGTTCCATGTTCCTAGCTGTGTGCATGCGAGACATGGAAACTCACTTTTAGATGTGGAAGAACCCAAACCATACTGCGAGATACTCAGCATCAGGTGTTTTGAACCTCACTTTTAGATGTGGAAAGAACCAAACCATACTGCCGAGATACTCAACATTCAGGTGTTGAACCTCTCACTTTAGATTGTGAAAGAACCCCAAACCATACTGCGAGATACTCAACATCAGGTGTTTTTTTTTAATCCTTAACTTTAGACGTGGGTGGGAAGAAACCCAAACCTTACTGCGAGATGCTCAACATCAGGTGTTGAACACTCACTTTTAGATGTGGAAAGAACCCAAACCATATGCGAGATACTCAGATCAGGTTGTTGACATCACGTTAAGATGTGAAAAGAACCCCAACCATTACTGCGTGCGAGGATACTCAGCATCAGGTGTTGAACTCTCTTTAGATGTGGAAAGAACCCAAACCATACTGCGAGAATACTCAAAACATCAGCGCCTGTGCTGATCACATCAGCCGTGGCCGAGGTTGCGTGAAGCCATCAAGCAAGCACGTAGGGCCACCAACGGCTGAAGATCAACTGGACGTTTAGTAAAGTACAGATATTACGTTTGTATGGCTTGTAACAAAAATTCACTGGTCATGCAAAAGTAAATGAAGGAGGGAGATGAGTAGAAGTCGACAGCAAATAAAGAAAAGAAAGAAATGAATAAGATATGAATAAATAAATCGATAAATAAAACTGATGGGGTGACACTCTGCAGAAATGGTCAGGGAAGCCCGTTGCAGACCCAGCCATGGCACAAGCAACAGAACTGAAGGGACTGCTGAAATTACTGTTCAGTGTGGTCGCCCTGACATACTCCACCGTAGAGTTCAGAACATGAAGGACCTGCTGGATTACTGTTCAGTGTGGCGCGCCCTGACAACTCCACGTAGGGAGTTCACATAAATGTAGGAACCTGCTGAAATACTGTTCAGTTTGGAGCCTGCAACTGCACGTGAGTTCAGAACTGAAGGAACCTGCTGAAATACTGTTCAGTATCGGCGCCCTGACAAACTCAACGATAGAGTTCAGAACTGGAGGAAAGGAACTGCTGAATTACTGTTCAGTGTGGCACCTGGACAACTTCACGTAGTGTTCAGAGACACTGAAAGGAACCTGTGATATACGGTTTCTGTGTGGCGCCCTGACAACTCCACGTAGAGTTCAGAACTGAAGGAACTGCTGAAATTTGTTCAGTGTGGCGCCCTGACAACTCCACGTTAGAGTTCAGGGGGTAGAAACGAGCAGAATGATTGTCAAACGTTGTCTGTTCTGTTTGCAGAAATGTATGGGCCTGGCACCAACAATACTATATTTTTTGTTTTGTTTATTAGAAACAGCATGGTTCTTAGACTAGTTAATTACCAAAACACATTGCCTCTTCTGCTCGAACCAAACACAGATGAGTGTGTGTGTTTGTCCTGTAATTTGTTTGTCGTGTTGTCTGTGAGAATATCATTTTTCTTTAAAAAAATAAATGCTTCCAAGTTTCCGCTTTCAGTTACCTCGCTTTCAAACTAGCCTAGTCTGAGTGTGAGACCAGTGAGCGTTATACACGATTCTTTCGGTGTGCAAATTGTGTCGAGTTTGGGATTTAACACCCTATTGTCAAATCATTTCTTATCTGACTGTTCAATTAGCATGGATATGGGTACTATAATAGGCCAACATTGGTGGCTCTGGTATACCAATTACATGTGGGATAATAATAGTCAAACCTTACCTCGGCTAGTTTTACGAATAGCGTAAGTGTGATACTATGATAGACACAAAATTAGCGCGTTTGGTTGTAAGGATACTGGAGTGTGTACTAACGACAGGTCAAGCTTTTCTCTCTTTGTTGTACAAAATAATGTGGTCGTGCTACTAATGTT
>CM031626.1:34288818-34293818 GCA_018398815.1 Conus ventricosus | reverse complement strand
ATCATCGTCTTCTTCTTTCATCTTCATCATCAGTCCATGTCTTACCACCATACCGTTGACTTTTTTATCATTTTTTTCAAGGGCTTTTGTTTTAGTATTGTGATTATATGTTATTGCGGTTGATTAGTATGATGATGATTATTGTACGTATTAGTATATATTGGGATTATTTTTAGCAGCTCATCATCTGCTTCTGCATCTCATCTCTCATAACTTTTATCCATTATTACTTATTATTATTATTATTATTAGTATTTATTATTATTATTATGTATCTATATGATGTTTGTTTGTTGTTGTTGTTGTTGTTGTTGTTGTTGTTGACATATTCAAGATTTCATAGACTTCCGTCATGTGATCTGAGGAGAGCTGGTGAGATTCTCACGGACAAAATGGGGTCAGCATTCTGCCTTGCATTGCAGACCACATGCAAAAATTGACATCAGAACGAAGGGATCTGCAACAGCCGCCCAGTGGCCTCTTGGATCGCGTCATGGATTATGAGTTGGAGGCCACGGGTTTGAATCCCATCACAGCCATCTAGTTGTACGATTTTCCGCAATACCTAGAGCTGTGATGACTATGGGCTCAAATGCGAAGACTGGAACCACGAAGCTGACTTTCCTCAACGTAATGGAAGGCTGGAACCACGCAGTTGACTTTCCTGAACTTAATGGAAGACTGGAACCACACAGTTGACTTTCCTCAACTTAATGGAAGACTGGAACCACGCAGTTGACTTTCCTCAACTTAATGGAAGACTGGAACCACGCAGTTGACTTTCCACAACATAATGGAAGTGTATCTGGAACCACGTAGTTGACTTTCCTCAGCTTAATGGAAGACTAGAACCACGTAGTTGACTTTCCTCAACTTAATGGAAGTGTATCTGGAACCACGTAGGTTTTTTTTTCAAACTTTTTTATTCAATTTTTTTTTTTTTTACATAAACACAGTGACAAACATGATAAAAGATAATAACAAAAAAAAATAATAATAATGATAATAATAATATTGTTGATAATAATAATCACATAAAGGAAAAATATAATGAAAAAGCAATAATAAACACAGCAGCCATGTCAATTATGCAGTTATGGTGGGCCCATTTAGGGGCTAATTAATTTACTCTGGAAATGACAGCAGCAATAACAGGTAATGATAGAAGCAACAATTTTTTTCAACATGTATAGAACTGATCCTTTCAACATATATATATATATATATATATATATATATATATATATATATATATACTAGATAATCATGTTACAATGGCTACATATATATACATACAGTGAGATACACACACAAAACACACACACACACACACACACACACACACACACACACACACACACACACACACAGTATACACACGAGAGGTCAAAGGCTCCTGATATTGTTACTATACAGTATACTTGGATTTTTCCCCCCTCTCTTATCATATATCATGGAAGCTAGTTGAAACTCTAGGTCCTCTAGTCTGAAATAGTAAGCAATGGTTTATAGGGGAGCCATTTCAAAATAAATTCGTTATGACAAAAGTTTTTGCGTGCTATGTACTCTTCAGTTTTATATCTGTGGCTCAGTTTGTTCAGAAAAACCTGAAGAACTGGTGGATTTTTATTCATTTTACATTGGTACAGATATTGCTTCACAAATACCAATATAAAATAAACGATGTCGTCAATAGTTATATTTTTATCAAAGCCAAGAATAGCCAGTGTGCAGTTATCCTAAGATTGTACACTGTTGGACATTTATCATTCAACAGATTGGTGAATGTCTGCCAAAACCGTTGGACAATATCGCACTCCCAAAACATAATTATGTGCTATGCTGTCCTCTATCGTATCACAAAAATCACATTTGTCATTCGTTACTACACCCATTCTTTTCAAAATCACATTTGTTCCTAAAACCTGTGTATATATCTTCAGTTGGAGCCATTTTAGTTTTACATCTGACATTTTATGGACATATAGGAAGACTTTTTTCCAATCATTTTCAGTGTTTAGTTTTTCGTCCCATTTGCAACATTTTGGTCGAGTATGATCTTGAATAAAAAATATCATAGTACACTTTAGAACCTTTGATTGCAGATGTCAGTATTTTAAAGCATTTAGAAATGTTTTTAAATAGTTATCATCACTTACCCTTATACCTGTGTTACCTATATACTCATTTATTGCGGATTTACATCCAGCAAATGTAAAAAAAAATAACATTATATTATATTTATGTTTAAACTCTTCATACCGCATGAAATGTCCATCTTCCAACATAAAATGTCCTATGCAAAATACTCCTTTTATGAATCCACGTCTTGCCTCCAATTACTTTTTTCCCTATTTTGATTCTACAGTTATAAAATATTGGTTCTGCAAGGAGTTCCTCCGAGTTCTTAGGTTCAGATTTGTAAAACAATAATCTGTATGCATTAAAAACATCTGTCCAGAAGCTATTTGATTCAGGGAAAAGTTGACACGATTTCTGGTCCGTATTTGTCAAGTTCGCATAGGAATGGGTATTTGAACATTACTGTAGTCTTCCACTTATGATCTGTTCTCATGACTCTTTCTAGCCAAGTCAATTTTAATGAGGAAGCAAAGATTTCAATTCTGGAATTCCAAGACACCATTTTTAATACTTTTGTGGGCTGTTTTTCTGCTTATTTTATCGTGTTTTTTATTCCATACAAATCTATAGCACAAATTCTTTTAGGGACTGAAAGAAGTTGTCAGGTGGGTTGGGCAACAGAATCAAAAAATTGTTAGCTTTGACAGAATAAGTGATTTCAAAACTGCTACTCTTCCCAGAGGTGTTATTTGTCTTTTAACCCAGATCCTGAATAAGTGATTTACGTCTGCTAATTTATCTGCATAGTTCATCTCTGCACAATTTTTTTTAATTCATTTGTAAACCATATTCCTAAAATCTTGAATTTTGGTGGGTTCCACTCTATATCTAAATGTTTCATATAGCGAACTGAGGAGTTTTTATAACTTCCCAGCCAAATTGCACTTGTTTTTTCATAGTTCATATGTAAACCTGATTTGCGTCCAAAGATATCCAGTACCTTTATACAAGTTTCGAATGACTTTTTGTCACCTGTTAATAAAAACTCTGTATCATCTGCATACTGAGAGAGTTTATGTTCAGTGTTATTAATCACTATTCCACCTATATCTTTACTTTCACGAATCATTATACCCAATATTTCAACAGATAGAATAAATAAATAAGGGAGAAGCGGGTCGCCCTGTCTACATCCACGTTCAACATTAAACCATTCAGAAACTTGGCCGTTAACAATAACGGAAGATGTGATGTTCTTATAAAATGTTTCAATCCATCTGCACATGTCTTCTGGGAAGCCAAAGGCTTTTAGCACTTGAAACATGAAACTCCAGTCAAGTGAGTCAAATGCTTTTTCAAAGTCAATATTTAACAAAAGCCCAGGGAGTTTATTTTCATCTAAATGGGCAATAATATCATAAATAAGCCTTAAATTATCTCCAATATATCTACTTTTGATGAAACCAGTCTGATCTTCATTTATAAGTTTTGGTAACACATTTTTTAAACGGTTAGCTATACAGGATGATCCAATTTTGTAAACAACATTTAATAATGAAATTGGCCTCCAATTTTTTATAAAATTTCTTGGTTTATCTCCTTTAGGTATACATGTTATTATTCCTCTTTTCTGAACACAAGTAAGTTCCTTTTTCAGGAAACCAGCATTCAACGCCCTAACGACAAAGTGGCCAATTTTGTTCCAAAAACATTTTAAAAATTCAGCTGTGAAGCCGTCTGTCCCAGGACTTTTGTTATTCTTCATGTTTTTTAATGCAAGACTTGCTTCTTCTATGGTAATTAAACCTTCTAGATCATTTGCTTCAGTGGGATCTAAGCATGGGATGTTTTGAACAAGGTCATTGATTTGACAGTTTTCAACAGTTTTATTTTTATACAAGTGTTCATAAAAGCTCTGAACTTCTTTTATGATATCATTCTGATTGCTAAGTACATTGAAACTCTTATCAGTTAATTTGGCCATGCTTTTACTTACGAAATGTCGTTTTTCCAGATTACAAAAATAACTAAGGCTGGAACCGTGCAGTTGACTTTCCTCAACTTAATGGAAGACTGGAACCACGTAGTTGACTTTCCTCAACTTAAGGGAAGACTGGAACCACGTAGTTGACTTTCCTCAACTTAATGGAAGACTGGAACCACGTAGTTGACTTTCCTCAACTTAATGGAAGACTGGAACCACGCAGTTGACTTTCCTCAACTTAATGGAAGACTGGAACCACGCAGTTGACTTTCCACAACGTAATAAAAGTGTATCTGGAAACACGTAGTTGACATTCCTCAACTTAATGGAAGACTGGAACCACACAGTTGACTTCGCTCAACTTAATGGAAGACTGGAACAACGTAATTGACTTTCCTCAACTTAATGGAAGACTGGAACCACGTAGTTGACTTTCTTCAACTTAATGGAAGACTGGAACCACTAGGTTGACTTTTCCTCAACTTAATGGAAGACTGGAACCACGTAGTTGACTCTCCTCAACTTAATGGAAGACTGGTACAATGCAGTTGACTTTCCTCAACTTAATGGAAGACTGGAACTACGTAGTTGACTTTCCTCAACTTAATGGAAGACTGGTACCACGCAGTTGACTTTCCTCAACTTAATGGAAGACTGGAGCCACGTAGTTGACATTCCTCAACTGAATGGAAGACTGGAACCACGCAGTTGACTTTCCACAACGTAATGGAAGTGTATCTGGAACCACGTAGTTGACTTTCCTCAACTTAATGGAAGACTGGTACCACACAGTTGACTTCCTCAACTTAATGGAAGACTGGAACCACGCAGTTGACTTTCCACAACGTAATGGAAGTGTATCTGGAACCACGTAGTTGACTTTCCTCAAATATGGAAAACTCTAACACGTAGTTGACTTTCCTCAACTTATGGA
>CM031626.1:34282558-34287818 GCA_018398815.1 Conus ventricosus | reverse complement strand
CCCCCCCCCCCCCCCCCCCCTACGTCCCTCCCGTCACTGCATTCTGGAGAATAAATGAGAAGAAACAATACCATTTTTAAAGAAAACTTTTGATCAGGATCAGCGTCTTGTTATCCAGCTGTAACGGGTCTTTTCTGGTGCAGTATACATGTGCAAAAAAATGGCTGCAGTTCCGGTAAAAAAAAATGTTGGTTTTTTTTTTAATTTCCATACTCCCCTCCCGTACAAGAGCTTTTCTCATCCAAATATAGGCCGTACTAAAACTGATAGTTGAAATCTGAAACTGTTTGTCATGTTCCAGTCTTCCAGTGTTTCTGAAGCCGAAAAGATCTGGAGGAATGACGGAAAGCAGTGCTTGGAATTAAAAAGGGAGTAGGTCTAGTAAAATAGACGAGTAGAGAGACAGACAGACTGATTGATTGATCGGTTGATGAACAGATAGTTAAATAGTTATAGTTGTTGTTGTTTTTGTGTTGTTGTTGTATGCTGCTGCTGCTGCTGCTATGGTGATATGGTAAACCTTGCTTCAGCAATCAACTATAGCGATGTGTCCAACAAATAGCCGTGTGTATAGTTTATTACTGTAGTTCCATATACGGCGATTAACCAACCCTTCAGCCATTCAGCCAGTACATACTTCAGAATTTCATTGAGACTGTACGCAAGGAAGGACAGTTACTCAAAGTTGATGCTACTGCTTGTGTGGTGTGTGTGTGTGTGTGTGGTGTGTTGTGTGTGTGTGTGAGTGTTGTGTGTGTGTGTGTGTGTGTGTGTTGTGTAAAGCAGATTAGTAGAATCAAAGAGATGGAGTTAAAGGGTGGTAGCGAATTGAAGGAAGGGGAGGACAACAACACCACCACCTGCAGAGTGGTGGATGGGTCAGTGGGTGACGGACGGTAAGACAGCTAGTAACTTATGTTTCTCGCTTGAGGGTGGATAGCTAGTCGACTACAGGACGAATGATGTGCCTGTTCCGTAACGATCCAAACTGGCCTGGCAGTCGTGGTAGGATGTGATCTTGTTCTGCAGGAGCTTTTGGCTGTGTGTCCTTCCACTGTCACTCCTTGCTCTGTCTGTTGCTGCTCTACTGTTTACTGGCGCGTTCATGACAGTTTACATCTGAGAGACAGACAAACAGACAGAGACTTGCAGACAGACAAGCAGGCAGGCAGAGAGACAGAGTCAGAGTCAGAATCACACACACACACACACACACACACACACACACACACACACACACACACACACACACACGCACGCACGCGCGCGCGCACGCACGCCCCACACATCCGCGCATGCACGCACGCACACCACGCACACACACACATGCGCGCACATGCACACACTAGCGCGCCACCCCCACTCTCTCTCGCGCGCACACACACACACAAAACACACACAGACATACCACTCGGGCACGCCGTCCGCGCAGCACACCACACGCACCCACACAAAACCCCCCAACACAACACACACACACACGCCATACACACACACCACACAACACACACACACACACACACACACGCCCCCACACACACGCCCCCCGTCCACCCGAAAAAAACCCCCTAAGATGAGGTCTTTTGCCTAAAAGCCTAAAGATGAACGCTCGGTTTTCTTCTTGGACGCTTGCATGTTTGGCGATTATTACCTAACACCAAGATTTTCAGCTTGGCCTAAATACAAGCCAAAGTGGATAAAGAGGGGGCCTTTTTTAAAGGTGGGCCCCAGTCAGAAACTCCATGATTGTTTTCCAAAGGTTCCCGCTTCTCTCAAACGTCCCCTTTCAAAGGTAAAGGGGATTGAGGGAGGCCATCCCCCGTTTTGTGGTTTGGTTGGTTTTGGGTTTCCCCCCCCCCCCCTCCCCCTTTTCCTACGTGTTTTTAAGAAGGGAAGGTTTTGATTTGGTATGACCTTTCCTGTGGTGGTGGTGGGTTGTGTGGTGTTGTGGATGCAAAAATAAATTTAAGTATTTGTATGTCGGGAAGGGTTTGTTGTTTTAGAAAATTTTTTTTTTCTCTTAAATCGGTCGTTTTCGGGGGGCGCCGCAGGTTAAAGCCCTTTTCCCCAAAGTTGTAAAATTGAATAGAACCAGTCTATGTTTTTTTTCAAAAAGAAAAGATCAATTTTTCGCTTTAATTCAGTGGGTTTTTCCCGTTTTCACCCCCGCCATGTGTTAAGTAGCGCACAACGGGAAAAGGTCCAACTCTCCTCCGCTTTTTCCCCTTTACCACGGGGCCGTGAGAAATTTTGTGACCTTTGGGGGATTTCGAAATTTGCCAAAACAAAGTATAGGGGGACCCAGACTGGATTGACGGCACTAAATGCGTTAAAGGGGGGTCCTATCACCAAAGATTTTAACGTTCTTGATTTTGTTGTGGGGTTTGGGGTTGGGGGGGTTTTTGGGGGTTTTTAAGTAGATAAAAACCGGGCTTTCAAAATGATAAAATTTTGGGGGGTTTTTTGACCACTTTTTCCTTTTTGGCTGCGACAAAAAATGACCCCTATTTTTTAAAAAGGGCCCCCATGGGGGTGAAAAAATTTTTTTCATTTCACAAGTAGGGATATGCATGCCATCCAGTGCGCCATTTTGTTGCTGATAGGGGCCCGCTGATACAGGGGCACGAATTTCGAAACCTTTCTTAAAGATTCCGGGTTTTTAGTTTTGTCTTTTTTGTTTTTTTTTGTTTGTTTGATTAATAAAAAAGATTAACACGAAAAAAGGGCCTTTAGGGATTCTTGATTTGCGGGGCCTCGACTAATGATTTCTTGTTGTAAATGCCGCCACCTTCAAGTAAAAAAATTTTGGGTACACACACTTCATTACATGCACTGCCCTTTTAAAAGAAAGGAAATTGGCTACCAGTCCCCCTGACCTTCGGGAACCCTCTGTCAGGGAGACCCAAATTTTTTTTTTTTTTTTTAACCGTCATTTTGCTTTTTCAGGGCAGCATTAATCGCCTAAAAAAAAAAGAAGAAATAATTTCTACTTAAAGTCTATTTTAGAGGTTTTCGAAAATTTGGGTCAGCTTATGCAGAAATATGAAAGTTTGAAAATTGATAAAACAAACACCAAATCCCCCCCATCACACGAAATCGTCCGCGAAAGGGGGCATTTTCCTGTAATCAAAAACGGGGGGTAACAACTAAATTTTGGCAGGGCTTAACTCCCTTTTGGAATACGTCACATGATGGACGGGGCCGTCACCCCGACCTACACAACAACCCAAACGTCGACGAAAGCGATTCTGATGGTTCTTGCACACCCGATCGTATTTAATTTACATGAAAAAACGTACTAGTTTGTGACAGCCAATGTCCTGGGGATGTTCTGCAAGGCCTTACCTTATCTTTTTAACGCTAATTCTTTTCCCACTCAGTTCCAGCGGGACCACGAAACGGCTTTTCATTTCCACGGGACCCCCAAAACACATCATTCCCAAAGGGCGTACGACTTTCCCGAAGTCTCGAGGGGGGCTACCGACTGACTTCTGATCGATCACGCGTGGACGGCGAGGGGAATTCTCCTTCCTCAACCTTAACGTGTTCATTCAATTTAACAAGTGTGATCTTTCCATAGATAAAACAGAATAGACTCGACTATCGTACTCATCTGTACGCTTACCACTTCCCCCTTCAAAGTAAAAAGCGCACAAGCAACGAAGTTTTTGACCACTCGAACGGCTCGGCAATTGTCGGAAAAGCTCGTTTTCCGGGTCCCGTGGAACTGACGTGGGAAAAAAACTGGTGCCCGGGTGGTTTTTTACCAAAGATAGTTCTTTGGGTTCACAACCGAATCCACTTCTTTGATTATCTGGATCAGATGGAAAATTTTTGGGAAAAAAAACCGCCCTGTGACCTGCACACGCCAAAGCAAATATCTGCCACCCCCTCTGACTTTTTAGGCTGGGGGATCGCAACCGTGTTGATTTCACTTGCGTGGGTTTTGTGTATGTCGCGGGTGACGGCCCCTCCATCAAGGTACGTCACGGTTTTTCGGTCACCGCGCGGGGGGTTTAACCGTTTTGCAAAGCTCGTTTTTTTTCTATTAAATTCTTCCGGGGACTTTTTTTTTAAAAAAGAAAACCATACTGAGTTTTTAAAGACATAAACCTGTTTTTTTAAAAAATTATCGAAAACTCTAAAGTAACCTTTAAATATCTTAATTTACTCTTTTGAGCCTTATTTTTTTGTTTTTTGGGGTTTAAACCAAAAAGAAAAAGGTCCGAAGGTAAAAATTTTAGCCTTTTCACTCCCGACTAGAATGAGATTTAATAGGGTACATCAAAAAGCCCTGAAATGAAACAGGTATGGGCAGGGTTTTTAGATCCCAGCCCTTTTCATGCATTGATCCTTTCATTCCTTTATAATCCCTCAACATCCCGTACCCCTTGCATAGATCCCATACCTTCCGGTGCAGAGATCCCATCCTTCCTTGTAGAGATCCCCTGTCTTCCCCTTTCGATCCCGTGCCTACTTTTATAGATCCCATCCTTCCTGTGTAGATATCCCCGTCTTCCCAGTACAATCCCAGCCTTATGTTTTTAGACCCCATGTTAATTAAAGGGTCCCCCTTCCATAACGATCCTTGCCTTTCGTTTACAGATCCAATGCTTTTTTTTGTGTACAGATTTCCCCTTTTTTCCTGTAAATCCCGTGCCGTACTGTTTTTAAAATTCCCTCCTTCCTTTGTGAGATCCTCTGTCGCCCCCGTCCAGATCCATGCCTACGTTTATAGATCCCACCATCGTATGTAAAATCCCCTGCTTCCCCTCCAGATCCCATGCCTTACGTTTAAGATCCTCAGCCTTTGTATTAGAAAACCCCCCTTCTTTCCCCTGTCCAATCCCTGCCTTACTGTTTATAGATCCTCATGCCCTTTGAAAATTTAAAATCCCCTTTTTTCCCCGTACAATCCCCTCCTAAATGTTTTTAGAATCCACCTTCTTTGGTAAGATCCCCTATCTTCCTGTGTAGAACCCCTTCCTTTTATAGCCCGGGCCCTTTCCAAGTAAGATCCCCTTTTCCCCTCTACAATCCCATGCCTTTTTTCAAGATTTCCGCCTTCTTGGTAAAACCCCGATTTCACGTGACAGATCCCGCCCTTAGGTTCACAGATCCCCTGCTCGCCCTGCAAGATAAACCGTCCCCGTGTATAATCCTTTTTCTTCCCCTTATAAATCCCGTACTTCACTAAAAATCCCGTGCCTTTCTGTTCGGGGGGAACAGTCCCTAGATCTTTCGGCTATTTACTGGGGAA
>CM031626.1:34272558-34280058 GCA_018398815.1 Conus ventricosus | reverse complement strand
ACCTGGTATGCCCCCAATAGGAACCAGAAATCAGGGTGAAAGAATTTCCTGAGCAAAGACAAAGGGAGGTTTTTGAAGAATCTAGAAAAAAGAAAGGACCCATAGTAGTGGCCCGAAGATAGAAAACATTTCAAGGCCCCAAGGTGGGAAAGGGCGGAGACTTTCCCTTCCAGCAAAGGAAATCCACCCCAAAATTCAATTGGGGGAGATTCTATGGGGGACGGTAGGGGGGGGGGGGGTTCCTGTGCCCTAAAGAACCAGAAACCCAGGGTAAAAGAAATTTCCTGGGGAAAGCAGGGGATTACAAAAACGAAAGGAAAAAAAACCCCAACCCCAAACAAAAAAACTGACAGAACACTGGCTGGAAAGGCACGATAAACGGATTCCCTTTCCACCCAATGTTTTAATTTTCTGAAAGCCCATACTTAAGAATTAAGGAAACCCCTAACTAGACCCTCTTTCAACGGAACATAAAGGGAAAAGGAATCCTAACCAAAGAAGGGAAGACAAAAACAGAAAAAACCAACCAACAAAACACAACAACATCAAGCCCCACACTGCAAGCAACCTAAAACGAACAGCGGACCGACAAATTTAAAAACTAAGCATCACACAATAGAGAAAACACAAAATTCAACTGAACTAAAAGGAACTGAACCCAAGGCAGGGAGAGCAACCCCCCACCAAAGAAACTAAAATTGTGGCTAAGAGACCGGGCAGACTCATACTAAGCCTTTCTTGTAACAAGACGAAAGATCAAGCACATGTCAACTGAATAAGACTTTGAATCAGCAGGTGCCCCCAGCAATACTGTAGACGTGTGTGGCTGGTGTGTGTTTCAGTGGGGTGATGCCGCGTGTTAATCAGAGAGTCCGACGTATGTGTGCACAAATTTGGGTAGAGTTTTGAAGAGAGTGATAAGTGTGTTGCGTGGTGTGTTGTGTGTGTGGTGTGTTGTGTGGTGTTGTGTTGTGGTGTTGGTGTGTTGCGTCGTGGGGGGGGAAGGGGGGGGGGGTTGTTCTTATCGTGTGTTGTGTTTTTGTGAGTGTGTGTGTGTGTTTGACGTTCTTGTTTTTTAGTCCAAATCATCTTCTGAACGTTCATTTCCCACAAACAATAAAAGGCGCACATTCACTTCACACACACCACGCGCGCGCGCGCACACACCACATGCACCGCATGCACGCGCGCACACACACACACACACACACACACGCACGCGTGCGTGCGCCCGTACGCACGCACGCCCACGCACAACACACACAAAAACACACACAAAACACGTCAGCGCTACAGCGCTCGCTCCTACACACACACATGGTGCAAGTGCACACCCACTCAGGCGTGCGCACACATACGCATAAAACAGAACGGGCACGTGCATACACACCGTGCATGCCACACGCCCACCTTCAAAGATGCATATACACATTATGAACACATACACATGCGGTAAAGTGGTATGCCACACAAATCCACAAAATAAAACACACACACACACCCCACACACATACATGCATGTGCACTTCTCTACACATGTACACACACGCAGACACACATGCGCACACTTACATACATATGCGCGCCGCACACACACCCACACACCCACACACACACACACATTGCACGCTCACACAAGCACGCTGCACACACACACACACACACACACACACACACTCATGCATACACATACACACACATAATGCACACACGCGCATGCGCTCTCGCACACACATGGGCCTGTGCCCACACGTCCATTCACATGTGTACATTCACTATACAAACACATACAATGATAAACGAGACACAACCCAACCAGCCGCCGTGGCGAAGTGCTTAGCGTTGCGGACTCCCGGCTGGGAGGTCGTGGGTTCGAATCCCATCCGAGTCATGTGGGTTTTTCGGCCCCGACTGGCTCCTACCCAGAGTTGAGTTTGCTGCGGACTCAGTCGGGAAGACTGGGACCACACAGTCGAGTTTCATCCACATTAATGGATGCGTTTCTGAGAGTGTTGCTCAAATTTCCTGACCAACACTGCAGGTGCCTGTATCTCTTGGCCTGGTTGACGCCGGGATATATTATGAAAGGAAGCGTAAGAGTGCAGCCCTGTCATGTATCTCAGACCGAAATGGAAATCCGTAGCATCATCTTAATTCCTAATTCTCATCGATCAGCATATTTTTTAAAAAAAAATGTCTCAAATTCTGTGGCCCTTCATGCCCTGCTCTCATGGTGACCTCAATTTTGATGTCCTCTCCACTTTTGTGGTCTTGGTTTGGTTATGTTGGGGTCACCGGTATCGGCGAGTCCATGGGGACTGTCGTTGGACGGACGTGGTGGCGCCCACCGGAGGGAGAGCTCACTCACGCCGGCTCCGCGACTAAGCAATTATTGTCGTCAGTAGGGGCTTAGTAGGTGGTGTCCTGCGTATGTTAGATCAGAACAGGCGCCACTGAGCACCACCGAAGTGACTCGGCAGCAGTGCAGTGTCTCCTCCGGCGGGTTGCCTCTTGACGACTTGACACTGACTGCTCCCTGTGGATTGCCGGTGCCAGGGCTTGCGGCGGGGCCGACCGAGCTGTGGTTGTGGACGGGGTGTCGGAATGAGCGGCGTGAGTGAGGGGGCGCAGAGTTTGGGGCAGCAAAAAAAAAAAAGACACAACCAATGTTAGGTTGGCACTCCAGGTCTGAGCAGCACGTCGGGCTAATGCTTTGGTCAGACATCTGCTGATCGTAGCCACGAGACGCTTTTGTTGTATTCTTTTCTCTTAGCTATTAATTCGTGTATCCATCAATTTAAAACCATGCGCAGTGTGGTCTCAAACCTAAGCGAATGTGGTGTAGCGTATATGGACTAGTCCGCATGCAGTGGCGCCTCCTTGATAAAAACTTACTGCTAGGTAGACAAAGAAGGTTTTCAGGCATAAAAAAAAAGAAGAAAGTCCGACCCCACGTGCAATTCGAACTTATGACAGTCGGCTCTGACTGCAACCGTCCTAACCATTTGACTACAGGCCCCTTTCAACACAAGTGAAGTTTCTTGCCTATTAAATGTACAATAAAACGTTGTGTGTGCGTCTCTGTTCCGTCCACGTAATACATGTTGGCTCTTTGGAAACCTCTGATACACCCGTTGGGCGGGTCATTCAAAGACTCTGAGGACAATCTGTTCTCAACATTCTACCAAATGAGCACAGCGAAATATCTGTTCTGCTGTATTTACAGGTTGCTCGCATAGGGTTTGTAGTATGTCTGTTTGACAACGAAACTAGTTTATAAAGTCCTTTAGTCTAGCGTTGTATCTATTTTAGTCATAGCTTGCTTTAAAAAAAATTGTAAAACGTTTAAAAAGCCTCAGCTTAGCCCGCGGTTTGTCGAAACAGAATTGTTAGTGTACATTTTTCGGTCATTTACTATCGCCCTAACTGGACGAAGTAGAACTGTTCAGTGTACATTCTTCGGTCATTTACTATCGCCCGAACTGGACGAAGTAGAACTGTTCAGTGTACATTCTTCGGTCATTTACTATCGCCCTAACTGGACGAAGTAGAACTGTTCAGTGTACATTCTTCGGTCATTTACTATCGCCCTAACTGGACGAAGTAGAACTGTTCAGTGTACATTCTTCGGTCATTTACTATCGCCCTAACTGGACGAAGTAGAACTGTTCAGTGTACATTCTTCGTTCATTTACTATCGCCCTAACTGGACGAAGTGACAAGAGAAAACTGTTCCACCGTCCCTCTCATTCCTTTGCTGTTCAAGGAGAAACTTAGATTGATAGAGAGACAGACGGATAGACAGACATATAGACAGTCAGCTAACTAGGTAGCTACCAAGCTAGTTAAATGAATAGGTAGGTTGGTAGGTACCTACAGACGTATATGCATAAATACATGCATACGTACGTACTACGTACATAAAATGCGTACGTACGTACATAAAATACATATAAACGTACAGGCATATGAACATTCATACATACAGACATACATTCATACATACATGCATTTATACATACATACATGCATGTGTATACATACATGTGTCACGGTCGCTAAGCCGGACGGCCCTACCACCCCCACCCACGCCTATTACACACTAGAGCAGACAACACAGCACACTAACACAGCTTTACAATCATACGCACTTCTTTATTTCACACACACACTATGGCGCCACCACTCACGTCCATCCACACCCACACACCGGTATCCCACTTCTTTACTGACCCACACTACCATAATACGACCCTGAGAACCCTAACCTATGCTAAAGCACCAGTTGCGGTATATCACTGCGACCTAAGGACGCAGAGATAGCCCGCGCACGTGGTGGCTAACTACTGGGACAAGGACAAACCCAAGGGACTCTAATATCTAAACTACTACCACCCACACCTCTCCCCAGGACCCACCCTTCTCTTTTGACCCGGGACCACTACCGCACTGGTCACTGCGTCCCTAAGGGAGGTCAACAACAAGTACCCTACACTGTGCTGGCCACCACGTCCCAAAAGGAGGCAGTAGCCAACACCCTTAACCCTACTCCCTAACACTACACCCTCTCTACCCCACCTATGGGACAACCCATCCCGGCCCGGAGAGCTCCAGTCCTCGGCGCTGTACTTGGCCCCTCACAGGCTGACACCTCTCCGGAAGACTCTGCACTCCGGCGCTGACCGTGGCCTCCCACAGTCCGACTCCCCGAAGACTCTACACCCGGGCGGCGATCGTGGCTCCTCAGTCTGACTCCTCTCCCGCGCTAGGCACAACACCTAAACGCACACACACACCAGACGCCCTCTCGACGAATCCGGGGCTCGACGCCTCCTCCTCGGAAGGCCCCGCCGGACACCGAGGGTGAGGTAAGGCCTGGTGCAGCGCCCTCTCACAGGACGCCGAACAGGGAAGAGCAACAGGTGGCTGGGTAACTCCCGGAAGAATCCCGGTAGCAGGAAGAGAGCTGCCTCACAGACGGCCGACGGCCTGGATGGTCTTCCTCTCCCGGGGAAAAGCAGCAGGCAACGGGACACCGCCGCTCACCTGCCGGCACACGGCAGCAGACTGCGGTGGTCTGGCCCCAGCCTCAGGACGGGTACAGGATACCTGCTAAACACAACTGTAGGCCACTACTGTAATGTTGCTACTACCCGAGTCATCAAGGCCCATAAGCTACCTGGTAAAGCTTTAACTCTCCATCTCTCCTTGCCTACCTCCCACTCGGGAATGAGAGTGTCCACTTGCATTTCGAATACACCCCCCATAACCCGTTACTTTGGGGTTATCAGATCCATTCCCTGCCAACCTTTACAACAGCAGTAAAACAATATTCTCTCTGAGCCAATCTGCGCTATTATATATAAAATTATGACTCTCACACAATTCTCGGAAAAATAATCCCAATCTAAGCAATCCAACACGGACTCCATGGGCCCCCTTAGAAAATACTAAATAAACTAGGAAATGGCAATTTCACAAGGAAATGTTTCCACATAGTAATCAATAGTAATACACATCTCGAAAAAAAAACAACAACAAAAGAACAAAAAAAACTTATCAATTTTTAACGGTTCACAGTTCTAGCATATTCATACAAGAGAATCGGCTCGCAGCCACAATCCTTCACATTCTCATCCCTCTTTACACTGTCAATTATAATCATATATCAACACATGATTTGTTCGCCAAAATTTCCATCCAGCACCCCACTCTCATGTCATCTCTTGTCAGATAACCCAGTGGTTAATCCTTGTTATGCCAACACAACCATACTTCATACAATATTACATGCTGCACATCCTCCGTTTTTATCCTATCAACTGCTGAACTACCCGCCTTAAACTTTACCATACCTTTCTTTCCGACTACTAAAATTCATAATGGGACTGTCTCCCTGCAACCTAAAATATTTTTCTCCAACCCTATTCTGTCACAAACACATACATCCCTGCATGTGTGACGACTGTCATTTACTAAAAAAAAAAAAAAAAAAAAAACCAAAACCACTTCGAACCATATGGACTCACTGTCCTGTACCAAATACGTACGTCACAGATACTGTCTGCACGCGCACGACACCCGCGTCGAGAACCAAGACTCGTAACGAAAGTGAAAAGACACCAATATAAGTTGAATAGTCACGACCGTACTCCAGTATAAAACCACTCGACTACCAATTAGCCTTGGCCCTACTGTACAGTTAACCGATTCCAATGCTGTGCAGGTCAACTCCGAAATCGTTAATCAATTTCAACGAACTACTACTATTTACAACTGAAGTTGAGCACAATCCCTTTACGATTCACGCAGACACATCTGCACCCGACTCACACTATGATCCTCAACAAAATGCAACCTCGTATTCCCACTGACATAACATGAAATAATCACAACCAATATCTACATCACCGTCCATCAACGGTTATTATATCGAACTCACATTGTCTAGCCAAACTGTCACATGACAATCTAACTCAGGAACCACTATGTACACTACTTACAGAATATACAGAAAAGAGGTAACACAAACCGGCTGACAAGTTTCAATCACAGAACCAAGACGACATCATACCAGACAACCAGTATACGCAACAAACATAATACAACTAAACATAACATGACAACTACAGTACAACTCGCCATAATACAAGACAACATGACGAACAACACCACATGAACCTAACAAATCACCAACCTGGACAGACAGACGTTCAACCACACCAGTTCTGCAACTGGCTGAAGTGGCTGCCAACAGAGACGACACAGAACCCGGCACAGGCCAAGGGCACACCAGACCCGACGAGGACCTGGCACTAACTATGACTCGAAGTCACTCAGCTCGACTACCGGCGCTGCGGCCGCAACTACAAGGCGCGTCCACTCCGACGAACACCAGGGACCGAAGTGAAGCTACCCCAACGCATTCCGCCCTGGTCGGAGTCAAGCGAACTCTACTCACAACACAAAACAGCGATTGGTCAGAGCAGCGTATCCCTCCGCAGAGCTGACACGCCGGACCAACGGACTAGTTGTTGCTCGTGCAACAACACGACAATTTACCACAACAACTCACAGACTTGACAACACCAACAACAGCCGATATCCTGCCCCGCCTTCTCTAGTGTAGAACCAAAGTAACAAGAGGGTAACAGTCGGAAACGAAAACCAACCTCCCGCTTCCATCCCTTCAACAAGTCAAGATTGGAACTCAAGAATATTGTATGTCTTAATTCCCCAGCCCCCTACCTAGCCTAACCTTCCACCTTAACCAAAACCCCAAATCTTACCCACGCACGCTCGCACACACACATATACACATATGCACACGCTCTTTATTTCTGAACTACCATAACTCGAAACACATGAACGGCTGGTTTACTACTGCCGATCGGTGACACATGCATGCATACAATACGTGCATACATACATACTTGCACATACTTAGATATGCATGCGTACATTTTACGTCATGGTGTGTACACAAATGTGTAAACGGGT
>CM031626.1:34260058-34270058 GCA_018398815.1 Conus ventricosus | reverse complement strand
ATCGCATGCTATGCACAGACACTGTACTTGCATTAAACGTAATATCGCTTGCTATGCACAGACACTACTCAGAGTGAATTAGCCGGAGAAGTCTGTGTCCATTAACTTACAGTTAACCGAAATAATCATTCTCCTTCTGCCAGTGTCTCCTGGGCAGCTGACCATGACTGCTTCACCTGCGGGCAACACGTCATGGAAGGTTGGTGACAAGCTAAAGCTCACCTGTACAGGACCAGTGGGAAGAGTGCGGGAAAACACCATGGTACTGGAGTCACTGTGCTGTCCGTCTGGCTGCTTGTTCACAGTGATTGTGATGACGTGTGCAAAGAGTGTTGTCTTGGATAATACGTCATTGCGCTCTCAAGTCGGGTGGTTGTTCACAGTGTTGGTGGTGACGTGTGCAAAGAATGTTGTCTTGGAGTAATACGTCATTGTGCTGTCAAGTCTGAATGGTTGTTCACAATGTTGGTGATGACGTGTACAAAGAATGCTGTTTTGGGAGTAATACGTCATTGTGCTGTCACGTCTGATTGGTTGCTCACAGTGTTGGTAATGAGGGTGTGAAAAGAGTGCTGTGTTGGAGTAATACGTCATTGTGCTGTCACGTCTGATTGGTTGTTCACAGTGTTGGTGATGACGTGTGCGAAGAATGCTGTCTTGGAGTAATACGTATTTTGTGTTTTTACGTCTAGCTGGTTGTTCACAGCGCTGGTGGTGACGTGTGGGAAGAGTGTTTCCTTCGAGTAATGTGTCATTATACTGTCATGTCTGGTTGATTGTTGACATTGATGATGGTGATGTGTGGGAAGAGTGTTGCCTTAAGCAACACGTCATTGTGCTGTGAAGTCTGACCATTGTTATTGGAGAGTGATTCCATAGTTCAGTCAGAGCTGTATTCTATCCCCCACACTTTGTAACATTTAACTGGAACTCATTATGACTCATGCTCTTGAAGATCATAGCAGCAGAGTAATTAAGTGGAGGAAGAATAACCAGGAAACGTCGATATTATGGCCTCTCAGGCAGTAAACAACAATTTCTACAACTTTAAAAAATCACTGGATGAATCATCAACGAGATATGGAAATAAATTCAGCGCTTAGAGGACCCTGTTAATGGCCAGCCACAATACCACCATCACTGCTGATGTATCTGTCCATGGACAGAAGCTGGAAAGTGTTCAACAGTTTGCTTTTGCTAGGGTCCCTGCTTTGCAATGAGAGGCCCAACCATAAAATCCTCTTTAATGCAGCAAAGACAACGTCGACACTGCCAAGACCAAAATCTACATGGCAGGGCAATGACATCCATAAAAAAATAAGATCAAGTTTTTGCATGCAATGTTATGTTCCATGTTCATGTGTGCATGCGAGACATGGAACCTCACTTTAGATGTGGAAAGAACCCAAACCATACTGCAAGATACTCAACATCAGGTGTTGAACCTCACTTTAGATGTGGAAAGAACCCAAACCATACTGCGAGATACTCAACATCAGGTGTTGAACCTCACTTTAGAAGTGGAAGAACCCAAACCATACTGCAAGATACTCAACATCAGGTGTTGAACCTCACTTTAGATGTGGAAAGAACCCAAACCATACTGCGAGATACTCAACTCAGGTGTTGAACCTCACTTTAGATGTGGAAAGAACCCAAACCATACTGGGAGATACTCAACATCAGGTTTGCTGATCCATCAGCTGTGGAGAGGTGCGTGAAGCCATCAAGCAGCACGTAGGGCCACACGGGAAGAATCAACTGACGATAGTAAAGAACAGAAATCTACGTTAGTATGACCATGTAACAAGATTCACTGGTCATGCAAAAGTAAATGAAGGAGGGAGATGAAGTAGAAGTCGACCAGCAAATAAAGAAAGAAGAAATGAATAAGATATGAATAACTAAATCGATATAAATAAACTGATGGGGTGGCAACACTGCAGAATGGACAGGGAAGCCCGTTGCAGACCCCAGCCATGGCACACAACCAACAGAACTGAAGGAACCTGCTGAATACTGTTCAGTGTGGCGCCCTGACAACTCCACGTACAGTTCAGAAGGGAGGAACCTGCTGAAATACTGTTCAGTGTGGCGCCCTGACAACTCCACGTACAGTTCAGAACTGGAGGAACCCTGCTGAAATACTGTTCAGTGTGGCGCCCTGACAACTCCACGTACAGTTCAGAACTGGAGGAACCTGCTGAAATACTGTTCAGTGTGGCGCCCTGACAACTCCACGTAGAGTTCAGAACTGGAGGAACCTGCTGAAATACTGTTCAGTGTGGCGCCCCTGACAACTCCACGAGAGTTCAGGGGTAACGGCAGAATGATTGTCAAACGTTGTCTGTTCTGTTGTAGAAATAGTATGGGCCTGGCACCAACCATAATCAAATTTTTTTTTTTGTTTATAGACAACAGCATGGTTCTAGAACTAGTTAAATACCAAAACATTGCCCTCTGCCGAACAAACAGTATGAGTGGAGTGTTTTGCCCTGTAATTTGTCTTGTCTGTGTTGTCTGTGAGGAATATCTGTTTTCCTTTAAAAAAAAAATGCTTCAGTTTCCGCTTTCAGTTACCTCCTTCAACTAGCCTAGTATGGGTGTGAGACCAGTGAGCGTTTAAACACGATCTCTTTCGGTTGTGCAAAATTGTGTGAGTTTGGATTAACAATAGTCAAACATTTCTTATCTGACTGTTCAAGTAGCAGAATGGAGAACTATAATAGCCAACATTGGTGTTTCTGGTTCAACCAATTTAATGTGGGACTAATAATAGTAACCTTACCTCGGCTAGTTTTACGATAGCGTAAGTGTGTACTAATGATAGACAAACATAGCGCATCTGGTTTGTAACGGATTACTGTGAGTGGTGTATAACGACAGTCAAGCATTACCTCTCTTTGTTGTACAAATAATGTGGTTGTGGGACTAATGATAGATAAAACACTGCCTTTTTCTGGTTGAATAAGCAGATACAGGTAAAAACATTGCTTCGTCTGTATAGCAAATAGTGTGGGTGTGATACTAATGATAATCAAACAAACACCTCGGGGATTCACAAACGATGTAGTGTGAGACTAATGATAGACAAAACACAGCCTCTTTGGCTTTTCGAATAGTGTGGGGTGTGGAACAATGATATTCAATCCTGCTTTTCTGGCGAACATACAGTGTAAGTGTAGAATCAAGGCTGGTCAAATGTAACTTCTTGCTGTACAGAGAAAGTAGGTTTGTGACATTGTCGTTAAACTTTACCATCTTTTTGGGTGTACAGATAGGGGTGAAATTTGGGAGACATAGACCCTGACGGCGTCTGGACCCCCTATGTTGTGGACAACAGCCCCGGTACATACAGACGAGAGGTAAAACGCAGCCCGTCAAAGGTACCTGCTACAGACACAGTCAACCTGGGTGACCGTGATTAATACAAGCCGAATTCCGTTGTTACGTGTTGGGTTCGACGGTCGGGCATACCATGAGTATCGCAGCCGTTATATTCCGTGGGCAGCAGGGGTGAGTGAGTGAGTGAGTGGGTGTGTGTTGTGTGTGTGTGAGTGTTGTTGTGTGGTGGGTGTGTGTGTGTGTGTGTGTAATGTGGTGTGTGTGTGTGTGTGTGTGTGTGTGGTTTGTGTGTGTGTGTGTGTGTGTGTGTGTGTGTGTGTGTGTGTGTGTGTGTGTCCATGCTACCAAAACCACGTGCACATACAGGCAAGTGGAATTCTGAAATACATCATTCCGCTTGAAAGAACTCTAGGAACTGTTTTACGGCTTTGTTATAAACAAGATACATGTCCTGGCAGACCATTATCATCATAAAGTGCACTGAAACCCTCGAAGTTTTTTTCCCCCTTTCTATCTCCATTGTGAATTAGGTCACCAGACTTCAAACGACACTTTCAAGATACAAGCGTAGCAAGGCAGTCATGGATGGACCTTGATTAACCAATATGATAACCAATGACAGGTTTAAAATCAATGTCTACTGCCTGATTAAGAACAGCGATGTTGGAACACCCTAACCAGAATACTGGTATCTGACGGACTTTTCATTCCTGTTTCATAGAGGCACCTACCAACCACTTGCAAAACCCATTTATTGAAAACCTTCTAACGCCGCGCCCCCCCCCCCCCCTTTCCCCAACAACCACACCCCAAAACCACACACCCCACACACACCCCACCCACACACAACCCACACAAAACCACACACACACACACACAACACACACACACACACACACGCTCTTCTTGACGCCCCCTGGCCTGTGTTGTTAGTCCAAGTTCGTTACAGCACTATCACCACATTCATTACTCTCGGCAAAGCTATTCCAACTCAAAAACTTCTCTCTCTCTCTCTCCTTCCGTTGTCACTTTACGGGCACCAGCTTGGACCAAGGAAAGGGACAATCCCTGCGAAACAACAACAACAAACAACAACAACAACAACAACAAAATCATTCAGTCATCACGTTTTTACTAGGCTCCTCAGATTGGGCTTACATTTGACATAGCGCCATTACCTACAATCATTATACAACTGGTGGTGAGTTTGGATATGTGTCAAACGGAGCCTGGACTGAGTGATGCATCATGACTCGGCCAATGACATGACAAAGGTGAACCCGGAAGTGAAGGGAACTGAAAACGGTGGGTGTTGCTCGGACAGAAATAAATGTGCTTAACAATGCATTTTATGCTTGCTCATAACTCAATGCTGGCGGTAGTAGATGTGCTATTTGTCAGGTTACACACGTTGTTGTTGTTGTTGTTGTTGTGTTGTTGTTTTATCATCATTGTTGTTGTTGTTATAATCATTATTATTGAAATCATCATTATTATAATTATTGTTGCTGCTGTTGTTGTTAATGGTGTTAATATCATCATCATCATCATCATCTTCATCATCATCATCATATCATCATCATCATCATCATCATCATCATTATTATCACTATTATTATTATTATTATTATTTTGTTGTTGATATCATCATCATCATCATCATCATCATCATCATCATCATCATCATTTCTCCTCCCACTACTACCGTTGCTTTTTTTTTAATCACATTATTATCATTGCTATTGTTATATGTATTGTTAATACTACTGTTATTGCTTTTTATTATTATTATTATTTTATTATTATTATTATTATTATTATTATTATTATTATCATCATCATCATCATTGTTATCATCCCTCATCATCATCATCATCATCATCACTTTTTATTTATATTATTATTATTATATTATTATTATTATTATTATTATTATTATTATTTGTTGTTGTTTGTTGTTGTTGTTAACATATTCCCAGATTTCTCAGACTTTCTTCCAGTGATTCCTGAGAGAGCTGATGAGATTCATCACGGACAAAATGGGGTCAGCATTCTTTCCTGCCATTGCAGACCACATGCAAAAATTGCCATCAGAACGAAGGGATCAGCACCAGCCGCCCCGTGGCCTCTTGGATCGCGTCATGGATTATGAGCTGGAGGCCACGGGTTTGAATCCCATCACAGCCATCTAGTTGTACGATTTTCCGCAACTACCTAGAGCTGTGATGACTATGGGCTCAAATGCGAAGACTGGAACCACACAGTTGACTTTCCTCAACGTAATGGAAGGCTGGAACCACGCAGTTGACTTCCTGAACTAAATGGAAGACTGGAACCACACAGTTGACTTTCCTCAACTTAATGGAAGACTGGAACCAAAGCAGTTGACTTTCCCCAACATAATGGAAGACTGGAACCACGTAGTTGACTTTCCTCAACTTAATGGAAGACTGAACCACGCAGTTGACTTTCCTCAACATAATGGAAGTGTATCTGGAACCACGTAGTTGACTTTCCTCAACTTAATGGAAGACTGGAACCACGTAGTTGACTTTCCTCAACTTAATGGAAGTGTATCTGGAACCACGTAGTTGACTTTCCTCAACTATAATGGAAGACTGGAACCACGTAGTCGACTTTCCTCAACTTAAGGAAGACTGGAACCACGTAGTTGACTTTCCTCAACTTAATGGAAGACTGGAACACCACGCAGTTGACTTTCCTCAACTTAATGGAAGACTGGAACCACGCAGTTGACTTTCCTGAACTAAATGGAAGACTGGAGCCACGCAGTTGACTTTCCACAACGTAATAAAAGTGTATCTGGAACCACGTAGTTGACTTTCCTCAACTTAATGGAAGACTGGAACCACACAGTTGACTTTCCTCAACTTAATGGAAGACTGGGAAACCACGTAGTTGACTTTTCCTCAACTTAATGGAAGACTGGAACCACGTAGTTGACTTTCCTCAACTTAATGAAGACGGAACCACGTAGTTGACTTTTCCTCAACTTATTGGAAGACTGGAACCACGTAGTTGACTTTCTCAACTTAATGGGAAGACTGGTACCACGCAGTTGACTTTCCTCAACTTAATGGAAGACTGGAACCACGTAGTTGACTTTCCTCAACTTAATGGAAGACTGGAACCACGCAGTTGACTTTCCTCAACTTAATGGAAGACTGGAGCCACGTAGTTGACTTTCCTCAACGTAATGGAAAGTGTATCTGGAACCCACGTAGTTGCCTTTCCTCAACTTAATGGAAGACTGGTACCCACACAGTTGACTTTCTCAACTTAAGGAAGACTGGAACCACGCAGTTGACTTTCCACAACGTAATGGAATGTATCTGGAACCACGTAGTTGACTTTCCTCAACTTAATGGAAGACTGGAGCCATGTAGTTGACTTTCCTCAACTAAAAGGAAGAATGGAACCACACAGTTGACTTTCCTTAACTTAATGGAAGACTGGAACCACGCAGTTGACTTTCCTCAACTTAATAGAAGACTGGAACAACGTAGTTGACTTACCTCAACTTAATGGAAGACTGGAACACGCAGTTGACTTTCCTCAACTTAATGAAAGACTGGAACCACGCAGTTGACTTTCCTCAACTTAATGGAAGACTGGAACCACGCAGTTGACTTTCCTCAACTTAATGGAAGACTGGAACCACGCAGTTGACTTTCCACAACGTAATGGAAGACGAACCACGCAGTTGAGTTTCCTCAACGTAATGGAAGACTGGAACCACGCAGTTGACTTTCATCAACTTAATGGAAGACTGAAACCACGCAGTTCACTTTCCTCACTTAATGGAAGACTGGAACCACGCAATTGACTTTCCTCAACTTAATGGAAGACTGGGACCACGCAGTTGACTTTCCTCAACTTAATGGAAGACTGGAACCACGCAGTTGACTTTCCACAACGTAATAAAAGTGTATCTGAAACCACGTAGTTGACTTTCCTCAACTTAATGGAAGACTGGAACCACACAGTTGACTTTCCTCAACTTAATGGAAGACTGGAACCACGTAGTTGACTTTCCTCAACTTAATGGAAGACTGGAACCACGTAGTTGACTTTCCTCAACTTAATGGAAGACTGGAACCACGTAGTTCACTTTACTCAACTTAATGGGAAAACTGGAACCACGTAGTTGACTTTCCTCAACTTAATGGAAGACTGGAAGCACACAGTTGACTTTACTCAACTTAATGGAAGACTGGAACCACGCAGTTGACTTTCCTCAACTTAATGGAAGACTGGAACCACGCAGTTGACTTTCCACAACGTAATGGAAGACTGGAACCACGCAGTTGACTTTCCTCAACAAGGAATGGGAAGACTGAAAAACCACGCAGTTGACTTTCCACAACTTAATGGAAGACTGAAACCACGCAGTTGACTTTCTCAACTTAATGGAAGACTGGAAAACCACGCAATTGACTTTCCTCAACTTAATGGAAGACTGAAACCACGCAGTTGACTTCTCAACTTAATGGAAGACTGGAACCACGCAATTGACTTTCCTCAACTTAATGGAAGACTAGAAACCACGCAGTTGACATTCCTCAACTAATGGAAGACTGGAACCACGCAATTGACTTTCGTCAACTTAATGGAAGACTGGAACCACGCAGTTGACTTTCCTCAACTTAATGGAAGACTGAACCACGCAGTTGACTTCCTCAACTTAATGGAAGACTGGAACCACGCAGTTGACTTTCCACAACGTAATAAAAGTGTATCTGGAACCACATAGTTGACTTTCCTCAACTTTAATGGAAGATGGAAAACACACAGTTGACTTTCCTCAACTTAATGGAAGACTGGAACCACCGTTGACTTTCCTAAGTTAATGGAAGTCTGGAACCCCGTAGTTGACTTTCCTCAACTTAATGGAAGACTGGAACCACGTAGTTGACTTTTCCTCAACTTAATGGAAGACTGGAACCACGTAGTTGACTCTCCTCAACTTAATGGAAGACTGTACCACGCAGTTGACTTCCTCAAATTGAATGGAAGACTGGAACCACGTAGTTGACTTTCCTCAACTTAAGGAAACTGGATACCACGCAGTTGACTTTCCTCAACTTAATGGGAAGACTGGAGCCACGTAGTTGACTTTTTCCCCAATGAATGGAAGACTGGAACCACGCAATTGACTTTACACAACGTAATGGAAGTGTATCTGGAACCACGTAGTTGACTTTCCTCAACTTAATGGAAGACTGGTACCACACAGTTGACTTTCCTCAACTTAATGGAAGACTGGAACCACACTGTTGACTTTCCCAACTTAATGGAAGGACTGGAAGCACAAAGGTGACTTTCCTCAACTTAATGGAAGACTGGAACCACACTGTTTACTTTCCTCAAGTTTAAATGGAAAGTCTGGAACTGCGCAGTTGACTTTCCTCAACTTAATGGAAGACTGGAACCACGCAGTTGACTTTCCTCAACTTAATGGAAGACTGGAACCACACAGTTGACTTTCCTCAACTTAATGGAAGACTGGAACCACGCAGTTGACTTTCCTCAACTTAATGGAAGACTGGAACCACGCAGTTGACTTTCCTCAACTTAATGGAAGACTGGAACCACCAGTTGACTTTCCTCAACTTAATGGAAGACTGGAGCCACGCAGTTGACTTTCCTCAACTTACTGGAAGAGTGGAACCACGCAGTGACTTTCCTCAAATGAATGGAGGACTGGAACCACACAGTTGACTTTCCTCAACTTAATGGAGACTGGAACCACGAGTTGACTTTCCTCAACTTAATGGAAGAATATCTGGTACCACGCAGTTGACTTTCCTCAATATATTGGAAAACTGGAACCACGCTGTTCACTTTCCTCAACTTAATGGAAGACTGGAACCACGCAGTTGAGTTTCCTCAACGTAATGGAAGACTGGAACCACGCAGTTGACTTTCCTCAACGAATGGAAGACTGGAACCACGAGTTTGACTTCCTCACCTTAATGGAATGTATCTGGAACCACGCAATTGACTTTCCTCTATTAATGGAAGTGCATCTTACGGTGTTTCTTTTCCTGTTCACTGCGCATGATTCCTGTATCTCTCAGGCGTGATTGATGTCAGTATATATCACGAAAGTAAGGAGGCAGCTCCGTCATTCAGTATGCACCCAACAGAGCACCTAGAATCCTCGTCATGTCTTATCATCAACACTGGGAAAATGTCCAAAGTCTGTGACACTTCAGCTAGCTGTCGGACGACCTCCGTGGTGACTGTTCCATGTAATGTGCCCTTGGATTGGTCCAGTCGAGCTCTTCGGGATCGGCCAGTTCATGGGGATGAGTCCTTGGTGCGTCCTTCGGAGGAATACGCTCACAACGTGGGTCCATGGCAAGGGCAGTTGTTGACAGTTGGGAGCAACGGTTAAGGGAAGAGGTTCTCGAGCATGCTGGCTCAAGAAGAGGGAACGCCGAGTGCATACGTAACACAGCATGCGGGCAGTGTCTCCTTTAGTGGGTTGTCTAGTGAACAGGCTGGTATCAACTGCTTCCAAAAGGTTCACGAATGTCCAGGCGTATATAGGAGAAACAGGGGTCTGTAAACGCGAAGCTTGTGTTGTTTGTTGAATGGTAAAGTTACAAGAATGAAGCGGGAAAAGTGA
>CM031626.1:34238176-34259058 GCA_018398815.1 Conus ventricosus | reverse complement strand
GATCTTATCCGGACCTGCAGTTTTCTCACACTGTAGTTCCTTCAAATCCGCAACAAACCCCTCTCCTGAGAGGGTGTCTCCTGGTCTGTTCCATGCGCTCTGTGTCGTCATTTCTGACAGACAATTCGGTGTCGTAAGCAGCCATCGTTTGGCGTTCCGGGCCTGTAATTATCTCATCGTGGAAGCAAGAGTTACCTTTCCTGTTTATCTTCTCCTGAAATCTGAGCATTAAATGGTGGCTTAACATTGTCGTCATCAACATTGTCATTATTATTGCCAGTTTGATTATGATAACGGAAAACCCTCACCTTCGTTAGAAATGCTGAAAAAACAGTGATTATACCAGTGCTGTGCAAAAAGATTAAAGATTTTTTTTTCTTCTGATCTATATCTCCTGTTAAGGACCCAGAGGACATAGGAATAGTCTATAGGTTCTTTACGTTTTGTGCTACCCTTAATTTTTCTGATCTCTATTTCCTGTTAAGGACCAAAAGGACTTAAGAATAGTTTATAGGTTCTTTAAGTTTTGTGCAACCGTTAGTTTGTAAAATTCAAATTCTTTCCTTGTCGTAGTTCTATGCACTTTTTTTCCTTTTGAACTCAAATGTCCTTTTTCTGCTGCTTGTTTTCTGCTTTACATCTTTGAAATTGTTTGAATAAACGTTTTCACAGAGCCGGTTATCACATGTCTTTGTAACGTTACCGCACGCACACAAACACACACACACACACACACACACACACACACACACACACACACACGCGCGCGCGCGCGCACGCACGCACGCTAGTACACACGCACGTCAAACACTCACTCACACACACACACACACACACAGACACACACACACACACACACACACACACACACACACACACACACACACACATACACACACACTCTCTCTCTCTCTCTCTCTCTTTCTCTCTCTCACTCTCTCTCTCTCTATTTCTTTCTCGCTCTCCCGCCCCCACCCCCACTCTCTCTCTCTCTCTCTCTCTCTCTCTCTCTCTCTCTCTCCTCCTCCTCCTCCTCCTCCTCCTCCTCCTCCCCCACTTCCGTCTGTCTCGCACATGAAAGAATCTTTTAAGACAATTTCCATTATCACACGTTACGACCTTTCTTTTTAACCTGTAGAGAACTATAAAATATTCATTCTAACTCACTTGCTCCTCCACCAAGTTTTTGGGCGAAAGTGGCCTAAAAGCGGCATTTATTAGTTCTCTGACAAGTAAGACTTCAATAACCAAAAAAAACGATTATTTACAAACAACCATTTTGGTAGGGTTATCTTTTTTTTAATACAAAATTTACTAAATTTGCTTGTCTTTTAAAAAAACTAATTAATTTTTGGATAAAATCCGCACAAATTCTATTTCGGTCTTGATTCGGCGACCGCACACACACACACCACCACAAAACACCCAACACACACACTCTCTCTCTCACACCAAAACACACACACACACACACACACACACACACACACACCACACACACTCTCTCTTTTTCCCCCCCTTTCCCCTCTCTCTTCTTTTTCTTTCTCCTTTCTTTTTCTCTCTCTCCCCAGTTAAATGAAAAAAAATCCGCACACTTATTTGCTAATTTTCCCCTACAAATTTTGACAAAACGGGCAACAGGGGGCTAAAACCCGATCATTTAATTTTTTCGGTTTGCGGCCTTCGTTCAACGGGCCCCCACGGCTCGCTTACAAACTGCACCAAAAAAAATAAAAAAACCGGCGCCGCGCTCGAATGTTCTGATGTCACGTGACACTCCCATTCGGGGCCCGCCAGTCAGCAAGCCGGTTTTATTGTATTTTACTTGGCGTGCCCGGGCTGTAAAAGGTGTGTGCGCTGTAGTGAGAAGATATTTAGGGGTTTTTGTGCAGGTTGGTTTTGTTTTTTAAAACATTTTGATCATGGCAAACAAAGACAGTAGAAACGGGAAAAGGGGCGGCTTTTAACGGGGGAGGAGGCAGAAAGCTGCCGAATGAGAGTGGGCGAGGGGCGGCGGAGGGGAATGAGAGGGGTGGGTGACAAGAACATATTACATCAAAAAATGTTTTGGGACATTCAAACTGCACGGACAATCCCACTTCGGGCTGCCCGTCGAAAACGTCAGCAAAGCCCGGGTTTTTGTTATTCTTTCTGGGACGATGCCAAAAAGGGTTTTAGTTTTTGAGTGCTCCGAGGGGGTTTATTTAAATGGCTGGTGCGTTTATAAAGAACATTTTGTGCTATTGAAGACCAAAAGTTTTACCATACTTGCATGCAGAGTATTTGTTGAAAAAAGAACAGGCGAAGCATGTTTTTTACATTAAACCAAAAAGGAGCATTGCTTTTTTGGAAGGGGTGGAAAGGAAAAAAGAACTGATGCTTTAGAAATGCGCGTATCTTAAAAGTTTGTTGGTTCAAAAAAATGAAAACGTTGAAAATGACATTACGAAAAAAGATGTACCAGTTCAATACGTTTTAATGTTGATGTGATGGCTCCCTTTTCAAAAAGCGGGTATGTTGAAAAAACAAAATAAAGCAAAACAATTCCACGGCGTTGATTGTTGGGCGCGGGCCCTTAAAACAGCTAAATCAGTTTAAAGAACAAAAACGCTAAAAACGGGGTTTCTTTTCTTAAGGGGGAGGTAAACATGTCGATTCATATGCTAGGAAACCATCAACTTTCTGGTGTTTTTATAATACCCCAAAATTTTCATAAGCTAGGAATCAGTAAAATGAACTGTGTACAAACGCCAAACCATTATTAAATTATGCAATGGAAAAACGTTTTTCAAATGTTCTGGCAAACAAATGTAGGGCTGGCAACCTTAGTACATTTCCAATGGAGAGGAGTAGTGTGGGGCCCAGCACTATCTATATAAACTCCAAATTAAATGACGGATGTATACTCGGGCGTTTAGAGCCCCCATAAAAGCTCGCTCAGCAAAAACTGCTGTAACTCTCCCAAAGCCATTAAAAGCCGGTTGAGAAAAGGGAGCACAGCAGCAAACTGGGGCCAAGTGATATATATGACGCTTGTCCTAAAACGCGGCAGTTTGCCCCCAAGACGTCAGCACGGAGCACCTGAAAAACAGGTCAAGTGATCATATATGATCACTTGCCTGCAAAAGCGCGGCAGTACCTGCAAACTCAGGGGCAAACTAGGCCAAGTGAACATAGACACTTGGATTGATTGATTTTGCGCGCGGGGACACAACCTTTTTAGTCACAAAGCAAGAAGTGGGCCCTATATTTTCCCCCTTTTGTTTAATTTGTTGGTGTTTGTGTTTTTTGTCCTACCCCCGCATCCAAACCCCCCCCCCCCACGATGCACACCCCCCACCCCCCCCTTTCCCCGCCCCCCCCCCATGCATGCACCACTTAACACTTCTAAGTTTTTTAAATTAAGTCTCCTCAATTTCTTAATTAAGTCATCCTCAGTTTTTTAAATTAAATTTTAAAAATTTAAAGTTATTCAAGTCTAAAAATTTCTTATTAATTTTCTTAATTAAGTTACCCAAGTCAAAACAAGTCACCCTTTAAGTACAACCAAGTTCTTATTCAAGTTTCTATAATTATTTAAAAAAAAAAATTTTATGTTTTTATCTTAAATAGAAAATTTCTAATATAGACACACTGCCTAAAAAAAACGCGTCACGCGAGGGTCTTGCTAACGCCCCTTGGCGTGAATTGGTCAGCATAGTTTAATGAATTTTTTACACCCAAAGCAATTAAATTTTTGCTATGGAAATGTCTTTATAGACCCCATTTTTTATTTATTGATTTCATCATTTTAAAAAAATAATAATCCGCCATTTTTATCAAAATTTAAATTTAAGTTCTTAAAAAATTTTGCATTATAAATGGACAAAAAGATGTTTTGTTATTGGCGGTTTTGGCGTGTGTTGTCTTTTTCTGTATTTTGTGGTTAGGTTGTTTTAACTTCTTTTTTTTTGCGCCATTTTTATATATTTATAACCCTAAAAACTGCCCCCAGCGCAGCAATCCCAAAAATGGCAACAGTTTTAAATTCATATTCCATGAAGACTTTTGGGGCCCCCAATTAACTTGCTCTTGTTCTGGGCGGCATTGGATTAAAATGTTGCGTTGGCGGGTTATGTTTTTTATTCTTGATTGTAACTAATTTTTTTTGTTTTTTCCACTCGCTACTTTTTCCCGCTGCAATGCGTCCCGGATGAGGGTTTTATGGTCCTTCTCGACTTGATTCAATTTTTCTGATTAGTGTTTCCATTCTGTCGTTATTTTTTTTAAGGGAAATAAAATCATATGTAAAATAAAATTTAACCCCTGTTAACGGCGATAACTGTTCCAAATTTTTGTAATATAAATCCAGCTTAGAGACTCAATGTTTGTTAAAAATGGGCTTGCGTTAAATCAAAAGTAAAACTTGTTTAAATCAAGGGGCAAAACTACTGACATTTAGTGTACAAACTAAGAACCCTTTGCCCCCCATTTTACCATTCTAGCCCCTGCGCTTTTTACCTGTTATGTACTTTTAATGTCTTGCGGCGACATCTTTGAATCTTTCAATGCTAAATTTAGTTCCGAGGGAAATGTTTTGTTTTTCCACATGCTGCCCAAAAAAATACAACCTCTCCTTTTTGGGGAAATAGTGATCATCAAATTCTTCTTTTGTAATTTTTAGGAAGGTTTTTGGCCACCCCGTAGCTGTAAATAGATCAGCGCTGTTCTGTATTTTTTTATTAATTAAATTTTTTATTTTTTAAAAGAGCCCGAAAAAAAATATTTTACCCTTTTATACCATTCTGCGTTTTTTTGGGGGCCTAAGTGTTTGGTACACGATGCTTGGTAAAAACCTGTTAAGAATTAAACCGCGGGTCTTGGGGAAATAGGCTTTGAGGATTTGCAAAGCTGATTTCTATTATTTCGCTTCGTCGCTACAAAGATTTTTTAGTTAAGCAAGGGAAAATTCCTGACAATATGTAAAATTTAAAAAAATACATTTATAAAAATGGCTTCACTCGTAATGATGATGGTGGGGCTGTGGTGAAACGCTTTCTTTTAGGGAAGTAATTACCCTTTAATAAAATACGGATACGACGAGAGAAAAAGAATAACAAAGTGTGGAGCAACAGCCCCCAGCACAAGTCGCTTGAAAAGTAGAATTGACGTTAGATTTTATTAAAGAACAAGAAAAAACAGGGCAGAGCTTCACATTTAAAGATGTTTTATCAAGCGAAAAAGAGTATTTTCTATTTAAAGGGGAAACCAACCAGACATTTCCCCCACCCAAAAATTTAGGGAACTTTATCAACCCTCAAAAACAAAAGAGCAAGAAAACACGTTTATTGGTTGGGAGACGTCGTGTATTTTTGTTGCGCATAAAATCAGCTGAAAAAAAATGAACAAAATCTATTATTCACCAAAAAGGGAAATTGGAAAGGGGAAAACCAAATTAAAAAGCAAGCCAAGCAGCGGGTGCAGTGAACAAAACAAAGGGAAAGGTTTTCTAAACAAGCGATTTGGGAAATTTATTTACCGCGCCCAGAGAATCAGAGACCCATTGTGAATACAACCCCAAACGACACCCACAAATGGACCTTCTTATTTTCCCCCTTTATACATTAACGCAAAAGATTAAGACGCACTCACAGCCCCTTGACATAGCTTTAAGATAAAAGACGGAACCATTAACACAAAAGAGTGCTTCTGCGTTGCCCCGCCGCTATACAACCCGTATAACCAACGAGGCCCTTAATTTTCCTCGCATTATTTTAAGTCGAGAGGAAAAAATTTAAAGGGCCCAAATGAATCAATTATTGTTAAAAAATAGAGTTACCATTAAAAAAGGCATTCCCGGAGTTACAGATCACAAGCTTTAGTCGAAAACTTTTTTCAAACAGTTTTTCTGAAAACTTTTTTCCTACCATATCACAAGAGCTTTACAAGTCCGCAACACAGAATGGGGTTTAAAGACTGCCCCATTTTGCGCGCAAAGAATAATGAAGAATTTAAAGGGCTAAAACCATAAAGCAATCAAAAAAAAACAATAAATGTTGCTGAAGGAGAGTCTTCATCCCCAAACTATTTCCATTTGGTTTGAAAGTAAGGTACCTTTTTTTACCAGGAGAAGCAGAAGGGGACACTCCATCAGGGGAACCGACCAGTTTGGGTGGATCCTAGAAAAAAAAATTGTAAAAATGAACCCCCCGTGTTTAATTTCGAAAAACTGACACAACAAAACAACCACTCCTCAAAAATCTTTTGTAAAGGAAGAACTGCAGATAACCCCCCACACATTCCCTTTAAAAATTTACGGTTCATAATGTCCCCGTTTTCATAGAAAACTCTGGATTTAAAAAACCTTTTGTGTTTGTTCTATCAAGCTTCTTTGTTTTCAACCGTTGTGTTTTTCATGTGATTTGACGTAGTTTTACGTGTCATGTTTTAAAAGTCTATTTCCAAACAATGCTTCTTTGTAGTTTCATGTGATATGCCGACTGCCAACAAGCGAGATATTCCCTTTGCTTTCTTAATGGGTTTTCTCCTGGCCGAAAAACGTCATTTTTTACCTTAAACCCCCAAAATTTCTCCTTAATCACCTTTCCAGATAATTCTCCTTCAACTTTCCTAAAACCTTCTTGTTTGTAATTGAAAGTAAAGGCAATCTTTTGGATAACGATGGTCGTCCACCCATCGCTCCTTTTGCACTTTAAATTTCCGTTTTAAGATGTCTTCAGTAGGGAAACTTTAAAAAAAAAAATGTCTGTATCTGTGTAAGTACTCTGCTCTGGATACGAGGGTTTAAAGTATCTAAAGAAATCAACATTAAAAGCTTTTATAATTCTAAAAAAAGTAAACCCAATAAATACAACGCTTGTCCAATTTGACTTTTTTTTTCTTCATCAATATACCAAAAGCATCATGAAATCTTCTAAAGTCCTGATAATTAGGTTTTGAAGTCAGCTTGATTGCTCGTTCTCTTTGGTAACTAATCTAATCAATCTTTAACGCTTGTGCGGATTCTCATCGTCATTTCCAAACACAGCTGTTGTTCATCAGCTGAAAAAGTCCTTTTTCTGAGACATCTGTGGATTAGTTCTAAATCAGTGTTCTTCATGTGTAGGTTTCATGAACTGTTTCTTGATCAAAGCAATTATACGATGAACAGCTGTCAACTTCAAACCATGTCTTAAATAAAATTGCAGAAATCTGTAATGACAGACCATAATTTTTTTGCCGCGAAGATTAGGCACAAGTTTAGGCGGCTCTCTTTCGGCCATCTTTAGGCTTTCCGCTGCTAATGGTAGTCATTATCAGGTCATGGAGTTCATTAGATATTCTAAGTCAACTTCTAGAATTGTAATCCGCGCTGGGGGGGGGGGGGTTTTGACACCGATGTCAAACTGCTCAATCCACATAATGCCCTTTGAATATTAATTGTACCTGTGTACATTTTAAAGTTACGTAATGGAAAGTGATTGCGCCATAGCCCATCCTACAGATTGTTTGCATCTAAATACATGAGATATTAGACTTTTACTTGGATCAAGTCGTCCAAGTATTTGTTGTTCGCTTTCAGTAATGATGCCACGCCATACTAATCCTCCACGCAATCCGTTTTCAAATCATCTGAATCATTGGCAGTTCAAGACAATAAATCAATCTGTACTCCAGTAAACTTTAAGAAAGGCGTCCACCAGCTCATCCCGGGCGCAGAAATGAATACGCAGGATCAGGCTGTAATGTTTCATGCCAGGTCTTTCTAAAATTTTCAAAACGTCCGCCAACAAACCATACATCCGGCCATCCAGTAGGATCAGAAAGTCCTCCCATCGTTTAAACACTCTAACTTTTTGCCACCGCCATTACTTTTTTGAGCATGCTGGTAAACAAAATCACTGATGTCCTTTTCACCTAAGACTAGAAAAGAACGCCCCTTTTAGGGTTGGAAGGGTATCTTCATCAAACCTTTCCCAACTGTTTCATGAACTCATAAGGGTAAACGGCCCTTTCTAACGAGAGTTGGGTCAAAATATCTTCACGTATATTGACAGGCCATTAAGGACATCGCCAGTGACTCTTAATGATCCCATCAGGTGTTGCATAGAGTCAACCACACTTTTGCGATGTAGTCTTTTTTAATAAGGGATAAGATATCTGCTAATGGAGTACTCACCTTTTTATGAAAAGTGACAGTTCTGGGTCACAGCAATGTCAAGAGTATCAGTTGCTATATTTTTAAGATTGTAGTGCGGCCCAACAGAATATTTTGCAACTTTAGTATCTTAAAACGCGCTCATTTTTATATTTGTTTAAAAAAGATGTTTGTAACAATAACAACTCAAGACAGTCCACGGATTTATACAACAAGCTATTGAAAAGATTGCGGAACCATAATGTCCGCTACTGCCATAAAATATTCTACAAAGTCAAATGGTTAATATAACTGAAGCCAAGGGAATAATTCGATTCTAAAAGTTGACAAATCAGGGATCCAAAGTTGACCAGTAATCAAACCTAATGGTTATTACGGGTTTTGCTCACTAAAAGAAGCAATGAGTAACTTTGACATTACTCTCAAACTTAACAATGCCAAATCTAAAAACAATGTTATCATTCAAACCTTAAAAAAGGATAGTACATTACCTTATGAAGTAGACTACTAAAATAATAGGCTTTTACAACTGCCACCAGCCCTGTTCATAAGTTTTAGGTTACAACACTCAAACAAAACTACTTATGAGGGGGGAAAATCCGCTCGTATCATACAGTACATTCATACTCTATGTTCAATTAGATGAGCTAAGCACTGATTAAAACTTATAGATGGAAGGCCCTCAACTGTTTTATAAAAGCTCTTCCGTCAGGGAAAGCTGCATACTTGCGATTAGAAATAATACAATTCCCTAATTTACCAGTTTAAAAGATCTATAAATGTGGGAGGTCAGGATCATTTAATATAAAAATCAAAGACAAAGCGGGAAAGTCGTAAAATGTGATAACCTGCACATTGTTCTTGGAAATAAAATAATAAACTGTACTAAAAATGTCCGTGGACTCAAGAAGAATCCGGAGTTACATTAGCGCCTGTGAGGTGTTCACTTTAGAATTAAAAGACCTTTGCAGACGTTTGTGGACTTTGAACAGAATGGTGAAATAGGCACTTTGTATGTTTTTGAGTACACTAAAATGGTGATTATAAACGCAAAGAGGTTGGCGACAACAAAAAAGTTTCCTAAACTGACAACAGCGCAAACTAGAGCAAAACTTTGGCCAGTAATGAATATAAAATAGTTCGAAAACCTGACCTCAAATGGCACTTGGGAAACCTATTTAGAATGGGAAATAAAAATTGAATACATAAGCCCATTTTACATTTTTTAGTCGTCAAAAAAAGTTTCAGGAAAAGCATTCAACTCTGCCCTTTACATGTAAGTCAAGATGCCAGATGACAATAGCGGAAAGAGATTGAAATAAAGCTGTAGAGAAAAAACAGTAACATCACCACAAAGAGAAACGATTTTAAAAGATGCTGTCTACAATATTACAATTCATACCACCAATGAAATTAGGTGATGCGTCACAATGAATATTTGAAATTTCTGTCTTAACAAGATTGAAAGGATGGTTGTGGGCGTTAGTGACGTCCTTTTAAAAGAATTCTAATTACTGCAAAACTAAGACGTTGAAAAACTTAAAGTTACGTCGTTGTTTCTTTTCAACGGTGAGGATATTAAGGTCATAACAACAAGCAACAAAATCAATATTAGTCAAATAGAAATAATTTTAAAACAGAACTAAATTGGATTAATCTACACATTTAGACCTTATAGGATTTTAATATACTGAACAATTTTAACAGAGAGCATGATAAAAACAATAACTGGATTAGATTAAGTTCGTTATAAAACTATGGAGCATTAAACTTTTAACAAAAACCCCTCATGTTCATTAATTGGGGACAAACTGTGTGGAAAAACAATATTTATCCTCGACCTGTTACAAACGTTTATCGTTATAAATTTTAACCATATTGTGATTTCTGCCCAACACTTAAATGGAACCAAAGCATATCACGAAGAAGGTTATATGGACAGATGATAAAATATATTTATTAATTCCTAGCAAAAACTAAGTGAGTGTCTAGAACGCTTTTTTATATGTTTGAAGGAAGCAGACACTATTATTATAGATGACTGTTTCGGCAGAAAGAGACATAGTTAAAAAAAGAAATACTTTGTCAAAACTGGCTTCAGCGGAAACATGCTGGAATAAGTGTGTGGATTTTATGTCAGAAATATAACTCGGTTTTAAAAGACTTTAGAGAACAGTTAAAGACTGTAGTTCTATTTCACATGAAAGACAGAGATGCATTTGATGAATGTTTGCGTGAAAATGATGTTATTGAGAATGATCAGGAAAAACATAGGATTAAGCACAAACTAAAATCTGAAAAGTTTAGTAAATAAGTATTGAAAACGATAACCCTACGCAGTATGTTTGTTTGTAGATAATCGTTATTTTTTTGGTTACTTGTCAGAGAACAGGAAAAGGCGGCTTTTAGCCACTTTCGCCCAAAACTTGGTGGAGGAGCAAGTGAGGTAGAACAGACATTTTACTGTTCTCGGGGTAGAATATTTTGTGTGGGACTAGCGAGAGATGTTTTGAACACACGGGATGATGGAATAAAGCTTTACATAAATGAGTGACGAATGCACATTAAGGAGGGAGTAAATGCAGGTATGCACAGACACTAGTCAGAGTGAAATTAGCCGGAGAATGTCTGTGTCCATGAACTTACAGTTAACCAGAAATAGTCATTCTGTTTCTGCCAGTGTCTCCTGGGCAGCTGACCATGACTGCTTCACCTGCGGGCAAAAAGCAATGGAAGGTTGGTGACAAGCTGAACCTCGCCTGTACAGGACCGGTGGGAAGAGTGCGGGAAAACACCACGGTACTGGAGTCACTGTGCCGTCACGTCTGGCTGCTTGTTCACAGTGTTGGTGGTGATGTGTGCAAAGAGTGCTGTCTTGGAGTAAATACGTCATTGCGCTGTCAAGTCTGATTGGTTGTTCACAGTGTTAAACCCGTTCAGTGCCTAAAAATAGTACAAACAAAGGTGTTCCCAGGTGCCAGGAGATCTCATGATTTGGGGGTCATAATTAACAAAAAATTCTAGCTCAGAAACTACAAAAGATAGAAAAATGAAATCTATATCATTTTTGAAGGAAATTGAATGAAGATTTTGAATCTGTGCTTCTTTTGTTTTAATTTTGATAATAAAAAAGTATTTAGGCATTTAGATTTGGATAGATTTTTTTGCACGATCAAAATCATATGTATTTACCACGACATCTTCACATCCAAACAAGAACACACAGCAAAAAAGTTGAAAATAAAGTTTGTATTGTCACACTACACCTGTAAATGAAAGTAAAACAGTTTGGAAGTCTATCAAGACGCTCACACTCGATGCAGACTGACCAGTCCACGACCACGCCCCCCCTCTCCCCACCACGCCCCCTTGCTGGACTTCAACCCTCTCTTTCACCCCTCATCTTCCCCTACCTTTCCGTCTGCACCGTGTCACGCCGCGAGCAAGCCACGCTCCCCTCTCACGCCGACTTTCACATCACTGGACACCAGCACGCGGTGCAGAGTACACACTTGGCTGGCTCGTTCGACGCTGTCAGCTGAACACACACTGAAGTCACAGAGCCCTACTCAATAACTGACGAATATGGTCGGCAATTCCACCACTATCATCATCTTACCTTCATGCTCGAGTGAGTCGTTGAATAAAAGATTATTGTGTTTGTCAAAAATCATCAGCAGAGCCTGCTCAGCTGTGTAAATACGTTGATTTGGTCGCTGGGCTTGTCGAAGGTTGCGCCGCCATCTTTGCAAGCGAGACGAAGTGCTGGGTGGTCATCCAGTCAGTGATGAGAATAAATGGGCTTTCCCCTCACGTGTGGTCATTTACATATTATTTTAAGACTACAGACATATAAGGCTTTCTACGCAAACTCTATTTAAGTCCGTTGATAGAAATAGTAACGAATGAAAATTCAAGAAAAATGCATGACGTCAGGGAAAGCACTTTTATTTCCGCGTCAGCTGACTGACTAAAGGCAGTCTACTGGTTGATGATGACCTGTGCAAAGAGTGCTGTCTTGGAGTAATACGTCATTGCGCTGTCAAGTCTGATTGGTTGTTCACAGTGTTGATGATTGGTTGTTAACAGTGTTGATGATGACCTGTGCGAAGAGTGCTGTCTTGGCGTAATACGTCATTGCGCTGTCAAGTCTGATTGGTTGTTCACAGTGTTGATGGTGAAGCGTGCAAAGAGTGCTGTCTTGGAGTAATACGTCTTTGTGCTGTCGCGTCTAGAAGGTTATTCACAGTGCCGGTGGTGACGTGTGTAAAGAGTGTTTCCTTGGAGTACTGTCATGTCTGGTTGATTGTTGACATTGATGATGGTGAGTGTGGGAAGAGTGTTTCCTTAGAGTAATGTGTCATTGTACTGTCATGTCTGGTTGATTGTTGACATTGATGATGGTGATGTGTGGGAAGAGTGTTTCCTTAGAGTAATGTATCATTGTACTTTCTTTTTCTTTCTTTCTGCGTACGCAGGCTGATACTCCTGCGGACACTGCCTGTATAGACAGGCAGTGGAGTTTTGTGTGTATGACCGTTTTTTATCCCGCCATTCAGGCAGCCATACTCCATCTTCGGGGGAAGGTGCATGCTATGTGTAACGTGTCATCCATACCAACGGCCAAACTGGCCTTCTCTTCCGAAAGTTGGTGATGGGATTTTACGTGTGTGCAAGATGTTGTGCGTGCGTTCACACACGGAACCTCGGTTTATAGTCTCATTCGAAGGACTGTATGGGGAATGGAGTCAGAACCAATGTTAACTCCGAGGGAAAAATCCCCCTGTACCGAAATTCGAACCCGCAACCCCAGGATCACGAGTCCGGCGCTCTACCAACTGAGCTATTCCGGCCCCATCATTGTACTGTCATGTCTGGTTGATTGTTGACATTGATGATGGTGATGTGTGGGAAGAGTGTTTCCTTAGAGTAATGTGTCATTGTACTGTCATGTCTGGTTGATTGTTGACATTGATGATGGTGACGTGTGGGAAGTGTGTTGCCTAAAGCAACACGTTATTGTGCTGTGAAGTCTGACCATTGTTATTGGAGAGTGATTCCATAGTTCAGTCAGAGCCGTATTCTATCTCCCACACTTGTAACATTTCACTGGAACGCATTATGACTCATGCTCTGAAGATCATGGCAGCAGAGTAATTAAGTGGAGGAAGAATAATCAGGAACCGTCGATATTCAGGCAGTAAACAACAATTCTACAACTTAAGAAAAATCACTGGATGAATCATCAACGAGATATGGAAAGAAATCCAGCGCCTAGAGGACCCTGTTAATGGCCAGCCACAACACCACCATCACTGCTGATGTATCTGTCCAGGGACAGAAGATGGAAAGTGTTCAACAGTTCGCTTCACTAGATCGTTGCTTTGCAATGAGAGGCCCAACCATAAATCCTCTTTGAGGGCAGCAAAGACAAAGTCGACACTGCCAAGACCAAAATCTACATGGCAGGGCAGTGGCATCCATGAAACACAAGATCAAGTTTTTGCATGCAATGTTATGTTTCCATGCTCCTGTGTGCATGCGAGACATGGAACCTCACTTTAGATGTGGAAAGAACCCAAACCATACTGCGAGATACTCAACATCAGGTGTTGAACCTCACTTTAGATGTGGAAAGAACCCAAACCATACTGCGAGATACTCAACATCAGGTGTTGTTGAACCTCACTTTAGATGTGGAAAGAAACCCAAACCATACTGCGAGATACTCAGCATCAGGTGTTGAACCTCACTTTAGATGTGGAAAGAACCCAAACCATACTGCGAGATACTCAGCATCAGGTGTTGAACCTCACTTTAGATGTGGAAAGAACCCAAACCATACTGCGAGATACTTAGCATCAGGTGTGCTGATCACATCAGCTGTGGAGAGGTGTGTGAAGCCATCCAGCAGCACGTAGGGCCACACGGAGATCAACTGACGATAGTAAAGAACAGAAATCTAACGTTAGTATGGCCAGGTAACAAGATTCACTGGTCATGCAAAAGCAAATGAAGGAGGGAGTGGAGTAGAAGGCAACAGCAAATAAAGAAAGAAAGAAATGAATTAGGATATAAATAAATAAATCGATAAATAAACTGATGGGGTGACAACTCTGCAGAATGGACAGGAAGCCCGTTGCAGACCCAAGCCATGGCACACAGCCAACAGAACTGGAGGAACCTGCTGAAATACTGTTCAGTGTGGCGCCCTGACAACTCCACGTAGAGTTTCAGAACTGGAGGAACCTGCTGAAATACTGTTCAGTGTGGCGCCCTGACAACTCCACGTAGAGTTCAGAACTGGAGGAACCTGCTGAAATACTGTTCAGTGTGGCGCCCTGACAACTCCACGTAGAGTTCAGAACTGGAGGAACCTGCTGAAATACTGTTCAGTGTGGCGCCCTGACAACTCCACGTAGAGTTCAGAACTGGAGGAACCTGCTGAAATACTGTTCAGTGTGGCGCCCTGACAACTCCACGTAGAGTTCAGAACTGAGGAACCTGCTGAAATACTGTTCAGTGTGGCGCCCTGACAACCCCACGTACAGTTCAGGGGTAGAACAAGCAGAATGATTGTCAAGCGTTGTCTGTTCTGTTTGTAGAAATAGTGTGGGTCTGGCGCCAATGATAATCAAATATTATTTCTTTGTTTATACAAACAGTATGGTTCTAGAACTAGTAATACCAAAACATTGCCTCCTCTGTCGAACAAACAGTATGAGTGTGAGTGTTTTGTCCTGTAATCTGTTTGTCTGTATTGTCTGCGGGAATATCATTTTTCCTTTAAAAAAAAAAATGCTCAGTTTCCACTTTCGGTTACCTCGCTTTCAAACTAGACTGGTATGAGTGTGAGGCCAGTGATCGTCAACATGATCTCTTTCGGTTGTGCAAATTGTGTGAGTTTGGGATTAACAATGGTCAAGCATTTCTTATCCTGACTGTACAATTAGCATGGAAGTGGGAGTACTATGATAGGCCAACATTGGTCGCTCTGGTTCTACCAATTATATGTGAGACTAATAATAGTCAAACCTTACCTCGGCTAGTTTTAACGAATGGCGTAAGTGTGATACTAATGATAGACAAACATGGCCGCGTCTGGTGGTAAGGATAGTGTGGGTGTGTACTAATGATAGGCAAGCATTACCTCTCTTGTTGTACAAATAATGTGGTTGTGGGACTAATGATAGATAAACACTGCCTCTTCTGATTGTACAAACAGTGCGGGTAGAGAAACATTGCTTCGTCTGTATAGGCAAATAGTGTGGGTGTGAGAATAATGATAATCAAACATCACCTCGCTGATCACAAACGATGTAGGTGTGAGACTAATGATAGACAAACACTGACTTTTCTGGTTGTTCGAATAGTGTGGGTGTCAGAATAATCTGGTGTTCGAATAGTGTGGGTGTCAGAATAATGATATTTAAATCCTGGCTCTTCTGGACGAATATACAGTGTAAGTGTTGAATCAAGGATGGTCAATGTAACTTCTTACTGTACAGAGAAACTAAGTTTGTGACCATTGGTCGTTAAACTTTACCGCTCTTGTTGTACAGATAGAGTGGGAATGGGAGTACAGAGACCCTGGCGGCGTCTGGACCCCCTATGTTAGTGACAACAGCACCGAGTACTCTACAGACGTGAGGCCCGTCAATGGTACCTGCTACGAGACGCAGTCCAACACCCTGCGGGTGACCGTGATTAATACAAGCCGTAAATATCGTTGTTACGTGTTGGTCGACGGTCGGGCATACGACGAGTACGCAGCCGTGTATTCCGTGGGCAGTGGGGTGAGTGAGTGTGTGTGTGTGTGTGTGTGTGTGTGTGTGTGTGTGTGTGTGTGTGTGTGTGTTTGTGGTTGGTGTGTGTGTACGTGTGTGTGTGTGTGTGTGTGTGTGGGTGTGTGTGTGTGTTTTGTGTGTGTGTGTGTGTGTGTGTGTGTGTGTTTGTGGTGTTGTGTGTGTGTGGTGTGTGTGGTGTGTGTGTGTGTGTGTGTGTGTGTACGTGTGTGTGTGTGTGTGTGTGTGTGTGTGTGTGTGTGTGTGTCCATGCTAGCAAAACCACGTGCACATACAGGCAAATGGAATTTCTGAAATATATCATCCCGCTTGAAAGAACTCTAGGAACTGTTTTTAGGGCTTTGTTATAAACAAGAATATATGTCCTGGTAGACCATTATCATCATAAAGTGCACTGAATCCTCGAAGGTTCCCCCCCCCCCCCCCCCCCTTTCTATCTCCATTGTAAAATTAGGTCCCCAGACTTCAAACCGACACTTTCAAGACACAAGCGTAGCAAGGCAATCATGGATGGACCTGAACCAATATGGTGTCAATGACAGGATTAAATCTATGTTTAGCGCCTGATTAAGGACAGCGATGTTGGAACAACCCTAACCAGAACACTGGTATCTGACAGAATTTTCATTCCTGTTTCAGAGAGGCACCTACCTACCACTTGCAAAATCCATTTATTGAAACCTTCTAACGCCTGCCCCCCCCCCCCCCCCCCCCCCCCCCCCGCTCCCCTTCACACTCACAACACAACTCTTCTTGACATCCCCCCCCCGCCCTCCCCCCCCCTCCTCAACCCCCCTCCGGCCTTCCTCAACCTCCCTCTTTCCTTTCTCTTGCTCTTTCAAAAAATCGACCGAATAAAAAATAAAATAAAAAAAAAACTAACAACGAAGAGACAAAAAAAATGCATTGTTTCTGTTAACGTTTCTGCCTCAATGAAAAAGAAAAAACATGCCCTGCTACCTCAGTGATATCACCCCGGCCTGTGTTGTCAGTCCACGTTCGTTGCAGGACTATCGCCACATTCATAACTCTCGGCAAAGCTATCCCAACTCATAACTTCTCTCTCTCCTTCCGTTGTCACTGTACCGGTCTCGTATAATATCTGGGAACCGTGATATCTGGGAACGCGTTCCCAGATTCACCGTGATATCAGGAACGCGTTCCCAGATTTCCTGAACTTCCAATCGTGAAATCTGGGAACTGGTGTGAAATCTGGGAACGTCTCAGAGAATAGACTAAATGTGGCCTTCCTAGCAGTTTTCTTTCAATTTCATGAAATTTCATGCTTGCATGCATTTGAATTGTAAGCTGCATTCCTTTCAAGTTACATTGTTTCTCACGCACACTTGAGACATGTACGCACGCATCGAGCGCTCATCTTGTGTGTGCGACTGAACATGCTTGCTGTACTTTGTGTGAAAATCATGCCAAAAAATTAATGGAAAAAAAAGTGACAAGAAGGGCAAAGATCTCAATTGCACCTAAATAAATTGTTTCCTACCTTATCTAAAAAAAATTCATTTTTTTTTCGTCTTCTTTCTGCCCTTCTGAGCTCTGAAAGACCACTTTCCCAGATATCACGGGCCTTCCCAGATATCACAGTACATTTTGGGAACGCGTTCCCAAAAAAATCTGTGATATCTGGGAAGCCTTCCCAGATATCACGTTCCCAGATTTCACGCGACACCGGCACCAGCTTGGACCAAGGAAGGGGGCAATTCCTGCAACAACAACAACAACAAACAACAACAACAAAATCATTCAGTCTTTACGTTTTTTACCAGGCTCCTCAGACTGGGCTTACGTTTGAAATAGGCGTCATTACCTACAACCATTATATATCGCCATTACCTACAACCATTGTATATCGCCATTACCTACAACCATTATCGCCATTACCTACAACCATTATATATTGCCATTACCTACAACCATTATATATCGCCATTACCTACACCCATTATATATCGCCATTACCTACAACCATTGTATATCGCCATTACCTACAACCATTGTATATCGCCATTACCTACAACCATTATATATCGCCATTACCTACAACCATTATATATCGCCATTACCTACAACCATTATATATCGCCATTACCTACAACCATTATCGCCATTACCTACAACCATTATATATCGCCATTACCTACAACCATTATCGCCATTACCTACAACCATTGTATATCGCCATTACCTACAACCATTATATATCGCCATTACCTACAACCATTATCGCCATTACCTACAACCATTATATATCGCCATTACCTACAACCATTATCGCCATTAACTACAACCATTATATATCGCCATTACCTACAACCATTGTATATCGCCATTACCTACAACCATTATATATCGCCATTACCTACAACCATTGTATATCGCCATTACCTACAACCATTGTATATCGCCATTACCTACAACCATTATATATCGCCATTACCTACAACCATTGTATATCGCCATTACCTACAACCATTGTATATCGCCATTACCTACAACCATTATATATCGCCATTACCTACAACCATTGTATATCGCCATTACCTACAACCATTATATATCGCCATTACCTACAACCATTATATATCGCCATTACCTACAACCATTATATATCGCCATTACCTACAACCATTATATATCGCCATTACCTACAACCATTATATATCGCCATTACCTACAACCATTGTATATCGCCATTACCTACAACCATTGTATATCGCCATTACCTACAACCATTGTATATCGCCATTACCTACAACCATTGTATATCGCCATTACCTACAACCATTGTATATCGCCATTACCTACAACCATTGTATATCGCCATTACCTACAACCATTGTATACCTGGTGGTGAGTTTGGGATATGTGTCAAACGGAGCTTGGGCTGAGCGGTGCATCTTGACTCGGCCAATGACGACAAAGGTGAACCCGGAAGCCGAAGGACCTGAAAACGGCGGATGTAGCTCTGACAGAAATAACGTATTTAACAATGCATTGTTAGCTTGCTCATAACGCCATGCTGGCGCTAGTAGATGCGCTATTTGTAAGGTCACACACGTTGTTGTTTTTGTTGTTATTATTATTGTTATTGTTATTATTATTATTATTATTATTATTATTATTATTATTATTATTATTATTATTATCATTATTATTGTTGGTGGTGGTGGTGGTGTTATCATTGTTATTATTATTGTTATAGTTATTGTTATTATCATTATTATTATCATTGTTGTTGTTTTTATAATCATTATTATTGAAACTATCATTATTATAATTATTGTTGCTGTTGTTCAAAGTGTTGCTATTATCATTATTATCACCATCATCGTAATCATCATCATTATTATCACTATTATTATTATTATTATTATTATTATTATTGTGATTATGATTATTATCATTATTATTATCATTATTAATATTATTGTTGTTGTTGATATCATCATCATCATTACTACTCCTACTACAACTGCTACTTTTTATCACATTATTATTATTGCTATTATTATATTCATTATCATTACTATTAAAGTATTATTGTTATTATTATTATTATTATTATTATTATTATTATTATTATTATTATCATTATTATTATTATTATCATCATCATCATCATCATTTTTATCATTATTATCATATGATTGTTATCATCATTATCATTTTTTTTAACTGTTATTATTATTATTGTTGAAGTGTTGTTGTTAATATATTCCAAGATTTCTCAGACTTCCTTCAGTGATTCCTGAGAGAGCTGATGAGATTCATCACGGACAAAATGGGGTCAGCATTCCTTCCTGCCATTGCAGACCACATGCAAACATTGCCATCAGAACAAAGGGATCAGCATGAGCTGCCCCGTGGCACCGTGGATCGCGTCATGGATTATGAGCTGGGGGCCATGGGTTCGAATCCCATCACAGCCATCTAGTTGTGCGATTTTCCGCCCCTACCCAGAGCTGTGATGGCTATGGGCTCAAATGCGAAGACTGGAACAACGCAGATGACTTTCCTCAAATTAATGGAAGTGTGTCTTACGGTTGCTCAATTTCCTGATCACTGCTGCAGGTGTCTGTATCTCTCAGGCCTGATTGATGTCAGTATATATCACGAAAGTAAGCGCAAGGGCAGCTCCGTCATTCAGTATGCCGCCAGAACAGAACACCATAGAATCCTCGTCATGGTCTTCATCCATCAACACTGAAAATGTCCCAAAGTCTGTGACACTTCATGCTCTGCTGTCGGGACGACCTCAGTGGTGACTGCCTGTCCATGTACATGCCCTTTGATGGTCTAGTCGAGCCCTTCGGGATTGCCAAGTTTATGGGACTGGCCTTGGTGGCGCCCTTCGGAGGAATACGCTCACAAACGTGGGGTCCGTGGCAAGACAGTTGTCGACAGTTGGGAGCACGGTAGAAGAGGTCTCGAGCATGTTGGATCAGAAGAGGTATCGCCGAATGCTATCAACGTGGCACAGCTGCAGGGCAGTGTCTCCGTTTGTGGGTTGTCTAATGGTGGCTTGATATCAACTGCTTTCAAAGGTTCACCATGCCCAGGCTGATACAGGAGAAACCAGGGGGATTCTGTAAACGAGAAGCCTGTATACATACATGTATACACATACATGTGTGTTGAATGTGTAAAGTTACAAAGAACATGCGAAAATGGAAAAAACAAAACAAAAAAACATTCAAATAAATCAGCATATATTAGCTAAGATGCCAAAATGAATTGCGAGGTATGCCGGCCGTGGCATATCTTTTCAGCAGACCATCAGCAGGCCAGAAATACTGCACTGCGTGCAACTAAGCAGCGCGAATAAGTGTACGCGTGCGTATGTGCGTGCGTGCGTGTGTGTGTGTGTGTGTGTGTGTGTGTGTGTGTGTGTGTGTGTGTGTGTGTGTGTGTGTGTGTGTGTG
>CM031626.1:34215676-34230676 GCA_018398815.1 Conus ventricosus | reverse complement strand
GTTTGTTGTCGTTAAAGTGGTGTGTGTGTTGTCGTTAAAGTGGTGTGTTTCTTGTCGTTGAAGTGGTGTGTTTGTTGTCGTTAAAGTGGTGTGTGTGTTGTCGTTAAAGTGGTGTGTGTGTGTTGTCGTTAAAGTGGTGTGTGTGTTGTCGTTAAAGTGGTGTGTGTGTTGTCGTTAAAGTGGTGTGTGTGTTGTCGTTAAAGTGGTGTGTGTGTTGTCGTTAAAATGGTTGTGTGTGTTGTCGTTGAAGTGGTGTGTGTGTTGTCGTTGAAGTGGTGTGTGTGTGTTGTCGTTTAAGTGGTGTGTGTGTTGTCGTTAAAGTGGTGTGTTTGTTGTCGTTAAAGTGGTGTGTGTGTTGTCGTTTAAAGTGGTGTGTGTGTTGTCGTTAAAGTGGTGTGTGTCTTGTCGTTAAAGTGGTGTGTTTGTTGTCGTTAAAGTGGTGTGTGTCTTGTCGTTAAAGTGGTGTGTTTGTTGTCGTTAAAGTGGTGTGTGTCTTGTCGTTAAAGTGGTGTGTGTCTTGTCGTTAAAGTGGTGTGTTTGTTGTCGTTAAAGTGGTGTGTGTCTTGTCGTTAAAGTGGTGTGTGTCTTGTCGTTAAAGTGGTGTGTTTCTTGTCGTTAAAGTGGTGTGTGTCTTGTCGTTAAAGTGGTGTGTGTCTTGTCGTTAAAGTGGTGTGTTTCTTGTCGTTAAAGTGGTGTGTTTGTTGTCGTTTAAGTGGTGTGTTTCTTGTCGTTAAAGTGGTGTGTTTCTTGTCGTTAAAGTGGTGTATGTGTTGTCGTTGAAGTGGTGTGTGTGTTGTCGTTGAAGTGGTGTGTGTGTTGTCATTGAAGTGGTGTGTTTCTTGTCGTTTTTGTGCACGTGTGTCACTGCAGCGGCAGACAACAGTTCATTATGCCTGGATGAATGTGTTTGTATGTGACTGTGAGTCTGGATGAATGTGTTTCTATGTGACTGTGAGTCTGTTTGCCTCAGTGAATGTGAATGTTAATGTGTTTGTATATGACTGTGTGTCGCATAGGTGTTAACCAAATTTTCCTCAATTTACAACTTCCCATACTGAAAAGTACTTTTCCCCTTATTCCGAGCCCCAAAACTTTATACATTACGGAAAACGCAAAAACATAAACAAACATTGCTGTGAATACAATGTAATACTCAGTATGAGGCAGAACTTCTTGAAACAAATGGCAGTTAAAGACAGTTTATGAATAACAATAACACTTACCCACCCAACAGAACCTCTTCTTCCATTCCAGCAGAATGCATCACTTGAGACAGTTTGTAAATCAAATCACACACCCTATAGTAAAACACTAACAATGATTGCAGAATTAAAGTTGTTTATAAACCATTGTTTACACACGCTTCCACTTTACCAACATCATGGGTCCTTCAAAGTCACAAACCAATTTGTTTTATGCACTTTCCACTCCTACCAATATCATTAGTCCATTGAAGTCAGGGGTACATCATTACTTACTGCCATCACCAAAGTTTCTAAATCAGTTTTACCCGTATTGAAACTTTTGTACGGCCGTACAGACCTGAAATCGTAGGTTTCCCGTACAGCAATACGGGAAAACCGTATAGGTTGACACCTGTGGTGTCGGAATGAATGTGCTTGTATGTAATGGGGGTCTCTACGTCTGAATGAATGCGTGTGTGACTTTGTGTCTGAATGAATGTGTTTGTATGTCAACGTGAGTCTGTATGTCTGAATGAATGTATCTGTATGTATGTGACTGTGAGTCTGTATGCCTGTGACGTGACTATGTGTCTGAATGAATGTGTTTGTGTGTGACTGTGTCTGAATGAATGTGTTTGTATGTCAACATGAGTGTATGTCTGAATGAATGTTTTGTATGTCAACGTGAGTCTGTAAGTCTGAATAAATGTATCTGTATGTATGTGACTGTGAGTCTGTATGCCTGCGACTATGTGTCTGAATGAATGTGTTTGTGTGTGACTGTGTCTGAATGAATGTGTTTGTATGTATGTAACTGTGAGTCTGTATGTCTGAATGAATGCATTTGTATGTATGTGACTGCGAGTCTGTATGTCTAAATGAATGCATTTGTATGTATGTGACTGCGAGTCTGTATGTCTAAATGAATGCATTTGTATGTATGTGACTGTGAGTCTGTATGTCTGAATGAATGCATTTGTATGTATGTGACTGCGAGTCTGTATGTCTATATGAATGTGGTTCTATATGACTGTGACTTTGCATGTCTGAATGAATGCGTTTGTATTTGACTGTGAGTCTGTATGCCCAAATCAATGTAGTTATATGTGATTGTTAGTCTGTATGCCTGAATAAATGTGTTTGTATTCGATTTTGAGTCTGTGTGTGTGATGGATGTGTTTGTAAGTGAATGTGAGTCTATTTGCTTGAATGAGTGTATATTCAACTGTGAATCCGCATGCCTGAATGGATTTGTTTGTGTGTGACTTTGAATCTGTCTGTCTGAATAGATGTGCTGTTCGTGTATGACTTCGAATCTGTATGTCTGAATAAATGTGCATGTATTCGACAGTGAGTCTGTATGCATGAAGGAATGTTTTGTAGGTGATTCTGAGTCTGTCTTGTTGTCGTTTGGTATGTGTGACTTTGTCTGAATGTTTGTGTGTGTGTGTGGGGGGGGGGGGGGGGGGGGGGAGTGAGTGAGAGAGTTGTGCAGGTAGACCATAAAATATACTGTTTGTACGGTGTGTGTGTGTGTGTGTGTGTGTGTGTGTGTGTGCGCGCGCGCGCGCGGGTGTGTGTGTGTGTGTTGCGAACAGGCCATGACATGTATTAAGTATGCCTACTCTGTGTGTGTGTGTGTGCGCGCGCACGCGTGTGCGTGCGTGTGTGTGTGCGTGCGTCTGTGTGCATGTGCGTGTGTGCGTGAATGACTAGAAAGTAAACAAACTGGCCGGTCTGCTGTCGGTGGAATAACCGCAGGAAGTCTGATCGCCGTCGCTAGCGTTTCTGCTGTCTTCTACTACTTTGTCATCCGACCCCGTCGACGGAAAGAGAGGAGTAAGAATGCACCGTTAGCTGTGTGGTCCTGAACTTCATGTTGGTTTCGTTTTCATGTGCAAATGCCACTCAAAAAAAAAAAAAAGTGGTGTGTTGATTGTAGTTCTTGTACACATGTCAATGCCAGTCCCAAACAGAAGTGGTTTGTTTATTGATCTTTTCGTGCACATGTGTCAGTGCTTGTTCACAACAAACGTGGTGTGTTCATTTTTGTTTTCATACAGGTGTGTCAACCCCAGTCAACAAAAAGTGGTGTGTTTGTTGTTGTTTTCGTACTCGTGTACAAATGCCGGTCAACTAAAAAAAAGTGATGAGTTTGTTATTGTTTTCGTGGTCATGGCAATGCCAGTTTACAACAAATATAGTGTCTTTATTGATGTTTATAGCGTCTTTATTGATGTTTATAGTGTCTTAATTGATGTTTATAGCGTCTTTATTGATGTTTATAGCGTCTTTATTGATGTTTACAGTGTCTTTATTGATGTTTATAGTGTCTTTATTTATGTTTATAGCGTCTTTATTGATGTTTATAGCGTCTTTATTGATGTATATAGCGTCTTTATTGATGTTTATAGCGTCTTTATTGATGTTTATAGCGTCTTTATTGATGTTTATAGCGTCTTTATTGATGTGTATAGTGTCTTTATTGATGTTTATAGTGTTTTTATTGATGTTTTTGTGCACATGTGTCAGTACTAGCCTAAACAAAAGTGGAGTATTTATTGTGGTGTTTCGTGTTCATGCGCAAACGCCAGTCAACACATAAGTGGTGTGTTTGTTGTTGTTTCCGTACTCGTGTCAATGCAAAACCACAACATTAGTGATGTGTTATATTTATATATTCACTGACGTTCCATTTACTGTTGGTTTCGTGCAAATTTTCCTGTGGCAGTCCACAAAAAGTGGTGTATTCGTTAATGTGCAAATAGCGTATTTGTTGTCGGTTTGATGTGTGGCATATTTGTTGTCACTTTTGTTGTGCACATGTGTCGATGCCAGTCCACAACAAAAGTGGTGTGTTTGTTGTTGTTTTCATGCAGATATGTAAATGCCAGTCAACAAAACGTAATGTCTTTTTTGTTGTTTTTGTGCACGATTCGATGCCAGTCCACAACATGCTTCTTGGGAACTGTCTTTCTTTCAGCAGCAGCAGCAGCAGCAGCAGCAGCACTAATAGTAGTCGTAGTAGTAGTAAGAGTGGTAACAATAAATTCTTCGAAGGAATGGAACTACTTTTCCTCTCAGCCTCTGAATTCTGTCCCTTTCCCCATGCTCTGCCCGTGTATCTTTTTCTCTTTGTGCTTGTACCTCTTCCTCGTGAGTAATTATCATTCATTGATTTATCTATGTACTTATTCGTCCATTTATTTATCTATCTATTTATTCATTTCAGCTCAAAGGTACAGACTGTAATGGATAGAATCTCAGAGAAACCTATATCACGTGACAGCACGCAATTACCCGAAACGGTTCACTTCCCTGATATCGCCTGGGCAGCATAGTATAACCAGTGTGAACGAGACTGTCTTCTCGTGTGTAATACTTCCTGTTGCAGGTTCTGGCGTCAAAGACAGAGGAAACAGCGGCGGACAAAATCAAACTGCAGTCGAAGAGACTACTGCTTCGGAGACTGCCTCAGAGATAAGTGACTTTGAAAGCACCATGCAAGAGAGCACTGCTTCGGAGGCTGCTACTGAGATAAGTGACTTTGAAAGCACCATGCAAGAGAGCACTGCTTCGGAGGCTGCTACTGAGATAAGTGACTTTCACAACACCGGGAAAGAGACCGCTGATTCGGAGGCGGCCACAGGGACAAGTGGCTTTCTCAACACCGGGTGACTCGGACGCGGCGCTACAGGCGACGTAGTAAGTATGTCAGTGGATGATGTGCCCGACACTGTCTTCATCTGGCAGAAGACCCGCGCTCACTCCGGCGGAGTTTCCCTCAGATAACCAGTGTGCTTTCAATCTGGCTTTGGTGTCATGTTGCTGCTGCTGCGGCTGCTGCTGCTGCTATTCCTCCTTCTCCACCACTTCCCTCTTCTTCTTCGCCTCCTCCTCCTTCTCCTCCCTCTTCCTCATCCTACTCCTCTACTACTACTTCTGCTACTACTACTACTACTTCTGCAACTACTACTACTACTACTACAACTAGTAGTAGTAGTAGTAGTAGTAGTGTTGCTGTTACTGCTGCTGGTTTCGCTACTGCTGTTGGTGGTGCTGCTACGGCTGTAGCTGTTATTGCTACACGCACTAAAGCAACTGAAGGTGATTGTTGTGGTGGTTTACTACTACTAGTACTACTACTACTACTACTACTACGATTACTTTACTATTGTTACTGTTGCAGCTGTAACTCATTGGACTGTTCCTGGTGCTGTTGGTTCTGCTGCTTCTCCTGCTACTGCTTCAGCTGCTGCTGGTCGCTGTACCTGCTGCTGCTACTAGCAGTAGTGCAATTGGTGGTGTTGCCACTACAACTACGACTACTGCTACAGCTGCTGCTGCCGTTGCTGCTGCTAAGAACAGGAAGGGATAATGGATCCTACCAAATCACGACCGGTAATCCACAACGGACTTTAAATAATGAACAGGTGGGATTCCTATGTGTCTTTGGAGGGAAATTCTCCAAGGAACGCGGCATGAAGATCCACAAAACGAAACCTGGCGGTTTGAAGGGACACTCCGATGACTTCAGGTCCACAGAACAAAAAAGGGCTGTATAAAGGAAGACTCTAATGACTTCTGATCCACAGAACAAAAAGCAAAAAGGGGAAAGAGCTGTATAAAGAAAGACTCTAATGACTTCTGATCCACAGAACAAAAAGGGCTGTATAAAGGAAAACTCTAATGACTTCAGGTCCACAGAACGAAAAAGGGCTGTAAGAAAGAAGACTAATGACTTCAGAAGGAAACAGAGCTGTCTAAAGGGAGACTCCAATGATTTAGAATCCATGATAGGAAAAAGGGCTGTATGACTACAGTGACCAAAGATCCACAGACGGAAAAAGGGCTGTTTGAGGGGACACTCCATTGACCAAAGATCCACAGCAGGAAAAAGCGCTGTTTGAGGGGGACACTCCAATGACTAAAGATCCACAGTAGGAAAAAGGGCTGTTTGAGGGGACACTCCAATGACTAAAGATCCACAGTAGGAAAAAGGGCTGTTTGAGGGGACACTACAATGACTAAAGACCCACAGTAGGAAAAAGGGCTGTTTGAGGGGGACACTACAATGACTAAAGACCCACAGTAGGAAAAAGGGCTGTTTGAGGGGACACTACAATGACTTAAGATCCACAGCAGGAAAAAGGTCTGTTTGAGGGGAACACTACAATGGCTAAAGATCCACAGCAGGAAAAAGGGTTGTATAAAGAGAGACTGTAATGACAGTCAGTAGCGCATTGCTCAAGGGTTCAAGACATCAGAAAAACACGGCCAGGATTTACTACAGTGTCAAGGAAATCCATGATGATTGTTCAGACCAAAGCTTTGTACATATCATCGATATCGATGGCACACGTCAGAAACTCAACTCGTCATCTGAAAGTGCTAAAGAGGAATGGGAAATGTGAGAAAGTGTATGAAAGACAGTGAACACCCTGGATGTGTGGATAGCACAAACTGGCCACATCCGCAGACACACTACACAGAGCCTTTTTTTTTAGGGATGAATGCCTAGGGAGGAAAACAACCAAACGTGAAGACCTCAAAGATCCAGACGCCAGCGACCGACGGGTCTTACCCGAGGGAGTAGGTCTAGGCGGATGAGCTCGAGGAGAAGCACAAATTAACTTCGTAAGGCTTGAATTTCATTGCAGACGTCCATGGACCAAAACCAGATCTGACAGAAGAGCATTAAGGAATCAGTACCTGGATGCATCCCAGCCCTCGCAGAGTCTCATGGATTCAGAGCCGAAAAGACCTGCCTGGAGGAGACGAAGGAGGGGTGGGGGGAGGGAGAGTTCTTCGGGCTCTCAAGTTAGCCTCAAGATTTTCTTCATCCTGCTGCTGCTGCTGCTACCACAAAAAACAGCTACTGCTGATGCTACTGCTACTGCCGCTGCTGCTACTACTACTACTACTACTACTACTACCACCACTGCTGCTGCTACTGCCACTGCTGCTAATACTACTACTGCTACTGCAGCTGCTTCCGCTTCGGCTGCTTCAATTTGTTTAGCCCAATGAAAAAAAAACATGATTAAATGTCAACATGTATGCCCGAGTATGCTTACAAAACTCAGCTATCTGAGGTGACGTGACGTTTCTTTGCAGGACGGGGGAAACGCATTGAGAGTGACCACACGATGACCTGTCCACTGCCTGTACTTAACGTCCAGTCGCCGTGTATGCGGACACAGGTGTGGGCTTATCCAACGCTTGTGAACAGATTCGGAGAAGACCGATGGTTTTATAGTTAGATCAGCACAAGATTTGACAGAAGAAGAGATTTTAACGATGTTTCTGCTACGTTTTTAGAAGGCGTATTTAAAGACTGAGTGAAAGGCGTATTTTTTTTCTTTCTTTTTTGTATATAACCTGTGAGTTGATTTTAACGTGGTGACAGCCTGATATGTCCTTCACGGTCGGCTGGGCCATAAGCAACATTTCATTACCATACTCGCAGTTTGAGGAGACAGAGGAGTTGCTTTTTGTCATTGTTCTGATATGAGTGGAGTTTGCTGGTTGAATTATTATGCACGTGTGTGTGTGTGTGTGTTTGTGGTCTGTGTTGTGTGTGTGTGTGTGTGTGTGTGTGTGTGAGTGTGTGTGTGTGTGCAGTGATATGCACTTGTCGTTGTGTGTGTTTTTTGTGCACGTGTGTGTGTGTGTATGTGTGGTGTGTTGTGTTTTGTGCGTGCGCGCGCGCGCGCGCGCGCATGCATCTTAACCTGGCTACTTCCCTCAACGCAGTGGGGTATGTTAATGTTTCTACCGTTCTTGCCGCTTTCTGTTACCATACGGTTACTGTAACTGTGGCTGCTGTTTTCTCCTGCTGCTACTTCGATTGCTTCTTCTGCCAGTAGGTTTTGTTGTTGCTGTATCTACTGCCAGTTTGGTCATTTGTCAAATCTCATCATCATCTCATCATATTAAAGATGATAAAAAATAACCACATTTAAAGATGATAATAATAGTAATAATGATAATGATAAAAATAACATGATACTACTACCCTACTAATGATTAATAATTCTTCATTTGTTCATGCGGGAACTGGTACTGTTGAATCTTCCAGTTCTATTACGAGCGCTGCTGGTTCATTTTCCACTAAAGTTGCTGCTGGGTACGTTGACTTCAGCTGAATCTTTTGGTCCCCTCCACCTGTCCCCCTGTTCCTATGGCTACAACTGCTGCTGCTGCTGCTGGTCCTATTGCCGGTGCATTTCTGCTGGTGCGCTGCTTCAGCCACTACTACTACTGCTGCTGCTGCTACTTCTACGATACAGCTTTACCCCTGGTGTTGCTGTACTCTTTTTACTGCTTCTGAATCCAGTGCTGATGCTTGCAGCCATTGCTGCTGTTGCTGGGCCTCTAAAAAACCTATCACTACCATTTTATTTTACTTCTTTCCACCAACCCAAGCACTATTACTACTACTACTTATTTACTACTTGCTGCAGCACTACTACTACTACTACTACTAATACTACTACTACTACTATACTACTACTATTACTATTATAATATTATAATTTCATTATCATTATTGTTTATTACTTACTGCTACTTGTGTAGCGCCTGTTTCCCTTATAGTTCAAGCTCTAAGCGCTTTGCAATCAACGCGCTCGCTCACTTAATGGACTGCCTACTCGGAGAGAGTCGAAGTAGAACTGTCCTGCTTGCACTACATTCACTCGTTTCCCGTCTCATCTAGTCAATATCAATCACTTTGGGATTTGTTTGTTGTTTTTTTCCTATCATTCTTTCGAATTTTTTTTTTCACGCAGGGTGCATGCTGTGTGCAACGTGTCATCCATACCAACGGCCAAACTGGCCTTCTGTTCTGAATGCTGGTGATGGGTTGTCACGTGTGTGCGAGGTGTTATGTCTGCGTTCACACATGAAACATTGAGTTATAGTCTTACACGGAAGGTTTGGGGGGAAATGGTGTTAAAACTATCATTAATTCTGATGGGAAAATCCCCCCGTCTTAGCAAAGTTTTGACTCCGCTACTCTGGTTTATCAGTATTGTGAGTCAGGTGATCTACCTACTGAGCTACTATTTACTACTACTGCTCACTTTGCTACGACTACTACTATCACCACGATACGTTTGCTCTGTTGTTGCTGTTGCTACTGCTTTTTATACTACTACTTCTACTACTACTACTACTACTAGGTTGCAGCTATACTTGAATAATTTTTAAAATAGCAGGAGTTTGGCCCAAAGAACGACAACTCTTGCTAACTTCCGCTTGCAAAGCGCGTCAGAGTGTGTCTACTTCTTTGACGACATACATCGCAAAAATCCGGTGAGAGAATGTGGGTTTGTACAAATTAAGCTGATGAATCAAGCTTAAAAGTAATGTATATGAGAAAGCAGCTATATTTACCATAGGTAATAGCAAGTTCAGATGGTCAATCACAAAAAAAAAAAAAACGCCTCTGCAGCGTGATGGCACGTGAAATGAACATGAATACGCAACCCCCCCTCCCTCGCCCTTTCACAGAAATTTGGAAGTTGGTGCACATGTTAATAGAAAATACGCTCATTCTTTGTGAAAAGTACACAAATATCAGTTTTAGGATAAAGAGGCTTGCTGACGGAAAATGTTCCATCACACGTGACATTACTCAGAATGTGCAGTTTCCAGCGAGTGGTTTCCGAAAATCACTAAGGTTGTCCAGGGGATTCCAATGAGCGCTGCCTTGCTGAATGAGATGCTGAGGGAGGATCGTTGAGAGCGCCAGAACGAAGACCAGCGTAAAGCAATAGCATGTGCAGGGTTGTTCAGGTATAGATTTTCCCCGAAGAATTCAGATTCAGGCCCAGACTCTCTGACTGGGACTTTAACCCCCCACGACAATCCGTGAAGATACACGTCAGCACCAGGCCTAACGACAATCCGTAAAGAGACACGTCAGCACCAGGCCAAACGACAATCCGTAAAGAGACACGTCAGCACCAGGCCTAACGACAATCCGTAAAGAGACACGTCAGCACCAGGCCTAACGACAGAGTCAAATGTGTTCATGTAAACTAGATTATAGAGTAGCCTCCTTCTCTGCTTTCTCATGGTCACAAGCCCAGCCTCAGCCCACAGAATGAGGATCACTGCTTCATGTAACCTGTTCATGAAGTCGGCAAGCTCCAGACTAGCGAACGATGTGTACAATAAACAAGATGCGAAGCATATAAACGTACTCCCAGTTTTCCAAACCGCTTATAAATCGGCCAAGTGCTTTGTGAGATAAGAGATGAAGGCAAAATAACGGTTTTAACGGTTATTTAACCGATGTACACTTTTGAAACTGGCATTTTAGTCCTCACTGGGCTAAAGCCTGTGTACATACCAAATTTCATCCAAATCAGACAATATATCAAGAATAACGGTTTTTAGCGGTCAGATTTTGAAACACTACATGGAAGTGCCATTTGTGTGTGATAACCTTTCTATATACAATATTTCATTAAAACCCACCAACATATTAAAAACAAATGACGGCAAATAACGGTCTGACGGTTATAAAACCGATATACACTTTTGAAACTGGTATTTTAGTCCTCACTGGGCTAAAGCCTGTGTACATACCAAATTTCATCCAAATCGGACAATATGTCAAGAACAACAGTTTTTAACGGTCAAATCCACCTATATATAAGAAATAACGGTTTTTAACAGTTGTATAATCCATTTTCAGCATTACATCACTTACATATGAACAGAGGCTCCGATTTGTCACAAGATCATCCAAACCGCTTATAAATTGGCCAAGTACTTTCTGAGATATTCCATAAAGAAGAAAAACCGTTACAGGCCGTTACAACCGTTAGCAATGGCTATAACGGGGCAAACTAAAACATCAGGCATCATCCGTGACCCATAATGAACATACCTGCTAATTTTCATAAAGGTCCTTCAACTACTTTCTGAGATATTCCATAAAGAAGAAAAATCGTTACAGGCCGTTACAGCCGTTAGTAACGATTATAACGGTAAACTAAAACATCGGGCATTATTCGTGACCCATAATGAACATATCTACAAATTTTCAGAAAGATCGGCCAAGTACTTTCGGAGATATTCCATAAAGAAGAAAAACCGCTACAGCCGTTAGTAACGGCTATAACGAGGTAAACTAAAACATCGGGCATCATCCGTGACCCTTAATGAACGTACCTGCTCATTTAAGATCGGCCAAGCACTTTCTGAGATATTCCGTAAAGAAGAAAACCCGTTACAGCCGTTAGTAACGGCTATAGCGGTAAATTAAATATCGGGCATCATCCGTGGCTCATAATGAACATACCTACAAATTTTCAGAAAGATCGGCCCAGTAGTTTTGTCTGGAGCGAGTGGAACACATTTTGACCACGGACACACACACACACACACACACACACACACACACACACACACACACACACAGCATTTCTTCGTTCCCATTCTAAAGTACTCCCTGTTCTTTAAGAACTGGGAGTACAACAACGGAAACAGAACAGAACCACCAACCCATCCCTCACCAGCACACACACACACGCACACACACACACACACACACACACACACACACACACACACACACACACACACACACACACACCACTGCGTGTGCATGCATGCTGGCACACACGCCCAGGTGCACATGATCGCACGCACACTCAAACACGCTCACTTTCATCTGTCCATCCTGTATGTGTGTGTGTGCGTGCATGCATTTTTGTGTGTGCGCGCGCGCGTATTTGTGTGAAACATATGCTTGTCAATGTTGGGAGCACACAATTAAAAATAGATTCTCTCTCTATCTGTCTCTCCTTCTCTGTCTCATTCTCTCTCTCTCTCTCTCTCTCTCTCTCTCTCTCTCTCTCTCTCTCTCTCTCTCTCTCTCTCTCTCTCTCTCTATCTCTCTCTCTCTCTCACCTTTAACTCCAACGAGACTACAATGATCATATTACTGAATTGGATACAAGTATGGTTTATTATTCAAACAAGGAGATACAATCGTTATGACATACGCATAAACATAAGGCAACACATGCATGAAATTATGTGTGTGCGTGCATACACACATGCACGAACGCACACACACACACACACACACACAAACACGCGCACGCACGCACACGCACACACACACACACACACACACACACACACACACACACACACACTCGATGTGGCCGGGAGGGGGACAAACTGATAGTAATTTTATACCGTATCAGACATTACTCAAGCAAATGATAATTGTCAGTCAGACAGACAGAGATGGTGAGAACAAAGAACAAGCACAACGAACAGAAACAAAAAGCTGATTCATTCCCAAACAAACTTACCAATAGAAAGACCAGGACCAGCTGCGATTTCCAGCAATTTGAAGAAAAACATGAACCTAGGGGAAAAGAATAAACACTTCCTCACACACACACACACACACACACACACACACACACACACACACACACACACACACACACACACAAACCCCTGCTAACAACAACGACAACGGAGAACATACACCATGCGCTTTGGTCACCCTTCTCCTGGCTGCCTATGTGCTCGATACTCAGGCCTGAGGACAACGCCACGAAAATTACAAACAAGATACAAAGCATATAAACGTACTCCCAGTTTATCCTGAATACGGGTGATATATTCCATAAAGAGGAAAAACCGTTAGTTATGGCTATTCTGGTAAACATCAGCCATCATCTGTGACCTATAATGAACAAACTTGCAAATTTTCAGAAAGATCGGCCAAGAACTTTCTGAGATTTTCCATCAAGAAGAAAACCATTATGGGCCATTAGTAAAAGATATAACGGTAAAATTAAACATCAAGCATCATCCGTGACCCATAATGAACATACCTACAAATTTTCAGAAATATCGGCCACTCACTTCTGAGATATTCCATGAAGAAGAAACACCGTTAGCGGCCGTTATAGCCGTTAGTAACGGTAAACTAAACATCGGGCATCATCCGTGGCCCATAATGAACATACTACAAATTTTCAGAAAGATCGGCCAAGTACTTTTTGAGATATTCCATAAAGAAGAAAAATCGTTATGGGCCGTTATAGCCCTTAGTAACGGCTATAACTGTAAACTAAAACGTCGGGCATCATCCGTAATCCATAGTGAACATACCTGCTAATTTTCAGAAAAATTGGCAAAGTACTTTCGGAGATATTCCATGAAGAAGAAAAACCGTTACAGGCCGTCACAGCCGTTAGTAACAGACATAACGGTAAACTAAAACATCAGGCATTATTCGTAACCCATAATGAACATACATGCTAATTTTTACAAAGATCAACCATGTACTTTCTGAGATATTCCACAAAAAAGAAAAACCGTTACAGCCGTTAGTAATGGCTAAAACGTTAAACTAAAACATCGGACATTATTCGTGACCCATAATGAACATACCTACACATTTTTACAAAGATCGGTCAAGTACTTTCTGAGATATTCCATAAAGAAGGAAAACCGTTACAGCCGTTAGTAACGGCTATAACGGGGTAAACTAAAAAAAAATCGGGCATCATCCGTGACCCATAATGAACATACCTGCTAATTTTCACAAAGATCGGCCAAGTACTTTCGGAGATATTCCATAAAGAAGAAAAACCGTTACAGCCGTTAGTAACGGCTATAACGGGGTAAACTAAAACATCGGGCATCATCTGTGACCCATGATGAACGTACCTGCTAATTTTCACAAGGATCAGGCCAAGTACTTTTGGAGATATTCCATAAAGAAGAAAAACCGTTACAGCCGCTAGTAACGGTAAACTAAAACATCGGCCATTATCCGTGACCCATAATGAACATACCTGCTAATTTTCACAAAGATCGGCCACGTACTTTCTGAGATATTCCATAAAGAAGAAAAACCGTTACAGGCCGTTAACAGTCGTCCCATCAAGCCTCGCTGCCACAACAGCAACAGGGAGCTGAAGAAGACCGGGCGATCCTGTCGAAATATTCTCCAAGTTTTTGATTCTGAGTCTGTAACTACTTTTCTAATCCGTTACAGGCTGTTACAGCCATTAGTAACGGCTATAACGGTAAACTAAAACATCGGGCATTATTCGTGACCCATAATGAACATACCTACAAATTTTCAGAAAGATCGGCCAAGTACTCTCTGAGATATTCCATAAAAAGGAAAAACCGTTACAGCCGTTATTAACGGCTTTAACGGGGTAGGACTAAAACAACGGGCATCATCCATGACCCATAATAAACATACGTGCTAATTTTCACAAAGATCGGCCAAGTGCTTTCGGAAATATTCCATAAAGAAGAAAAACCGTTACAGCCGTTAGTAACGGCTATAACGGTAAACTAAAACATCGGGCATCATCCTTGACCCATAATGAACATACCTCCAAATTTTCAGAAAGATCGGCCCAGTAGTTTTGTCTGGAGCGAGTGGAACACATTTTGACCATGGACGGACGGACGGACAGACACACAGACAGCATTTCTTGGTTCCCGTTCTATAAGAACTGGGAGTACAAAAATGTTATCCATGTCCATATGCTAGGCACTGTGGTAATGCGTGATGCACGTGCGTATGGCTTGCAGTGTTAACAGTACCCGCCCTCTGTTCGGCTTGATCTTACAGCGTAAAAGAACCAGTAATGGAGGCTGATAAGAGATGCTTTCAAGAGGATAATAAGAAAGAACACTCTGTTCGTGGTTCTGGACTTTAAATCCGTAAGACATGTAGGCCAAAACAACCTTTCTTCTGCGGAAGTTTTGTTAATGCTGAGATGACAACTTCTCTCTCTCCTCTCTC
>CM031626.1:34211464-34214676 GCA_018398815.1 Conus ventricosus | reverse complement strand
AAACAAACAAACAAACAGACAACATTATTTCTCTGATTAGACGCCTTACACATAAACCCTACCTAAAATTCCTGCAGTTACCTTTAACTGTTAGAGTAAGTAGTAACTGTAAAAGAAACTGCACGGGCGCCTATCATTTTTTTGGATAAATGTTTGCGAAGTCTCTTCTAAAGCCCGGGAAAGGAACATACAATGTTTTCATTTTCACCACTTGCAACACAAAGCAAAACCAGTCATTTGTGTATGCTTCCTGTATCTTAAGTATGAGTCCCTTATTCCAGAACACCGACTCTAAATTTAGCAATTATCGTTCAACGCATGTCCAAATCCAGGTTTTAGATAATGCTGAATATATTGGAAACTAGAATAATTTTCTATATAAAGCATACGTTTACTAGCCTGGATATGGCATCCACATTTGTATCTACGTCCAGTCAGCCTTTGTACGTAAAGCACGAATACACTGTTTTTGATTTCCAACACCCTGATGCAACTGCCCCAAAGCCATGCTTACACAGAAATCAACGCACATTTGAAACCCGGTTGTTTTTCCCTTTACATCAATTCAAACAACACTCATAAGATTTACGAGGCAAAACTATAATGATCCATGGTAAAGCATTAACCATAACCGCACACATCTAAACGCTGAACCAAATGAACATTCATATCTATTGGACTCACCATACACCAAACCATTAGAGATACGCTGTTTGAGACCTAGAAGACCTCTTCAAAGCAAATAAATGCACAGCCTCACAATGAACAACGTGTTATCTAAACCCCAAATTTCAGCCCCATACTCAAAACAGGCTAGTCGTTTGGGAATCAAATATTTTTAAGAATAATTCAAGCGAATTATTATTCAAGGATGCATCTTCTATTACATATATCAAAGCATCTTTGCCCTAAAGCAACGTAAAATTTTTGGCGTTTTAAATAAATCCCCAAGTATTCTAAACATTGACACAGGTATAATAAGTCCATCATACTTCCATCTTTCCCTCGCTCCAATTCCCTTTCTAAGACTCACAATGGTGCTTTAATCATGTTAACTTTTAACTCAAATGAGCAATGCAGGGCCCTGTTCAGATTATTTACTGACGTTGTAAGCCAAATATTGTTTCTGAAACCAAAAAACTAATCGCCAAAATGGATAAATAGTTTCTAAAACACAATTTAAGTCATCCACCATGGGAAGCCATTATTTAATTACCTCAATGGCAAGCTAATTAATCAAAATTGAAAATATGCAGATACAGACATCACCTTGCTTACTCCACAACACAATTAATATAATCTTCAAAAAGGACCCACTTTTTAACCTTGTTTAACAACTTTGTACATTAGCTCTAATACAGTTGAATAATTTCACCTTGACACCATTTTTTTTTAGTAAGCCTCCCCAGAAAGCTGTCTGTTATGAATCAAAGGCTTTTTCGAAGTCAATAAAACGTAAACAAAAAATTTACGATTTAAAGAAAATTGTTATCTGAACAAACGTAGGAAGTAAAATAGAATCGAAAAATAGAGTAACCCTTTTGAACCAGCTAAGTTCTCCAGTTAATATTATTGCATTCAATCACTCCGCACTTCTTTTGTTAATAACAAGTGCTATACAATTTATACTAACGTCAACTAAAGAGATCCTCAAATTATTAGGATTAATACATCGGCCTTTCTTCATTAAACGGCAAGGTTTTCAAGATTCTTTGCAGTTTTCAGGGAAGATACCATTATCAAAAATCCTATTGAAAAAAGCTCCACCAAATTTCAACAACTCACCAATAATAGAATCAGGTCCTGCCGATTTGTTAGTTTTAATTTTCCGCATGGCAAACATAATTTCTTCTTTAGAAATGGGGCAATTAAAATACTCATCCTCATCTTCACCAGTGACAACAGAAAGTTCATCATTATCTGAGACATCTTTATCTAACAAATGTTTAAACTGCATATACCATGAGTCCAGAGAGACATTATTGTTGTGATATTTTCTTTGAATGAGGCTCTTTTTATTGTTTTCCAAAACTCCTGTTGTGAAGGAAGAGATCTGATCATATTATCTAATAGCTTTTATTGAATATTTTCTTCTTCTGTTTTAGAAGATTTTTGTATTCTCTTCTTGCAATAACATACTTATTTCTGTCACCAACGTCCAAAGTATGCAGCCATACTCTCAATAATTTTAGTGCTTTTCTTTTCGTTATCAAACAATCACAATCAAACCAATCCTCGTTCTCACCACTCTTCCTTGTTTGCACACGCTTTTTCACACCTTCAGCACAAGTGCAAAGCTTTATCTACAATAACAGCAATCAGTTCTAGGGCCTCATTGAATTTTGTACGCATTTCTGCTCCACACAAATTGTCCCTGTAAGTCATGGCATAGTCATCATTCCACACAATCCTTTCGGAGATAGTAGCCTCAACAGTCTCAGTTGATTTATCAGTGTTTTCCGTTGAGAAGTCAATGTGAAATTCAAAAGGTAAATGATCGGATTCGATCCGTTCCGAAACAAACACATTACAGGAATCACAAAGAGTAGAGAAAAAATCTTTTGACACAAGGAAATAATCACTTACGCTGCTCCCACTGTCTGTTACATATGTATAGCAACCATGGCGGTCGCCCTGACATACACCATTCATAATATACAAATCAAAAGCAATGCAAAGATTTAACAATACCTTACCATAGTTATTCAAAACATAATCCTGAGAACAACGATCTGTACAAGGTGGTTCACTTTTCGTTTGCAAACAAGAATCAAAAACATCAGAAGACAAGTCAGGAGAAAAATTTGCCATCCTGCTGTTCAGATCTCTACATACTATTATATCAGTGTCACCAAGGGAACACAAGCAATCAGCCAAACAATCTTCCAACATAGAAATCCCATTATCAGCATAAACAGAATTATAAAAGGGAGAACCTTCAGGTTGAATATTTGCACAGACCTAAGCAGTATTTTCGTTGTCCCAAAAAGCGATTTTTCGATTGAAAAGGCACACACTTAGAGCAATCAACATCAAGAGAAATTACGAAGAGAACAAATTTAATTCTTGTCTTATCAAACAAGCAAGCCCCCCACCCCTCCCCCACCCCCACCCCTCCCCCCTCTATCTTCTCCCCTGATGACAGAGTTTTACAGCAGCTTTCCAACAGGCTTTATAACAAACACATTCATTTAAACGTTTCGAGAAATGTT
>CM031626.1:34198964-34203964 GCA_018398815.1 Conus ventricosus | reverse complement strand
GCGATTAAAATACTCATCCTCATCTTCACCAGTGACAACAGAAAGTTCATCATTATCTGAGACATCGTTATCTAACAAATGTTTAAACTGCATATACCATGAGTCCAGAGAGACATTATTGTTGTGATATTTTCTTTTGAATGAGGCTCTTTTTATTGCTTTCCAAAACTCCTGTTGTGAAGGAAGAGATCTGATCATATTATCTAATAGCTTTTTATTGAATATTTTCTTCTTCTGTTTTAGAAGATTTTTGTATTCTCTTCTTGCAATAACATACTTATTTCTGTCACCAACGTCCAAAGTATGCAGCCATACTCTCAATAATTTTAGTGCTTTTCTTTTCGTTATCAAACAATCACAATCAAACCAATCCTCGTTCTCACCACTCTTCCTTGTTTGCACACGCTTTTTCATACCTTCAGCACAAGTTCAAAGCTTTATCTACAATAACAGCAATCAGTTCTAGGGCCTCATTGAATTTTGTAGGCATTTCTGCTCCACACAAATTGTCCCTGTAAGTCATGGCATTGTCATCATTCCACACAAACCTTTCGGAGATAGTAGCCTCAACAGTCTCAGTTGATTTATCAGTGTTTTCCGTTGAGAAGTCAATGTGAAATTCAAAAGGTAAATGATCGGATTCGATCCGTTCCGAAACAAACACATTACAGGAATCACAAAGAGTAGAGAAAAAATCTTTTGACACAAGGAAATAATCACTTACGCTGCTCCCACTGTCTGTTACATAATGTATAGCAACCATGGCGGTCGCCCTGACATACACCATTCATAATATACAAATCAAAAGCAATGCAAAGATTTAACAATACCTTACCATAGTTATTCAAAACATAATCCTGAGAACAACGATCTGTGCAAGGTGGTTCACTTTTCGTTTGCAAACAAGAATCAAAAACATCAGAAGACAAGTCAGGAGAAAAATTTGCCATCCTGCTGTTCAGATCTCTACATACTATTATATCAGTGTCACCAAGGGAACACAAGCAATCAGCCAAACAATCTTCCAACATAGAAATCCCATTATCAGCATAAACAGAATTATAAAAGGGAGAACCTTCAGGTTGAATATTTGCACAGACCAAAGCAGTATTTTCGTTGTCCTAAAAAGCGATTTTTCGATTAAAAAGGCACACACGTTAGAGCAATCAACATCAAGAGAAATTACGAAGAGAACAAATTTAATTCTTGTCTTATCAAACAAGCAAGCCCCCCACCCCTCCCCCACCCCCACCCCTCCCCCCTCTATCTTCTCCCCTGATGACAGAGTTTTACAGCAGCTTTGCAACAGGCTTTATAACAAACACATTCATTTTAAACGTTTCGAGAAATGTTTCTCCAAAACATATAAAATCAAAACTACAGGCATAGGAAACAAATGCCTTGTCAGAAACGTTTGAGGATAGACCATTCACGTTCCAAGAGAGAACCTTGAACACTATATTACATACGGGCACGTCCAGACCATGGCTATCAATATGACTGTTACCAAATACACTTTTATTCATGCATACATAAGTATCGCTATCCACGTCATCATATGTAAAAGAATTATGATTCAAATGCCTATCTTTCTAACCTTGATCCGAATTCAAATGACTGTCAGTGCCATCGCTCACATTGCCCACGCTACTGTCGGCAACATCACGTGCAAAGCGCTCACAGCCACGCGCGGCAGGGTACGGAGCGGCCAGTCTTACAACCGGTGTGAGGAAATGTTTCCTCCCTTTTGAAGTAAGTTCATCCTCATCACAGAAGGACAGGCCACAACCCTATCTCAGTTCCTTCAGTTGACCGGAAAGATCGAGCCCGAATCTCCTGCCATCCACAAAAAGATGGTCAAAGACCATCGCAGCCCCTTTGCAACTGTTCCTGGCGAGCGCGAACGCGCGCGCACGCGCGCGCGCGCGCGCATCAGAGAGAGACAGAGAGAGAGAGAGAGAGAGAGAGGAGAGAGAGAGAGAGAGAGAGAGAGAGAGAGAGAGAGAGAGTGTGTGTGTGTGTGTGTGTGTGTGTATGCGTGTGCATGTGTCTGTTTCTGTGTCTATGGTGTGGATGTGTGTGTGTGTGTGTGTGTGTGTGGTGTGTGTGTGTGGTGTGTGTGTGTGTGTGTGTGTGTGTGTGTGTGTGGGGTGTGTGTGTGTGTGTGTTCGCATGCATGTGCTCGCACGCGCAGACTGTGGTTTACTGATATAACGGGCATGAATAATATTATCTCATGATTAGTTGAATTGAATATAATATTATTATCGTCATATTTACCCCTTTATCTATTACTACTATCATATTATATACTTTTAGTTGTTTTGTATTTTTGTCATTCTACAGGAAAAGGTGGAGACGATGAGGGTAAGATTTATTTTGTTTCTTGAGAGAGAGAGAGAGAGAGAGAGAGAGAGAGAAGAGAGAGAGAGAGAGAGAGAGAGAGAGAGAGAGAGAGAGAGAGAGAGAGAGAGAGAGAGAGAGAGGAGAGAGAGAGAGAGAGAGAGAGAGAGAGAAAGAGGGAGAGAGAGAGAGAGAGATTTCAACATCACATCTATTCAGAGAATCAATCAACAAAATTTGATTTTATGCCATTCAGTCTCTCGTTTGCATTACTTATAACATGACGATCCGTTTTCTAATCTTAAGACACGTGTAACGTACAGAGGCAATTGTGTGTGTGTGTGTGTGTGTGTGTGTGTGTGTGTGTGTGTGTGTGTGTGTGTGTGTGTGTGTGTGTGTGTGTGTGTGTGTGTGTGTGTGTGTGTGTGTGTGTGTGTGTATGCGTGTGCATGTGCATGCGTGTCTGTGTCTGTGTCTATGGTGTGTATATGAATGTGTGTGTGTGTGTGTGTGTGTGTGGTGTGTGTGTGTGTGTGTGTGTGTGTGTGTGTGTGTGTGTGTGTGTGTGTGTTAGGTGGTGTTTTTTGTTTTTTGTTGTTTGTTTATGGTGGTGGTTAGAGAGAGAGAGAGAGAGAGAGAGAGAGAGAGAGAGAGAGAGAGAGAGAGAGAGAGAGAGAGAGAGAGAGAGGAGAGAGAGAGAGAGTGTGTGTGTGTGAGTGAGTGTGTGTGTGCGTGTGCGTGTGTGTGTGCGTGTGCATGTGGCTGTTTCTGTTTCTGTGTCTATGGTGTGGATGTGTGTGTTTGTGTGTGTTTTTTTGCGCCATAGCCAACATCTGCTTGATTAACAGAAAAGTGCCAGCTGACTGGAAGCACGGAATTATTACCCTGATTCCAAAGAAGAATGGTGATCCCTCTGTGGTGGATGACTGGCGGCCTATCTCTCTTCTTCTAACTTCTTACAAACTCTTCATGAAGCTGATTCTCAGCCGCCAGATGCAGTGGATCGTGGGAACAGAGAGACTATCCAAACGTCAGAAGGGGTCCATGCCAAGGAATGGTCTCCAGGAGCATGTCTACTGCCTGCGGTCCAACATCAGTGACTTATGCACACCTCCTCTACACTCTACACAGCATTCTTTGACATCAAGGATGCTTTTGGCAGCATTGATCACGACTTCATGATCAATGAGTTGAGGTCCTCCGGCTACCCCGAGGTGTTTGTAGACATCACCCGGGACATCTACAGCGCCTCTACATTCCAGTGAAGACAGCAGCGGGGCTGACCAAATCCATCCAGCGTGGGAAAGGCATCATCCAAGGCTGCCCATGGAGCGTCATTGTCTTTGAACAAGGCATTGACAAGTGGCTCCGCTGGATCGAACAGCCCTATCCTCCGACGTGTAACCCGAACCGGTGCAGGGATACGTGGATGATGTGTGTGCCTCAGGAACAACGGAGGCTGCCATCGCGAGGCAGTAAGGAAGACGGACCAGTTCATGGCCACATCAGGGATGGAGGTTAAACACCGCAAGTGTGCCATCCTGCACGGCAAGAGGTCTGGCAACCGCTGGTGCAGGAACGACCGCACTGGCGACACCTTCCTCTCCATCCAAGATCAGCCTCTGCCATGTTCCATCGAGAGCAGGCCTACTCCTACCTGGGCCAACGACTTCAACATCTGTAACCAACCGCCCCATTACAGCAGGCAGCTGATGTTGTGGGTGACTTTTCCACAGTGCTGGACAAGATTGACGCTTCCCCCCTCCCTACCACTGCAAAGTTACAAGCTATAAACATCATGGCTTGCTCGAAGCTGAACTTTTATTTTTCAAACTTAACTTTCACAGTGAAACAGTTGAAGCAGTGGAGGACTGTATAGTTGGCCATGTCCGGGGCTGGCTGAAAATGAACACATCCTCTACCAGGAGCTACCTGTTCACTTCGAGGGCTCAGGGTGCCTCGGCATCCTGAACCCCGCAGCACTCTACAGCGCCAAGCACCTGTCCTTCCGGTTGTCTGTGCTCAACAGTGATGATGAGCAGGTCCGTGAGACAGCCCGCTCCTCGTTCGCGCTCCACATGTCAAAGAGGAGAGTGCCGGAAACAGCAGCGCCTGACAGAGCCTTTGGCGGTTTCCAGACCAACGAGAAGGGCGCCTTCAACAAGACTTCTCGTGTGACATGGCCGCGGTCTGAATGGGTGCATTTCAATAAATGTGCGTGCGTGAGGGTGTGGTGTGTGAGAAATGTGCGGATGAGAGCTATGTGTTAACATTCAAAGCAGACGATGATGTGTGTCTCTCCACGGCTGACAGCAAGGCTGCATACTTCCTATGCAAAAAGCAGAATATGCAGAAGTTTTCAAAAGAGTGGAGAGAAAAAGACTGGCAGGGGCGCATTGTGAGAGAGAGTGAGCAGATTGATCATGTTATGTCTAACGCTATATTGCAAAATTAAAATTGAAAGATAGCATAATCAGTTTTGTGGTGCGAGGGAGACTCCAACTGCTGCAGTGCAATAGTCTCATGGCACTGTACTATCCTCACGAGTGTGCCAGGCAATGCAATCTCTGCAATCACCCAACTGAAACCGAGTCGCATGTGCTAAATGGTTGCACAAGATACCAAGCCATGTACAGGCAAGGCATAATCGGTTGGTT